>CM052722.1:112011743-112175122 GCA_028551405.1 Uromys caudimaculatus | reverse complement strand
GGAAAAGGTCAAGTAACATATAAAGACAGACCTATCAGAATTACACCAGACTTCTCACCAGACACTATGGAAGCTAGAAGATCCTGGGCAGAACTCATACAGACCCTAAGAGAACACAATTGCCAACCCAGGCTGCTATACCCAGCAAAGCTCTCAATTACCATAGATGGTGAAATCAAAATATTCTATGACAAAACCAAATTTACACAATATGTTTCCACAAACCCAGCCCTACAAAGGATAATGGATGGTAAACATCAACTCAAAGAGGGAAACCACACCCTAGAAAAAGCAAGAAAGTAATCTCTCAACAAACTGAAAAGAAGATTGCCACATAAAAGTAAAAATAACATCAAAAATAACAGGAACCAACAATCACTATTCTGTAATATCTCTTAACATCAATGGACTCAATTCCCCAATAAAAAGACATAGACTGACAGACTGGATCCATAAAGAGGACAAAATGTCTGTCTAATCTATATACCACTGGTCTTCAGGACAGAGGGAAAAGGCCCTGATTTCATGGTCTGGATTTGTACTGAAAATCAAGATCAAGTGAGCTTTGCCCTTCTGCTCCATGGGAGGTTTCTGTCCTCCCTGAACTTGCCCTAAAAAATGTTCATGCTTTAAACCCAAAATCACATCCCAGGCTTCTACTGTGACACAAAGGTGTGAATCTATGGTTTTTTCTCCAGCGTGGATTTCAGAACAGATTACAAACAACAGTAATGTTAACATATATAAGACTTATCTCTTTTGTAACCTTAGAAAAACTCTTGTAAGCTTTGGGGAATCAGCTTAAATCTACGTCTTTTGCGTCAAATTGACTCCAGATAAATACTGTCAATCAATGGCCTGTTTCTGCATCTGCCTATTTCACTTATTCCGGAGGGTAAGATCACACCCCATCTTCCTGGTCTTGGGACTTCCCTCCCTGTCAACTACCAGGACCTTGGGCCTGGAAGTTTCAAATGTACACCTAACAAAAAAAATTTCCCCCTAAACTCCTTAGCTTTATCTTCTGCCCCAATACATAACTATTCCAACATCCTCCCAGCTTTAGATGTTCTCTCAAAGTATGCATCCTAGACAGTTTCAAGGCAGCTAGCCCCAGGTGGTCCAGCCTCAGAGACTGCCTCAAGTCTGCACTTTCTAGTCCCAGACAGTCCTGCAGAGAGCCTAAACACAGAGGGAATTAGCCTGCTCTTCCTGGACTTGGCCAGCATACCAACTTTCTTGGGTCCTCAATGATGTCAATGCCTTCAGACAGCAGGAAGCAGTCCAAAGAGCACAGCACCCCCATCCCTGCCTTACCATCACCCCTTCCTGTTTCCTGACCTTTTATAATGAAAGGAAGGAATGTTAGAAAACAGGCAGTCCCCCAGTCTACCCTTCAGGGCCTCAGCGTGTGCAGATACCAGCCAGGTGCAGGTGCATTTCCACTGGTGCTACAAGTTCCCTATGCAACACACATACTGTGGTGGTTTGAATATGCTTGGCCCAGGGAGTGAGTGGCACTATTAGGATGTACAGCCTTGGAGTCGGTGTGGCTTTGTTGGAGGAATTCAATCACTGTGGAGGTGGGCTTTGATGTTCCTTTGGTCAAGCTCTGCCCAATGAGGAGGTTTACTCTCCTGGCTGCTTTTGGATCAAGCTGTAGAACGTTCCTCTAGCACTGTCTGCCATGCTCTCTGCCATGATGGACTGAATCTCTGAACCTGTAAGCCAGTCCCCATTAAATGTATTTTAATGTCATCTATGTCCTAACTTGTTCTGTTTCGGTCCTTCCCATGGTAGCAAATATCACATTCCTTTACCACAAGGCTTAGGCACAAAGCCCTGGAATATTTTTTGAATTCTCAGAACTTGCCAGCTGTGAGCAATCCAGTCACCATCTTACCATCTTCATTGTCAAACTCCTTGGCAAGTGACCAGTCTCTCTAGATTGATTTGTGACTGAGAACTCCTAGAAAGAATCTGATTGGCTGCTTAGAACATTAATGATGTGGAGAGGCTGGAATAGCGAAGTCTAAAAGCCTAATTACAATTATCTTGGGTTACTTTTGACCTATTAAACAGCAATTCCTTGCTTCTCCTCATCCTTTCACTAAAAGACAAAGACCTCACATCTTAACAAATAAAAACCCTTCTGGAATCTAGCAAGTTAACCAACCAATCAAATGCTAAGTGTATACTTAACGTTTCCAGCAAGGTTGTTAAAGTGTCTTGATTTATAGAATTCTTTGTTGTGAGTACTTCAACCCCAGCTGGTTTTATGCTTGATTAATGTAGCAATTTAGTTTACAAAAGTAAAACTAAATCCAAAACAAAACCCTATCTATAGGTAAGATTTCCCTTCAACTGGAGAAATGTATCATTTTAAATTGGTTTATTTTAAGCACTTAATTAAAAGCCATAATATATATATATATGTGTGTGTATGTATGTATGTATATGTATATATATATATATAAAATAATCAGAAATGGGCAATCTATGCTTTAATTAAAATGTAAAATGATCTGTAACAAAATGATAAAATTGTTCATTCATAACAGTAAGTTATAAAACTTACATGTAAGGTCAATGGTGACATTAAAATGAATTTAAATTAATAAAAAGTTAGAGGTTATATCAAAGTTACACATCCTTTCTGAGATAACTTCTATGTTCATCTCTTCCTCTGACTTTGCCACTTGATTTTTATCTCGTAACAATGAGATTTTATATCAAAGGGAGGACAGTGGCCTGTATTAAGATATTAAAAATTCCCATGTGTAAAGGTCACCTTCACTTGGAACACTAGACCCACACTTAGCTGTCATATTTTTCTTTTAATATTCATGATTAAGATTGTACTAAAATATCTTTATTATACAAGCTATTTCTAAAATTCCTTTCAAAATCTGTACTAAAGCCACAAATCTCAGTTTGGTTTGAGTTGAATTCCATAAAGCTTAGGGGACCACCTGAGACTGCTAAGTGTTAGGTATCAAAGAAATCCAGGATAAACTGCTGAGATACCTACAACATATCAAAGCATACATGGCAGCCCTTCTAGTACTTGTTATAGAGTGAAATAATTTCTTTTATCTGTTTTTGGTGATGTATATGCCTCCATTCTGTTATTAGCCATATAGCTAATAAAGTGAGTCAACACTCCTCTCTTCACTCAAATCCCAGCTGAGCCTGAGATTGTTTACAGCTGTGAACAAAAATCCAGTCCTCCTCTACACTTTCATACTCTCTGATGTCATCATCAGATCTGTGCTCTTCAGAATACTCACACCTCTTTCTTACCTTAAAACAATACTCATGGCAGCAGATGCCAAGATGTTCAAGGGTAATCTTCGGACAATCTTGGATCTCATGGCTACAATAAGTACAGACTCCTTCATTTGGTCTAGGAGATGGAAACAAAGAGCAAGCAGTCAGGCTGGTTCCCACACTTCTGATATGATGCAGCAGATCTTATAGGTTTGTCAGTATTCCCAGCTTCCCAGTGCGTTCTGTGTTGTAAAACTGGGAGTACAATCTATGCCAAAGTGGTTGTCCAACTTGTCACTACTCTAAACCAATCTTGACAGCCTCTTCTGCATGCCTGGGACCATGGAGCTCACTCTTTCTCCTAGTTACTATCAAGGTCACCCATCCTTAGTTTGATTGTATAGCCTGCTCAGAACTCATGCTTAAAGTCCTAGAAGATACTTCTTGATCAGTTGTATCCTCGTTCCAAGATTTCTTTTTTTCCTGAGAATCATCTCTGCTTTCCTTCCCTTTTCTTTTCTTCCCTCAACAGGAACTGCTGAAACAGGCTCTATTCTCTGATCCTACCGGCTTAAATGAGGAGTTCTGTCTTCCAGAGATGTAGACCCGATTCTAACAGAAGCCAGGGTGTCACTAGTAACCAGGACCTAGCACTGCCATGGGCACTGATATTTTAGCCCTATGTGGTAGTTTGAATGAAAATGCCCCCCATAGGCCCATAGGGGTGTCTTTTGGGGGAACTATGTCACTGGGAGTGGGCTTTGAGGTCTCAGATGCTTAAGCCACACCCAGTGTCTCGCTTTCTTCCTGCTGTCTGCAGATCCAGATGCAGAACTCTCAGCTACCTCTCCAGTACCATGTCTCCCTAGATGCTACTATGATTCCTGCCATGATGATAATGGACTAATCTTCTGAATTATAAGCCAGCCCCAATTAAATGTTTCCCCTTATAAGAGTTGCCATGTCCATAGTGTCCCTTCACAGCCATGGAAACCCTAAGATACCTTGCCATCCTGCTGGTGGCCTATAGCTGACTCTCTGGAGCCAAGCATTGCCTGAGAATCCTGTTCTCAGTGTATCCCTGTTTCTCCTGTGTTCTTTGTGTACACTTGTGCACAAGTGACTGGGGTTGTCCTTGGAGAGAATCCCAGTCCTGTAACCAAGTCTAGTGATTAATCAGTAATGTAAATTCTAGATTTAGTATTGGAACAATGGAGAGACAGAGCACCATGGTATTTGGTCTGTCATGCTACTGGAAAATTATATATTTCATTTGCTCCTATATAACTGAAAATTTCCCAGGCATCTCAGCAGTCTACCTTCCATGGTTTATCTAGAGATTTATCTGTTAGAAGCTTTGTCCTTACTGTAGCAATATGACAAGTGCTAAGACTTTTAGGACCTAGAAAGAGGTAAATAAGTCATTGTCTGTACTTCCTTCTTTGTATGTTTGTTTTTGAGACAAGGTCTCACTGTGTAGCCCTAGGTGGCCTGAAACTTGCTATGTAGTCCAAGCTGGCTTCAAATTTACAGAGATCCAACTGCCTTTGCCTCCTGAGTCCTAGAAAGAAAGGCATGTGCCACCACACCCAGCCTTGGGCATTCTGGTAAAGTAGCATATACAGACTATGAAATTATCTGATGACATGACTTACCAAGTGATCTGTGACTGTCCAGAATTCAGTAATCTGGCATAATGGAAGGGACAGCTGTCACCCTGTCTATATACAAGCTCCTGTACTTGTTTGTGTTGGGGTAAAAGGAGCACAGTGTTAAGATTTGCTTCATCTTAACTTTCTCCCCAATCTAGCTGTGGTTTCTGAGTGTAAACCACAGTAAGTTAGATCTCATAATAAGTGAGAAGACATATGGCAGAGGAGAAATAACCATAACCTGTTAGTAGTCAAGCCCCAGGATTCACTTCTGTCTCTGCCAGTAACTAACTTCCTGTGACTTATTACTCCTCCTTTTTTTCCTCACTGTAACCTGGGTAGATTTACTCTCTGATGAAGATTCTTTTCTTTCCTATTCCAAGAATTTAAAAATAACCCCTTTTTGTCCTTAAGGCCATCCCATTGCTGACATCTAGTGATCAGTTCCATGGCTCCAGGCCACTGTGAATTCTTAGTTCTGTCTTCTTGATGATAAAACAAACAAAACAAAACAAACAAAAACATTTTTATCTACACACCAATCTCTTGTATAGTTGTTTCTTTGTTTTGGCATCTATTCAGATGTGCAAGTTAGTCAAATGAATCATTAGATTCTATTCTGAAGAGTCTATCTTATTGACAAGAGCCTCCTTAGACTCTCTTTCAGACCTTTTGTGTCTATTCTTCATCTTGGTTTACAGGCTGCAGTTGCTGTAAATGTGACATTCTGATAGGGGTAGTACCTCCTTATGCAGTGTCCCACTGTATGACAGAACCTCAAGCAGATCAAAACCTTCAAAGCAGCAGAGAAAGACTCATGTAGAGATCTGCCTTAGTGCTCTTTCACCTATATAACTGGAAGACCTGTCAAGAAAGCAGACATACCTCTCAGAAAGTGGAGTGCCTTCATGTGGGGGTTTCTTTGCCAGATCCTCAATGCTGCCGGTACTGCAAGAAGTGTAATAGAAAAGAGAGCACAACGTGAGCCACATCATTATCATAGCCATACATAGAAAACACTTTTCTCATTAGCCTTGTGGCCACAATTAGAGACATGACCACACTGACAGTCATCAACACTGCCTTTAGTACAATAGGGACTTATATTAAGGAGGCACATTTTTCTTGGTGAGGAGTTCTTTTATGGTGAATGAAGAAGACACCCTGTGGTAAGACTCTTGAGACTTATGTATCAGTGGGACCCTCAGTTTCTTTGACCAGCAGAAAAAAAGTAGAGTCTTACTACACATGGATATGTATGGGTTACTATGGGAACTTTCAGCATCCCATACACTGAAGAAATCAGAAACTAGACATACTGCCTACTTTTATGTCAACTTGACACAAGCAAGGGTCATTTGAAAGATGGGGACACATGAGGAAATGCCTCCATAAGATCATCCTGTAGAAAAGGCTGTAGGGCAGTTTTTTAATTAGTGATTGATATGGAAGGCCCAGCCTATTTTGAGTGGGGCCATTCCTGGGCTGGTTGTCTTAGATTCTTTAACAAAGCAGATTTAACAAGCCATAAAGAACAAGCCAGAGAGCAGCACCCCTCCACAGCCTCTGCGTCAGCTTTTGCCTCCAGGTTCCTACCCTTTTTGAGTGTCTGTCCTGATTTCCTTAGATAATGGACTATGATGTGGAAGTGTAAGCACTTTCTTTCCTCCCCAAGTGGTTTGTGGTCATGGGGTGTTTCATCTCTGCAGTAGCAACCCTAACCAAGACAGAAATTGGTACCAGTACTGGGGTACAGCTATGACAGACCTGACCATGTTGTTTGGGGAGGGATGTGGGACATGAGAAATTTGGCTAGAAAAAAAAACATTGAGCTTCCTAAGCTTGGTGAGCTGTTCTGTGGTAGCTTGGAAGAATGCTGAGAACAATGCAGAGGATGGAGGCCTGGCTTGTGAGGTGCCAGACAGCAGTCACAGGGTCACTTAAAGACTCAATGGAGGCCTTGTATATTTTCATTAAGAATCTGTGGTACTAGTTAGCTGGGGCAGACTAATAGACTGTGATTAACAGGAAACAATCAGCACTAAAATGAGACCTTTCCTATACTGGGATAATCAATGCTGGTTTGCTGGAACTGATAAATTAGTGAGGGTCAAGAAGACACCAGTATCATTGAGGTGAAACCCTCTGGGAAGTATGTCCTCAGCATTAGCACTCAGAAGCTCTGTTCCAGAGGTGGTCAAGGCTCAACCTTGTCCCGGCAGCTGAACTTGGTAGTCACCCAGGTGGCACTGAATGATGGCATGGAGTGGTGAGCCTGGAGGGCAGTGGGGGCTTGGCACCATGTGGCAGGACTGGAGTCCCTGAAGAGAAGCTGGGAGAGGCTGTTATTGGTGAAAGTATAGTACAGTTGCAGCAAGAGACCCCATTTAGCTTAAAAGCAATCTGTTTGTGTGTCAAGCTGACTGGGGGTCAATTGTGCTGGGTAGTTTTATATCAACTTGACACAAGCAAGAATGTGGGTGGGTGGAATAGTACTGAAAAGACTTGGAAGTAACTTCCTGTATGGCATCAGAAAGAAACAGACAAGGGGTTCAGCGGGGCCACCTAGCATGAAAGAACATGGGGGCTAGATTTTCTATCTACCTAACTAGAAAGAAAATCTGAAAATCCATAAATCATGCATTAGTAGGCATTTGCAGTATGCTGTCACTCACTGGATGGTACCCAGTAGGTACTGTCCACTGAGTCCTGCTTGAGGTAGCAGGATGTAGAATAAAGGCAGCACCCGGCCTGGTACAGGCTATGACAACAAAACAGCTAAAACCTGTTCTTACCTGTCACAGTGTGAAAACACTGGCTTCCCAGAAGACACTTCATTAGCATTCATGTACTCCTTCACGAAGAGAATCCCTTTGCTGTAGAAGGAGCACAGCAGAATAGGATGTGTGCTAGAAGATTCTAGGGGACTGGGCCTGGCCCACAGAGGAGGGTCAGTTCCCAGCCCAGTGTGAAGGAAATGCAGAAGCTCACGTGAAGGCCTAGGGTAGAGAAGCTAGTGAGCTCCACCAGCCAGGCTGCAAGGGAAGCTAGAGACAGATGGTAGGATGCCAATGTCACTGTAAATGTGGACTAGTTCTTTCCACTCAGTGCCTTCCCTGCAGCAGTCACCCACTACAATTCACACCCCATTATCAATGGAGTTCCAGGGGCCTACAAGTAACCTTAGTGTATGCTTTGGAAAGCCTCTGCAAGTTTTGGAAACAAGGTCTGCTTCGAGCTAGCTCGATGTAGCCTCACCCTTGACCCTCATTTCCATGATCAGCAGAGAACTTACATATACTGCTCACTCAGCAGACTCCCTAGAATGGCATCCCTTCTTGTAGGCTAAAGGTATTCAACAGTACAGCTAAAGCAATGAAAGAGAGAGGTGGGGGAGATCAGCCAGTGGCAGGCTTTCATACAGATGGCAAAGCCTGCCACTGGTTGTATCTGCTAGCTTTGTATGTTCTACTTCAGCTTCTTGTTGAGATGAGAAGGAAAGCATGTTACAGGACCATGTCCAGTCCTGCCAATAGGCGTGGCGAATGTAAACTTTATACTTGAGGGACTAAGGACTATACTATATCTGCCCATTTGCTACTGCGATGCTAGGCGTTGGAAAAGACATCCCAGAGAAAGCAACAGAGAAGGAAAGTGGCATCCTTTACTTGCAAGGAGATTATAGGGAACCCCCATGCTTGAGGACACCATGACTTGCTAGATGGCCCTTCTTACATAGTTGAGCTGGAGTCCACCTCACTTGAGGCACCAGGAACACATAATTGAGATTGTTTGGAGGAGTCAGAGATGGTAACAGTGACCAGGCAGCTTGAAGGGCTTTTCTGCCTGAAAGAAATGGAGAAAAGAGTACGCGTGTCTCTACTTCTTGATTCAAATAGTCCTTTATGGCCTAACCCCAAAGCTTGCCACTTCAAGACCTTTAAAAGCATGCCAGTGTTTTGGGAACAGTGGGTGCAAATCCCTTATTATTGCTCTTGAATGTTTCTCCGAGATCAGTGAATGGAACCTCTTTCTCTATAAAGAGGAGAAAATCCAGGTTTGATGGGGGGAGGGGACACAGCCCACTTTATAATGACTCATGGGTGAGAGTTCCATTTTCCAATTTCTACTCTGAATTCTGGACTGCAGGCTAGGGCATTGGTGTTGGTAACTTGCCCATCAGGTTACTGGGAGTGTGGCAGCCCAGGGTGGAGGAGCAGGGAAAAGCAGTCTAGTTTGCTACTTAGGAAACGAGACAAAACAATTCTTTTGTAGGATTAACTTCCTCACTCTATATCAAATTCTGGAGAACTGCAGACCGTGGGAAGAGAGTAGAAGGGCTCAGGGATTAATGAGGAAGCAGGTCAGATGCACCTCATTCTGAAAGATACCAGTCACCTTGGCTGCAACACATGGCCCTAATCCTGGATGCTGGCCTCGTAGGTAGCTCACAAGTACGAAGATTGGAGTTTGGGTCCCCTGAATATACATAAAAATATAGGCAATGTGGCAGCCACCTATAATCCCAGCACTGGGGAGGTAGACCTCAGTGAAGGGAGACCTGGGGCAAGGTCTAGCTATACTAGCAGAAATTGGCAAGCTCCAGGTTCAGCAAGAGATCTGGCCTCAATAAAGAGAAAATTATTTGACACCTGATGCCAATTTGGACCTACATACATGCACCCACACCCACCATGTACCTGCATAAATGTACACATACCACACATATGCCCACCCAAAACATTAGTAAGGTGGTATTAATACCTGAGTGATAAAAACACCTGAGCCCATCCTCTGGCCTCCACATACTCATACACAGGTAAGCACACCTCGTACACATCACACACACACACACACACACACACACACACACACACACACACACACACACACAGAGAGAGACAGAGACAGAGACAGAGACAGAGACAGAGACAGAGACAGAGAGAGAAGACAGCAGCAGCGAAGAGATAATGTTAAAAAAAAAAAGAAAAAAAGAAAGAAAAGGCCGGGCAGTGGTGGCACATGCCTTTAATCCCAGCACTTGAGAGGCAGAGGCAGGTGGATTTCTGAGTTTGAGGCCAGTCTGGTCTAGAGAGTGAGTTCCAGTGGCTATACAGAGAAACCCTGTCTCGAAAAACAAAAACAAAAACAAAAACAAAAAAGAAAAAAGAAAGAAAAGAAAAAGAAAAAAGAAAACCCCTAGACCTCCAATGTAGATAGCAAGAGGCCTTCAGAGTTCTTCACACCCAGTGGTAAGAAAACATCCCATTTCCTTCCCAATGATTTCCTCTCCCTAAGCTACAAAAGCCCACTTTCTGTTCCCCTGTTCACCTTACTCCTTCCTGTCAACCACAGGTCCATCTTATGGGCCCTTCCTGCTTCCTTCTTTTTGTGTGGGTTGTTTCTTTCCAGCTGCTGCAAGTCTTCCTCGTAAACAACACTTTGCCTGAGTCCCTCTATGTCATATTACAAGATATTTTTTCTTGGCTTATTACAAACAGAAAAACAGTCTGCACAGTCTGTTGATGAACTGTACAGACTCTGAGCTCTGACTGTATCCTCATCCCTGCTAAGACTCTTGGCACTGAGATATGGAAAGGCAGAGGTGGGAACAAGACAACGAGTCAATCAGGTCTGGGGGCAGAAGAATAGCTAAGAAGCCCAAGAAATACAGGAGGACTGAAGTGGAAACTGGAGGGTTCTTTGGAAAGTCAGTTGTGTTGGATGATGTTTGGTTGGGTCAAACACGTGAAGGAGTGTTCTCCTGAAGCGGACAGTGGTGAAAGGCTGAGGCAGATTTATAAGGGAACGTTTAGCTGAAGCACACATAAAAGAAAGGATTTTTTTGTTAACCATATATATGTATTGGTCTGTCTTATATTGTGTACTTGAGCTATATTTGTTGAGACTCTATAGAGAAAAACATATTAAGAAACTTTTGGTGGTGTATTAGAGTTTTTTGTCACTTTTGTGGATTGGGCTGACTGACAAAGTGATGTCAACTGAGATAGAGGCATGTGCAAGATCTGTGCAGGACACGTGATGTTTAGAGAGCGTATAAAAAGGACTTGACAGTGACAGAGGCTGAGTTTGGCTTGTTTATAGAACTAGTTGGATAATGTTTGTTGGTCTCGTGTCTTTGTTGATTTTTGTTTTGCTGAGAGAGACATAGTAGAGAAGTTTTCCTGGCATCGCTTTGGATGTCTCTTGTTGACTTGAGCCAAGGCTGAGGCCTATTGATTTGTGTTTGTTATTTCAACTCTATCAAATTAAACTGTTTGGTATATCTATAAAGTGTTTGTGAATGGATTGAGCTATCATTATTAACCTATGAATTAAGTTGTTGATTTTTAGACATAGATGACAGTTGTTTTAAAGAACTTTTAAAAATAGATCTATTTTTTAAAATATCGTTTCTTTCCCTTTATCTCTGGTGGGTGGTGGGCTAAAAGAAAGGTTAAAGTATTGAAGAGCCATCATTAAAAAATTAAAGTTACAGAGTACTGAGGATTGCTGACTTAACCCCAGCCTCTTATAAATTCTTATAAATAAGAATTGACAGAATATTTTAGAATAGAGAACAATCATACTATACTTTGGAAAAATAATATATAAGCAACCTTGGTGTGGACAGGCCCTGCTCTCTGAGTCAGAAAGCTCCTACTGTGGGAGGCCTGAATTGCTCACAGAAAAGTGGAAGGGGGAAGCACTATTTATTTCCCACTACCTTACACCTTGGTCTTTTGGGCTCTCACAGAAAACTTGTGATCCTTGTTCCCTCAAACTACTGGTGTCAGCCTATTTCAGCCACCACAGGCTCCTAGGTCAGCACCACAGAGGTGAATTATTGACTCTCTAGTCCCTCTCTAGCCATCCTGGTGGTAGTAACAGTGAAAGAACTCATCCAACTGGCAGCTTTAGTTATGGCAATAATCTCATTCACACCAGGCTCTACCTTTCTCAGACCTTACAACCCCATAAATGGGGTTGGAAAACACCCCATATCCCTAACTCCAACCCACATCGTTTTTCAGGCTCCAACTGGTTGCTGGATAACATGGTGCTCTTGTTCAAATAGATCTGATGCTATGACTCCAAGAGACCATCTTTACTCAAATCCTTGTTTGGTCTGCTTCCTGCTGCTTTTTAGCCTCTCATATCTGAGAAGAGAAATAGGCTTGTGCTGTAAGGTGCATGTGTTTGTCCTGAGTTGTGGCCCCTAACAGTTGGGCCAGGGGCAGTAAGAGACCCTTACTTGTTGGTACAGTCCTCTACTTTGATTTGCTGCTCGGGTTCGCTGGGGCTACTCTGTGGCTCTGGGATGCTGAGATCTGCAAGTTGTTGAGAAGCCACAGTCGGGTCATCTTTTCCACCTTGTAGGGTGCCAGGTATCTCCTGTAAGGCCTTGATGATCTTGGGGGCTGCATTTTTCTCCCCACAAGCATCTGGAGTGCTGAGAAAGAATGAATATTGTATATAATATGCAGAGGCCTGACCCTCACTGATCTCTGGAATCTGAATGTTACTTCCCAAGGGCATTGGGGGAACCCATCTCAAGAGGCAAACAGCCCCTCAAGTCCCAGAAAGCAAGCAGTTTTGAAAAGGGTCCTAAGCTGAACCACCAAGAAATGAGAAGATAAAACAAAATAGGAGAGTTGAGGTCAGGAGGTCTTGCACAAGCTTACGGCTTATGCCAAGCATGTTCTTGGTTTAAAGAACGAGTTATGTTCCTTCTCCACACCAGACCCTCAGGGAAAGCCCTGATGTATCTATCCAGTAACAGTTCCCCTCCTATTTTATCATTTTCAAATCCCCTAGCAAGCAGCATGTTAAAGACCTCTTATCATTTGTCTTTATACTTCCTTGGTTTTGTAAGCTTCCATTGTGTTCTAGCATACTTATAACTCAGCACTGCCAAGGCTGAGAAGGCAGGAACCAAGTTATATTTGCCCATGTCCCTAGTACTGGACATTTGATTTGGTACTGGGGAGTCATTAAATATAACTTCATTTAGTTATGTGACATGTCTAATTAATTTTTTTTTTTTGAGAAAATTTATCGAGAAAAAAATCCAGGTCTCCACATAGTTCTAATCACTGACTTCCCTTCGTTCACCTGTAACTGTCTCAGACACTGAGCCTTTCCTTTCTTACTCACACTTATAAGACCACACCATGAGCTCTTTAACACGTGTACACTTCTTACCTTTGTGTATAGTGGTTTCCCCCTTGTATGAACCCTCCACGTTATCCTGCAGCTACAATCATCCAGTTAATCCTCCTTACACCTTCCAATTCACACCCAACATCTGACAGCTATGCACCCCTACTACCTGTACCTCCTTAGCTCATGTTCCCTTCTCAGTATACTATATATACAAATAACACACCATCCTAGCCACCCTACTGCCTCCCCCAAGGCAGCCAAATTAGATGATCCAGATTCATGGTTCAAGCTAGCCAGACAACTGGCTTGGGAATTTTGTTAAGAAAAGCAGAGACTATGCACTGGCTTTCAGACTGTTCTGGTATGCTCCCTTCACTTGTCATCTATAAACTGACAACTCTCAGCTCTCTAGTCAGTGATCAGATCTTAACAACTCCAGCATACTGGGCTTCTTGTCACCTGGATCTCCTACAGGCCCTTCAAAGTCAACACAGCCCAAATGACCTTAACATTGTCTCCCTGGCCTGACATTCTTGCAACTCATCTTGACCTCCTCTCCTTGTTGAAAAGCATCGCTGGCATTCTGGCTCCTCCGGGTATAGTTTGTAATCACCAGCTCAGAAGCAAGTGACTGATTAGTTTCTTTTCAGGACTTCCTGGCAAGGATACCAGTTAGCTTTTCTTCCCTGTAGTCATTCTGAGTCTACACTGATGGTTTGTATACACTCAGCCCAGGGAGTGGCACTATTATAAAGTGTGGCCTTGTTGGAGTAGGTGTGTCACTGTGGGTGTGGGCTTTAAGACCCTCATCCTAGCTGCCTGGAAGCCAGTCTTCCACTAGCAGCCTTCAGATGAAGATGTAGAACTCTCAGCTCTGCCTGTACATGCCTGCATGCTGCCATGTTCCTGCCTTGATGATAATGGACTGAACTTCTGAAATGTAAGCCAGCCCCAATTAAATGTTGTCCTTATAAGAGTTGGTTATAGTGTCTGTTCACAGCAGTAAAATCCTAACTAACACACTCACCATATACCTCCCTTTGACAGAGCTCTGGTTTCCTCAATCTGGAATGCCTTCACTAGCATGTCTATAGGAGTAAATCCTCCTTAGCCTTCAAACGTAACTTCAACCTCACTCCCCCAGACACCACAGGACCAGTCACTTTCTCCTGCATCTGGTTGGCTGTTCTTGTAAAAATTTATTTAAAATTTTTTTTGTTGTGTCTCTTATTGTAGCTGAGTTATATAAGGACAATTTAAAACAAGCATCTTGTATACTGAACACATTCCCTCCATACACCTTGACTCCCATTTCATACACACCTCCAACTAATTCCCTTTGTTCCCCTAGACATTTCCATTGCTATTATTTATGTCATTGATTTTATGTACCCTTTAAAATCTAGGAACCACAAATGAGAGTCTGGGCTTGAAAATCTGCCCATACTTAACAGTCACCTTCAGTTCCGGTCACAATATCCATCATTCACATACAGAGACACGCACAAACTAACAGTCTTCACTCTTTCTTTTGCTTTCTCAAGCATGGTCCTTCCTCATCTTTTTCATTCCATTTCTGTCTTCCCCCATAGTCCGTGTCACTCATGCTCCCTGTCAATCTTTGATACCACCACTGTATAAAGAAAAATAGTCTTTGCCATCCCTAGAAGCCTACCCATGTACTCTCTGGGAAACAGACTTCCCCTTTTGCGTCATGCACCAGGAAACAGTCAGACTTATGTTGACCACAGCCCCATTCCAACTTCTCAAATTCTAAGAAGCAGTCAACACCACCTCAGGACCAGATTATCAACATTCTGAGCACATTCAGAGAACTCAGGCAGTAGTCTGGAGTAAGAAAAGCAGTTCCCACCCATGTTGTGACCCTGGCAGAAACCTTGGTCATAGACAGCTGGAAACCAGTTTAAGACCTTACCTGCTGGCACAAGCATCATGTTTGATGAGCTGATTGAGTACACTGGGGCTGCTCTGCAGGTCTGGGGTGCTGGGATCTGCATAATGTTGAGCAGCTGTAAGTATGTCTCCTTGGCCATGTCTTGTATCAGTAGGCATCTCTTGCCAGGCCTCGATGGTCTTGGGGGCCACATTCATCTTACAAACATCTGAGGGGCTGAGGAAGAACAAGCATCATATAGAAAGAGGCCCAAGGCACTGGCTTTTGCTGTCCCACTGTACTCTGACATAGACAGCTCAAGCTACATCTGAAGCCATCAAGGAGAGTATATCTTCCTCAGTTTGTCTGCAATGTACTCTCAAAGGTGGGGGCCACAAGAAAGACACCTCTCTCATCACCATTCTTGCCTCTTTGTTCCACCAGCTTAGAACCTCCCTGCTGTGCTCTGGGAACTACTAAGCTAAGGACAGAATAAGAACACATTAGCAATGACTACCATCCCTGGAAACTCACTTATGGAAGTTAAGGCCATAGCAGGGAGGCTCTAAGCTGGCAGAACAAAGAGAATGAGGGACTATGTTGTAAAACTAATTGAAGTTTTCAGCCTCAGGTAAGGGGAAACTAAAACTCCTCTGCAGTGAAAAGAAACCATTTGTCATCTCCAGTTGTACCAGGAAGAAGTCGTGCTCAGTGAACAGAGGCAAGATTCTCCAGAAAAAGCAGCTTAGAGGTAGGGCAATATGGGAAAATCCTAGGCCTTGAAGCAGGGCAACTGCGATTTCAGGAGTTGTAACCTTTATAGGTCATGAAAAAAAAGTATTGGTCAAACACTCACAGGGCTCTCTTAGTTTCCTGCCACTTAGCCTCAGCTACTGCTAACCTGGAATGGGGAGAGAGAGGGAGGCCCATGGGATGTGAGATTTGTTGTATTCTCTGAAGCCTTCACAGACTCTGGTAGCTTAAGGCAGCCACTGCCAACTTTTGACCTAACTACATACTGCACAGAAGGCAATGCCACTTTCTACACAATGTAATCTGCTGCTTGACCACAGTTGCCAGCAGTGAGAACATGTCTAAAACTCACCTTCTTGTGCCAAATACAAACTACAAAAAACCCATAACTGCAACACAACATGGAGGAAAACCATCTATGTCTTAGACTTAACATGTGATAACAAAATTTCAAAGGTAAAAAGCAAGACAGTGTGCTATCAAATGACCGAATAAACAAAAAAAAATTGGCAGTGGGGAACTTTATCTTGAAGGTTTTATAAAGGTAGCATTTGATAATATTTTGTACACTCCCCAGTGTCCTGTGTGCTTTACAAATGTAAACCTATTAAACTCTTTAAACTTTCTATGGTACAAACTATTTCCATTATTGTTCATGTAAGAGCTGAATAATAAGCCAAAGGTCCCATAATGTTACCTTGGGCTTAAATTCAAGCTCAAGAATCCCTGCGTTTAGTCCACTATGCACAATCAAATGAACATTGGGTAGAACCCCTACATACAGCTTCTGACAGTTAAATTAACTTTGTCACCTGGGCCTGTCCTCAAGCCCCTCAGTCTGTTTATCAAAAGGAAAGGGGACTGTGAATTCACAGCCCAGGGGGAGGGCCAGATAGCCCTTGAAGTCCAGGTGGGTACTGCAGTAGTCACTGCAGACTGTCCTTAGATTTGGTCACTCCTAAGTAGGCTACTGTAGCCAACCGTCCTCTGAGATTGCTAGTGGGGGGATGGGTAACGGGCGCGCACTGGCGCAACAGAGACCATTTGTGATCGTCCAGCGCCATCTCGCGGCTGGAGCTAGCACTGCCTCAGCAGGAGCCCCTCTGGAGCAGCCATTTTGTACTCTTTTCATTGCGGGCACCTCAGCCTGAGCTAGTGGCAGCAGAAAATGGCCGCGCGAGTAGGCGTTTTCTTACCCTGGCGCCGGCCAGCTTATTCATGCGCGGGCGCGCCCGCGCGCGCCCGCAGGCAGCGAACCAAATGGGCCTGCGCAACTGAAATCTGCTGCAGTCGTCCGTGCATGCGGTCTGTATTTGTGGTGCCTGTCTGCGGCAGTCTGAAGGGACCTATGTTCACATATTCCTCAGTGTGTTCCCCTAAAGTCAACACAAGTGCTAGAGGAGGGCTTGTCAGCTTTAATATTAATGTTTTTGGCTGGATAATAATACTGTGTGTGTTGAGAATAATAAGGCACTATATTATCACGTGTATTATAGGTCGTTTAGCAGCATCCATGATTCTTATCCTTTAGAAGCCACCCTGGGTTGTGGCAACCCAAAAAATCTTCAGTTACTACTGTATGACACAGGAGGGTAGAGGGGGGCAGGACAAAAACCTCTGTTTTAAAACTGCCATCTCCAGTGTATACTGAAGAAGAAAGGAAATTGGAATGCTTAAGAAAAATGCTGGGGACATGTCAGGAAAATAAACAAAAATCTCAAGAAGTGTTTTGTTATTAATACGTCCATGGGTGAGGGGCTGGAAAGATGGTTCAGCAGTTAAGAGCACTGTCTACTCTATAGAAATCTTAAGTTTTATTCCAAGCACCCACATACAGCTAGAAACAGTCTCTAAGTCTAACTCTCTGAGGATCCATTATCCTCTCTACTGGCCACCACTGACACTGCAAATGTGTGGTGTGCAAACATACATGTGCGGGCAAAACACTCATATACATAAAATTTTTTAAAATTTAAATTGGAAAAAAACAATCCAAACACAGCCAGTTATTAAACAGTGTCATCAGAAATGTTTGCATTGATTTTTCAAACTGGTAAATATTAGAGCAATGTTACTGTCTGGACCTGGGCTCTGCAGTTGGGCAGATTTAGAGTTTATTCCTAGTTACTCACCACACATGTGGACCCAAGTTTTCTCCCCTATCAAAGTGCACAATTAGAACTCTTTCTTTGCTTGGGGAATAATAACACCAGATCAGTACACCAGCTGGAAGGTGACATTAGGCTTTAAACACATTTCATCCACTAGCTTGCTGAAGAGTCTCTGAAGGTTTCTCTTTGAGGCTGTTCATTAGGACTCAGCTGCCACAGGTATGGTTTTGGATAAGTCATTTAACCTTTCTGTTTGTTTCCCCATTTGCTCATCTCACAGATTATTGAGGCAAACTGTAAAGTTCATAAAGACAACATACTTTATCATCAGCTAATATTTTCACTTAGTGCTAATTGTTAGTAAAATTTAAAAGAAAAAAAACAGTGCATAACAAGGCCTGTAGCTTATAGATCCACTTTCCACATCACCTCCCAGCATATGATTTAAAGTAAAATGGTGGCTGTAGTGTGATGTTAAAATTCAAGTACCTATTCACCTTTAAGTCCATTAACCACAGCAGTTCTCTGGATTAAAACCTGATTGGTAAAGTTTCATTATATGGAACAGGGCCCTGACCCACAGTCTCCTCACTCATTAGTCTCCAGCTACTCTATGCTTCAGAACATGTTTAAGTCCCAGGTCCTGATCAGAGACCCTGTCTCACAAAACAAGATGTGTGGTGCCTAAGGAATGACACTAGACATTGATCTCTGGTCTTGACACACACACGTGCACGTGTGCGTGTACACATACACACACACACACACACACACACACACACACACACACACGAGCATATACATGTGCACATACACACGGACATGTACACCCACATACACATACAAAATCAAACTAGTATAAATAAGATAACTGTGACAGACTGCACTAAATCCTACAAATCTAGAAAGATGTTATTTTGCAAATGAGTTTGAGGTTTAGCTTCACTGTAAAAACTAATGAATTTGTTTTATGAGGGTGTGTAAACAGAAAGGATGATTCCAATGAATAGTCAAGAGAAAGCCACTGGAGCCAGACTGGATCAGATGTCTTTTACAGTAGCCAATAGCACTCTGAAACAGTTTGCACCATTGTGGTACAGGAGAAAGAAAAGGCTGGATAGGGAGTCCCCACTGCAACGCAGAACTATGGGAGCTAGAGACAGGGGTTTAGACTTAATTTCAAAGAAGCAGAGAGCCATTGAGAAGTTGAAAGAGGAGGGTAAACACATCACACATTGTGGTTTATTTAGGGAAGACTGTTCTGATGCCTGCACAGATAGCAAAAAGATACATTAGTGGCAACTGAAAGAACTGAGTCCCCTGGCCTAATGGCCTTTCCTAGGCCTCTTAGAAACAGATTACAGAGGTGGGGCCTACTGTGTCTGGCTCCAGGTACCCACTGCAATTAGGTAAATTGTGAGAAAATGAACCTGCTGAGAGAACCAGCCAGAAAAGTGTCCTCAAAGGATCTACCTGGGTAGACTTCAGGAGGTCATAAGGATGGGTTACTCCTTCAGCAGTTTCAGTTCTCTTCATACCAACAATAAGATTGCTAGTACAGTTTAAAACTGTACTCTTATTTGTGACAGCATCTGCCTAACTAGCCTTTGTCTCCAGGGATGACTGCATTTTGGTTTGGAACCATGTTGCTTACTTCTCTCTTTCCAGAAATGGGGCAATCAAAAAAGTGACAGTTCTACCTATCCCAACATGGTTCCAAACCAAAACGGAGTCATCTCTAGAGACAAAGGCTAGTTATACAGATGAGTATGTGGGGAAGGCAGAATTTGTAAGGCAGTGATTCCTCTATTGTTAGGTCATTCGTTAGTTTGTTTTTTTCTGCCTTCTCCACACATTCATTGAACCCAAGGCCAGTTCTTGCTGAGGGATGGGCCTATAACTATGAGTTAGGGGTTTGTTGCTCTGCAGGAATTTGAGAATCAATGATGGAGGTGTGAGAGTGGCTAGACTAGAAAAGAAGAAAATCCAACAAGAAGTAAAACATCCACAGGCAAAGGATGTAGTGTTGGTGATGGTGGTGGGAAACACTAGCATCTCACCCTTCTCTTTCTGCGTCAATGTCTGTTTCAGCACTTTGATCAGGCTGCAACCTTGTGTAATTTAGATGACTTGGGAGCAGAAATCTTTGTCTCTCTAAATTGCTCTGATCAGAGCCAATCCAAGCCCCAGTAGACTCTAGGCAAACAATTTCTATTCAGATTTAATGACTTACAAACAAGAATGGAAACAAAAGGTGAAAACTCAGAGAGAAGTAGTCACATTGATGGCCAAAGGTCACTCGAAAAAGACACAAGGAATTTTGGGCTGCTAGTAAGCAAGAGAGGGAAGACAAAACCTTTCCCATTCATCCAAGCTCCCCTTCCCTCATTTCCAGGGATCACTCCACACTGGGGAGGGGGGGGTCTAGTACTCCCAAATGACAACATAGTGGGTGCCCAAGGACTTTGAGAGGGATAGCCTGGTCTGGAGTTAGTGCACCTCTGGGGAATTATTATATAGTTCCGCTCTCTATAGACCCACCCCCTCCTCTCTCCCGCTCTACTTCTTCCTCTGCAGATATGCAGCGGTAATATAGTGCTGGTCTGTTTGTCAGCTGCTAACACTGGACCCAGGCTCCTGGAAACTCTTAGGATGAGTGCACAAGGCCTTGTGGGAAGACCTGCAGAGGTAAGAAATTACTTTACTCTTCGACCCACACTCTGATGGGAGCAGTCACCTCATCCTTAAATGCCAGCTATCTCAAAGGAGCTGAAAATGTGCTAATGATGAACTGACTAACTCACAAATCCTTATTATTAGTCACTGTCATTGACTAGGGACCAGATTCTGTTCTTCCAACTTTACACACATTAATTCTCCACATCGACTTCAATATCATTATCCATGCCTGCTTTCTAGATGAGCCACCTGATGCTCATAAGGCCTGAGTGGTGTGTTCCAAGTTCCACAAGTAACAAGAACTGGAACTCAGCTTTCCTCTGAGTTCTTGTCCTAACCCCTCAGTCAATCCTGAGATCATCAGGAGCCCCGTGTTACCAAGTCCAGGAAGTCAGTTTCAGCATTATTTTGGGTCACCAATAGGTCTCTTCCTCAGACTTAATACCTCTCTTCCCTAAATCCTGTGATACCTTCTGTTTCCTTGGCCACATGTTTCTGGTCTTATCTTTTCCCCCTTGTCTGTCCTTGAAACGTTCATGCTCAATTGTTCTTCTCAGTTTTTGTAACCTGCTAGGCTACCGACTGTTCTTTCATGCTATCAACTTAATGTCCCCAGGTAGATAGGGCAACATGGGGAGTGACACAGTAAGAAAGGTGACAGAAGATTGATGATAGAGCTGGCCTGTCTCCTGCCTGCCCACCCAAGGAAAAGGAGCTTGGATCTTTGTGCTCCTTGATGGATGTGATCCCTTCATCCATTCTTATTCCAAGCACAGGGCACTATGGCATTGTGAACTGTAGAGGCAGACCCAAGAACCCCACCCAGTTCCCAATGCCTTCTCCTATAAGCAACATAATTAAAACTCTGGTTTTAATAAAGGGCTACACAGACACAGACGCAGTGTCCCCACCCAGCTCTGCTGACCAGTCCTGTCACTTTCTGAGAGCATTGAGGTACATGGCATGGCCAGCATTGTAGGCTGATCTTGTTCATATTAGCAGCTGTCTCTTTCATCAGATGAAGTCAAATAGCTCTGGCCCAGGAAGTCCCAATCACCATTCCAAGGCCAGGTCTTTGACCTCACAAAATTATATTGCATAATTACTCATTACATAATTATTTTAAATGTATTTCAAGATAGTGATGGAGAACCCAGGTTTGCCACACCTCATACAAACCAGTCATCACCATAGTGGTAGAGCCAGTCACCTGCTTCTCTCTCATCTTGAAAAAGGTATAAAGAGAGACAGGACAGCAATGGGGCCTCAGTACCTCAGGGCTTCCAGGTCTGGGGCCACCACGTGGAGTCCTGCTCTGGGGGTTGTGATCTGCAGATGGACAATCTTCTCAGTTATCAAGCTGTAGGCCAAAGGAGAGACTGGAGAATGTGTGGGAGAGAAGCCTCTCCTTCCCCTCTGTGTCAGCATCCATGGGCATTCTCCCTCTGGGGCCTCCCTGCAGTGTGCTAATCAGACCTATCTATCTCTCCCTCCTTGTCCTCATCTTTTCTTTGTCCTTAAGCCTTCTTGGTACTGTAGCTGTGGATGGATATCACCAGTCTCCCGCCCAGAGCTGACTCTAGGCTACTCTCAGACAATGAAGCAGCTTCTAGGTAGGCATTCTAGCAGATGTGCCTGGTAAGGGGAAGCTGTAAGATGGGCTTGAAGTGGAGGTAATAGGTTTGACACGGTCAGTCTGACATTTTAGAAAGGCCACTGGGGTACCAGCCTGAAAGTAACAGCCCTGCACTGTCACCCCACTGCTAGATCTTCCCTGGTTGCCAAACCCAAACAGCCAGGCCAGTGAGAAGCCATATTACCAGCTCATAGTCTGGAGCTTGTTCTTGACATATACCTGGGTTCCTGGCTTCCAGAGGGGCTAGGCATATTCAGCATGCACTCAATTAGAATCTCCTGAGATATGTGGGTCCTACCTCCATCTACACTGGCAAAGAAGGGAGATATGAGAAGTGCTGGAGACAACAGGTGTGTCTCCTAGGAAGGGTGAACTTGGCCAAGTTATAGAAGTACCAGGTGCAAGCTTAACAATGGGGTGCTACTGCTGCAGTGGCCAGTCCCTCACAGCCCAAGGTGAGTGACTGATTACCTGCTGAAGCCAGGATCAGGTCTTGCCAGAGCAGGTAGTTCCTGTTTTTTCTCAGGAAGCACGTCCTCATCTACCACATCAACCCTGTGGGTGAAAAAAGTAACACTTGTGGTCTTCTCAGCTACCTTGGTGCTTTCCGGCCTTTGAAGGATGTGCTTTCACCAGTGTCCAGATGAGTTGGGTGACTAAAGCCGTAGCCACTCCAGCTCAGAGGCTCAAAATATTCCCTGGAACCTATGGGTCTGACTTTGTTTAGAAATAGGCTCTTAAGAGATGCAAAGAGGGTAAGCTGTAGGTGGAAAGTCAACAAGGAACCAGCATTCCAAATGTTCCAAGCCCAAGGCCTAGCCAGTGCAAAGGCTCAGAAGTGGGCATACAGTGCTGTGTTGGATGACAGTAGCTGACTAAATACAATAAGCAGTGAGTGAGGGGGGGTTGTCAGCAACTGCTCCCCATAGACAAAGTAACAGAGAATAATGTATTCTTAGCTGTGGCTACTAGAGCTTAAAACTCCAGAAGGAGAGGTCAGAAATCTGAAATTGAGGTGTTGGCAGGGTGGGGACAAATTGTATTTGCCTCACTCCAGTTTAGGTCACTGTCTTCATTCATGTGGACTTTTCTTTGTGTCTGTGTCCACATTTCCTTGGTCTCAGAGGGACACTGCCATTGGATTCAGGGCCTACCCTAATTTAGCACGACCTCATCTTCCTCTGTTTGCATCTTTATGGAAGTTGACCTGTGTCAAGTAATAAGACCCTTACCTCACTCAACTAGTCTCCTGACAGGACTCATTCCTCCTTTCACCCTGTTTGCTCTGTGTGACCAATCAGTAACATCACAGTCCACTCCCATGGAGTTTCTTTGTGGTTCTGGTCTTAATTCTGGGTGACAGGAGAGCACAAGGGCAGGGCAAGAGCAAGGACTCTTGCTATGTTGCTTCCTTGGTGCCTACCAGCTTGTGGAAGGAGTGAGGACATCTGCTAAGGCCCCTTAGCCCTAAGCAAAAAAAGCATTCTCTCAGCCAGGCTCCTAACTGCACAGAACTGCCTAAAAGGGATACATGTGTCACCAGTCACCCAGGTCTTCACCTGGCCTCCAGAAAGATGCCTGACTTGGCATCACAAGACTCTCTTTGCTCAGGGAGCGCTGCTGTCCTTTCCCCAGCATCCCTACTGACAGCAGGCTTGCTGTCTGGGTAGCACCTGGCTCATGAGGCTTTCCTTGCTGACACTTACCTTTTTGCAATGAATGGTGACTGCAGCTCCTGGGTAGGACTGCTAGAGAGGGAGCAGAATGGCGACATGTTGGAAAAAGCTCAAGGGCAGGTGTCATTTTAGCCCCTCTCCCAAGAGGATCCCGAACCTTTCCAATTCTCAGGACCTTACCTAATTTTAGTCTGTTTATCTTTCTAAGAAGTGCATCTGAGAGCCCTGGAGCTCAAGATGGAATTCTCATGGAGGTACTCAACTCATTCTTTCACTAGTCAAAGGAAAGCTGAAGCCCCAAGCAAAGAAGAAGGAGCCCAGAACACGGAGTCAGTACAACTCACCTAGTGCTCTTCTTAGCTGCAGAGAGGACATAAGAGTGCTCCCGTGGGGCTGTCTTCCTCAGAACACTGATTGCAGCCTGGGACCTGGGGTAGTATAAGGGGGGACATTTGATGGGTGTCAGTCTAGCCTCTCTGTCAGTCTAGCCTGGTATGTTCACTGGCTGACTCAGGAGTACACCATGGGGTTGACAAGGATAAGCCAGGGTAGCACTGCTCTAAGAAATATTCAGAGGGACAACCGATACTGAGGGAAGGACCCTTACTTAGGGAACATGTAGCATGTGCCCAGCCCTGCCCAGGAATCTTCAAATTGGTTCATTGACTCTCCAAACCCAGGCAAGTAGGTGCTGATATACTCCATCACTGATTGAGCCTGGCCACTGCTTTGGTGATTTGACTAAATGCACACACCTAAGCAGGTGACAGAACAGCATTCAGTAGGAGCCACCATCGGACCTTCTTATTCATTTGCCTGCCCCTCGCTATCCAGATTTCAGGCCTTGTGCAACTGTGCTCTTTTTGCATAGAACTGACTGCCTTCCAGGGCCTTTAGCAAGGGGTTGTCACTATGCTTCCTAAACCACATATGGGTTGGCAGATGATGGCCTTTAGCTGGGCTCCTTCCTTGTAAGCAAGGGGCATTTGAAACTCTGGATCCATTCCTGCACTCAAAGAACACTGCAGACAGCCTCTACTAGGGCACTTTGCCCTGCATATTTTTCAAGTTCCTTGGAACCTTTTGGGGGGGGGAATGGTATTTCCTAGATTCTATCCCTAGAAGGTTCTCAGAAGTGCCTCCTGAGCTGGCCCAGCACTGAGAGATAGTTCCTAGACTTCTGGAAAGACATGGGCTGTCCTCATGATTTATGTGTTATGCATTTTGTACTCTGACTCGCATGATTCTTTTCAGCAATCTGTGAAGACTCTGGCCCCTGCCCTGCCCATGGATATGCCCATAATGAACACCATCACCTCCGTCTCTGCTCATCTGGGGTGAATGGCACCTCTTCGTCCTCAGTCCCTGATATGGAGCTGCGCCTGATGTTGTACGGTGCTCTGTGGGGGAGAGATACAGGTATGGCTCTTCTTCCTCCATGTCCTTCCTGTTCCAGGCTACAGGCTACCACCCTCAGAATCTTGACTTACTGTCAATGATACTAACATCACTGTTGCAACATTGAGCCTTAGCTCATGCCACTTGCTCCCAATTAAAAGCCAGCACTCTTTTCTCCTGGTTTTGGTCCTTCAACAGCCGATTGCAGTTTAACTACTTCCCTAGACATACCAGCTGTGCCATGAAACAGGAGGATGGGGGCAAGGAATAAGCTGTATAAAGATGTGGACTCCTGGGAAGTGCTGGCATGATCCAGACATCTGTCTAGAGCCCCCATCTCAATTTAGGGGCCCTTGGAAGGAACCTCAAGGGAAGCTCAGCTTTAGATACAAAATACCCACACCAATAGTCTATGGGGGTAGTGGCAACCTAAGAAATATCATGTCCCAAAGCATAGCTCAGCTCAGCCCAGCCCAGCCCAGCCCAGCCCAGCCCAAGAACCTGAGACCTGAATGGGGAAGGGAGCCCATCTAGGAAACCCAGAGAGTGAACATCAGCTCCCATAGCTATGGCTCATGGTCCACTCACTGTCTAGACCCATATGCTCCTTCCAGAAGCTTCCAACAGTCTTTGCTTTGCCTCCTATAAGAAGTGTAGTGGGCATGGCCATTCATTTTTCTAGAGCTTTGTCATCCCTTGCTCCAGGCCACATCTGTAAGTGGCAGGGGGTTGTTAAGCCACTAAGAATAGCTCTCCCCAGGTTGTGCTCAGAAGTAAGTGTCTGCCTGCCCTCAGTAGGTCCAGTATCTGGTATCATTGTATACTCACAGCTTCTTATAATCTTCCGTAGTCATCTTATAGCCAGACGACTGAAGAGGACGACCAGAACTAGCTGCTCCCAGCTGCCCAGAAGCACTAGAAGAGCAAGTCATTTCCATCTGTCCAACCACAGGTCCCCTCTTGCCTCTAGGTTTACCAACATAGCCCAGGAGACATAGGGCAGGGGCCACTGGGAGACTGTCTTCCTGTTGGCCCTGACAGGCATTCTGAGCAGGGCAGAGCAGACTCAACTGAGTAGGAAAAAGCCCACTGGGCTCTCTTCCATATCTTCTCCAATAGTGCCCCAATTCTGACCGGTATCAAGGTGTTTAAGTAACATGACCTCTTGGCATACTGGAAAGGTGAACTAAGCACATGGCTCAATGCCCTCAGCAAGTGCAAGGTGTCTGCTGTGAGACCAAGGGGATGAGGGGTAAGTAAAATGAAGATGTGTGGGCACAATCCACATCTCTGTCCAGAGCCCCTCTCCCGGGGTGAGGACCTCCCCCTCCCAGCCTCTGTCCCTGGGAAAAGAGCCAGATAGGACATCCTCTTATTGCTTTGCTCGCCCTCTCTCAGACCTGGCTCTGGACAAGGCTCTCCCAACCTTCCTATTTACCATCTAGACAGGATGTACCTTCTTGGAGCTCCATTGATCTTAGAGAGGTGATGCTGGGAGGGAGAAGAGCTATCTATTGTTCGGGTGAACACTCCCCTACAAGAGACACCAGAAGGTATTGAGAAGTCTGGGTGTGGCCCTAGTGGTACAGGCATGCAGGTAGGGTCTGGAAGTCACTTACCGGATGATGTAACCAGCCGGAGCTCTTGTGTTTGGAGACCTGCCAAGAGAAAAGGAGACATAAAGGGAATTGTGGCCTTCCTATGGATTTCAAACCACTTATTTCATCCTATTTCCAATGACAACAGCTGATAGGTGTCCTAATACAGTGGCCAGGTGCCCGCTCTGCTCTACCTATCTCTCCTTCAGTCTCTCCAAGAACACTGCCATGGCTGACTCCTCCATAGCCATGCTGAGCACAGCCTAACTTAGAGCAGGTACCAGGCCAGGCTTGCTTTATGGTTGGACATTTACTGCAGAGTTCCAGAAGTTTCTGATCTACCAGGCACCAGGGCACTCGAAGGAGAGATCTGTCAGTTCTCTCCTGGATCAGACTGAAAGTCCTTTGGTCAGAGCCCAGACTGACCTCAACTGGGGCTGTGGTGATGGAAGGTAAAGCCCTATGGCCTATGATCTTCCCTTCCCATTCCCAGATGGGGTTCAGAAGACTTGGGGGCACTAAGGAAAGCACGCTAGAAATAGTGAGAGAGGGGGCAATCTCAGGCTCAAGGTAAGCAATGAGGGCCCCTCCAAAGAGCTGGCAAGATGACAAGAACTCAGCAGAGAGTTCTATTCAGCATATGAGTGCTCTGGGCTAGAACAGTGGGGCAGGTCTAAGTGTACCACAGAACTCTAGCATTCATTCCTATACACCTTGTTCTTAGCAGATTCTTGGAGATGATCAAGTTGCAGAAACACTAAAAGGGAAATTCAAAGAACATTACAAATGACTCATTAAAGGTCCTTCATGCCCTTCTCAATTCTTGCTTCCCTCTGTGAGATCTACACCTCCTTGCAGAAGAGTTCCTGGGGTCCACTTAAGAGTTAGCTAGGTAACACCTCTTACCTGACATTTGATTCGTCTCTGACAGATGAGAAGGATGTGGCTCGTTTTTGACTTGAGAGTGGCTCTCTGCAGAAAGACAGGCCCTGAAGACAGTGGCTCCCATGCTCCTCATCACCTCTTACCCCTGTGGCTCTATCCCAAAGTTAGCCTGCTGTGTACCACCACTGCACCTCACCTTCCCCTTTCCTGACCCACTTTATAGGTTGGTATGTGACTACACATGCTTCTCAGCACATAGGATTGTGATAGTTGAGGCTGTGTTCAGGTTTTCAAGTTTTAATGCCACCTGGCTGGCCAGTGGATGCACAGCCTGACCAAGCTCTAAATGGTGGGATGTCCTCCACATCCCCAGGAAGGGCTGGGTCATATGTCCCCACTATTGCTGCCTTTCCCTCTGGCCTTGTGTCCTGGACTTACATGGTATGGTCCTCAGAGTCGTCATGCTTGGTGATCCAGCTTTTGTCACCCTTCAGTGTAGTTCGTACTTTCATCTGTTTTAGGATATTATTGCGCTCCTCTTCGACAGATGGTGCAGGCTTCCCTGGCAGGGGCAAGGCTAAGAGCCTTAAACAGGGAGCTATAGCCCCTAGTCCCAGGACCCTTGCCAGCCCACCCATTATGAGGTCATCCATTAGCTGCATGGGCAGTGTCCATAGCCCTCTAGGGGTTTGCCTGGAATAATTCAGGCAGACATGGCACCCAGGCTCACCTTTCCCATTACCTCCTAATGAAGAAATACTCATGATGTTTATCTTTCAATTCTGTAATTAGTGGATTCAGTGGGCTCCTGGGAACAAAGACAAACACAGATCTGTCAATACATGAATTATAATGGCTTGTGGATCACCATTAGAGTTTGGATGTGGTTTGTTCCCTAAAAGCTCTTGTGTTCGAAGCTTAGTTCCAGTATGGAAGTATTAGGAGGGGACACTTAAAAAGTGAAATTTTGGGGAATGGGGAAATGACTCAGTCAGAGCTGGCTATGGTAACACATCCTTATGCTCTAGCACTGAGAAGGCAAAGACAAGAGGATCCCTGAGGCCAGTCTAGAAGACTCTATCATAAAATCAGGCAAACAGTGATAGAGGCATCTGATATTGAACTCTGACTTCAATATGTGCATGTGGACATGTACACACATGTTCATCCATACTCACTCATTCACACATCCACACTTATTCCCATCCCCACCCCCTCACACAAAATAAGGTTGGATTAGATAATTATGAGAGCTTCTGTATGATGGAATTAATGTCTTGAGAGAAACTGACCCAGCTCTGGTTTCTCCCTGGCTTTCCATCTCACAAACACAGGTTCTCCTGTCTGCCACTGTAATGCCACCAGCCATGAGATCCTTACCTGAATCAAGCTGATGCTACCAATATGTCTTTGAGTCTTCAGAAGTAAATGAATATATTTTCTCTAGCCTAGTACCCAGCCTCAGGTATGACATCATAGTAGAGAAGTGAACCTGGTGTGATCTTAGCACACCATGATCATGCAGGTTTCCCTTTAGATATCAGGGGTGACAAGAATCGGTGCAATTCAGAATGTATGAGAGAGGCCAAGGACTAAGCACACATTCCACTGCTGGGTGCTACACCTACCTGTATAGCCATGGCTGCTCACCTGGAGAATATGGAAACATGTTGGGTGGTCAAGAACTGTCTGTTCTAGTCAGTTATTAAGGGTAGACCACAGACAGTGCTAATGGAAAGACTCTGGGGAACGGAGATGGTGGTAATAAGGAAGTTCCAACAGTGTCATGGAGACTAGTATGGCACTGAGCCAGACAGTAGGATTGAAGCACATCTCAGGCACACCATCTTTGAGGGCAGGTAGATGACTTGGAGGTAGGGCAAGGGCTTAGGGAACCAGCTTTAGGATTCGACCATGTTTCTTATACTAGCTGTCAAGCCTTGGTCAAATTAGTTCATCTCTCTGGGCTGCCTCAGTTTTATCACCTTTAAGATGGGAGTGAAATGATCTACATTTCTGGACTGTTATAAAGTCAGGAATATCATTGGGCACTGGACATAAGCCAAGTTGTAATGACTTTAAATCTGTTTACTGGAGGAAAGACAGCCAGTATTCTCTAATCAATACAGGACAAAGTGGGTATTTGCAGCCCTATTTGAAGTTGGCTCCTCATTCTGTTTCCTCACAGGGACTCAGTGCTAAGGAGTGGCCTCAGCATCAGATGAGGAGACTCTGGTCAGAGCCAACAGGTTTCTCATAGTCTGTTCTCCAGGCTGAGAGACCCAAAGCTGAGGAAGAGGAAAGGCCTAGACTGTGGATTTAGAGATTGCCCTTAATAACCACACTGGCTCCTTTGGACATAAGGAGAGCCTGGGATGTTCAGAGGTATGGACAGGACAGAAATCAAGGCCCTGGCGGTGCTGAGGCAGAAAGGCCTTTCTCCCTGGGGTCTGCCACCCCCTGGGTCCCTCCAGGGCTAGGCTCTGACCAGTTCAGTAATAGTGCCAGCTGGCAGGACCTGGATATGTTTCCGTGGAAGTCGGGGGCACACTAAAAGAGGAATGGAAGGAGGCCAAGACCAAACTAAATTAGCCACATCAGCAAGAGCCTGCTCTCCCATAAACTGTACCAAGTGAGCAGTCCAGGCAGGCTGAACCTTCTACATGCCAGGATTGGAACCTCATCATGGCACCAAAGCTGCCACATCAGAGTTCAGTTGCTCTTATGGTTGCATAAACCCAATGATCTGCATCCTAGCAGACTTGTGTAGTGATCACATGGCCAGAATGCATGGTCCCCCAAATTGTACTAAGCCATTTATTTATTTATTTATTTATTTATTTGCTGTCTTAACTTATTTTCTGTAAGGCACCTCAAGGACATACCCCTTTCCAAGACCCCAGGGACTGTGGCCACTGGTTTCCACATAGGAAATGGGCAAGCAAGTAAAGTTCATCCCCACTATAGCAGCCACATCCATGCTAGGCCTTGTATTAAACCCAGAACTTGTGAGGTTTCCCCTGATAGATGCAATAGCCATGTTGTCTAGAACTTTCCTAACACATTAGAACCAAATAAGCCACTTCTCAAATTAAGACACTCCCCAGGCAAAGGAGCATCCATTTATCCATCCATCCATCCATTCATTCATCCATCCATCCATCCATCCATCCATCCATCCATCCATCCATCCATCCATCCATTTTCCTAGGCTGGCCTTAACTCACTATGTAGCCAAGTTTGGCAGTTAGCTTCTGTCCACTTGCCCACATTTCCCAAGCGCTGGGAATATGTATGTACACCACTACATTTGGTCTATGCAGTTCTGTGGACCAAAATCCAGAGCTTCATGGTAGGCAAACACTCCACCAACTAAGAAAACTCAGTGATTATTTTAGTGCAGTGTGACAATGAGATGTTGCCTAAGGGTATAGGTGATGGGGTTTGTTTCCATGCTTGTGTGCTAGGCACTGATCTGAGTGCAAGTAATCGTGGAAAGAGGTAGGAGGGAGAAGCGCTTCATTCCCAAAGATAAACTGTGATACTTTATGCCCAGGAGTGGAGAGGAAGCCAACTCCACTTCTCCAAGCATGCAAACCCTTTGCAGGGATCGATCTCTGGCTTTGCCAGGCAGGGGCCCTGAGAGCAGCCAGGTTTACAGAGATCATACTACAGTTCTGTTTCCTAGTACAGAGTCCATATCTCAGGCCTGGATAGACTCCCTAGGCATGAAAAAACTAGCAGGATAGAGCAAGAGCATGTGACCCAGCGGCTAAATGCAGGTGGATCAAGTGACATCTGTATAAAACCAATAAGGCTGGTATTCCCACAGTAGGTGCCCAATGTCAGCCATGTTATAGAAAAGTTTTGCCCGCAAGCATTTTTGTGCTGTTTGGAGGCAAAGGCTCCAGCTGCTCTCACAGAGGCAGAGGCTTGGTCATAAGGATAGTAGCAAAGTGGTACTAAGCTCCAGTCTCCCAGAAACTTGCTATCAAAGATGGATGAAGGCAGCCAGTGCTAATCTCTTGGATGGGCACTACTTGGGCGTCAGGAGCAGTCTCAGAGACGACAGTTGGTCTGTGGCAAGAACAATGCATCCTCACACTAGCTCTTTCACCCTGGGAAAACAAACCTTTCTCCTCACATAGCACTTTGGTTCCTCAGGGAAACAGACCCCTGATGCTATTTTAACTGTCCTCTATGGCTGCCCTGAAAGAGCTTGGTTTGGGCTCTACAACTCTGAGAATCCAAACTTCCTGAGCCCCAGAGCCCAGCCAGATTAGGTAGTTCCTTGGCCAGAGTACTTGCACCCCTCCCTTCCTGCCCAACCTATGTCAACAGATGCAAGGAGGGCCTTGAGGAAGCCCGGTTCTCAAAATGCACCGGAGCCCTTGCATCTGGTTTTTTCTGTGGGGAAAGCAGAGGCTTTAGAGCAGCTTCTCTGCTCATCAATGGAGCCCAAGAAGAGCTTGCTGCTTTGTATGTGGTGGAAGGCCAGCATAGTAGTGAAAATCTTGGCTGTGGCAGTCTCCCTCTAGAGGCTGCACAGGGAAGTGCAAGGATGAGCAGGTATAATGGGTTTGCCAGAGTGGAAAAGGCACTGGGTTCTCAGTCTAGGTCACTGACAGGAGTATGAGAGGGGCTAGGAAATGCTAAAATTCAGGAAACACGACCTCATTCCCCCAGACTCACATTCAGCATACTTATCTGTGCTAGGCCAATCCTTTCTCAAGGAATGCACTTGGCCCACAAACTGGACCCAGGTTGACCTAAACTAGCACTCAAGCTGCCAACTTGATTCTCTCTCCAGGCAAAAAGGACTGGAATCATGAAATGTTTCATTTGTGAAACAGGCTCCCTGTGGCCAGGTTTTGTAACCCTGGGCATTCGGATTCCCACTGTCCTGCACTGGAGTCTCAGCAGCAGTCAGCAGATGGGTTGCTTTCCAACTAAGGAGCTAGCAGAAACACTACTGTTGCTGGTCCAGGAAGTCCTGAGATCTAGTTGCAAGTGATTTAGAGGCCTTAGACAGAGCTGGCTCTGCCAGAGCAAAGGCTGAGAAGCAGCTGGCTCTAGTTTGAGCTCCTAAGTCTGCTGCTCAGTGTACAGGTCCCAGGAATTGAAGGCTGGGCCCCTCTGGCAGGAGCATGTGGACTGTCTGCAATGCTCTAGTCCCTGGAGCTCCCGCCTGCAGGCCAACAAGGCAGCAGGAAGGAGGTATACTACGTGGAAAAAAAGAGTTGGAAGAGACTTGGGTTGCAGAGGGAAAAACTGTAATATGGAAAAAAGCAAGCATGGTGGGAGGGGGTGCTATTTGCAAATGTGCTTTACAGGTAAATGACTTCTGCATGAAAGTCTGGAATTTCACCTCCCGCCATCCCATCCCCAAACCCCAGATTCTAGACTTCTTGGCGTCTGTGCTACAGAAATCCTGGGAGGAAGATGTCTGAGGCAGGCCAGGTCCTTTTCAATGGGGTGAGAGCTGAAACCCCAAGGGGGAGGGGTGCTCTTAGCTATCTGTCATTCCTAAGACCCTAGAATCCCCTGACTCTCGTGTATCATTGTCTGGCTCTCAGAGGGATGTATTAAAAAATGCTTGGAGATGCTGGGCTACTTCAGGGGTTCCTTGGTCTACAGGACCACTAAGGGCTGCTGGGAAGAGCTCTTAGAGATGCCTCTGAGATATCTGGGTGAGGCCAGACTGCTAGGATAGTGGAAATCATCTTGCTCCCAACAAAATCTCAGCTCCAATTCCCCATATGAGCTATTTATGTTGTTACTATTGTTACCTCTGCAGCTATCCTGCAAGAAATGGCACAGAGGAATTCTTAAGCCTTCCTCCAAAGTCCTAGGCACCTCTCTCATATCTTTACATCACAATGGTTATTCCTGCAACCTGAAATCTAAGGTCTCAAGCCAGTCCTACTCTCTCAGAGATGCTATCTCCATCTGCAGATGGACATGTCATGAGGTCAAAGGGGCTGGGGATGCTGGAACCAACATCCCTCCATCCTTCATGAGTATCCCAAGTCCTCACAGCTGCCCCCTGTTCAGCCTTTTCCAGAGCACACATGATGAAAGGAACTCAGCCCCACTTGCTCTCAACTTTGGCCAAATTGCTTTTCTCCTTCTTGAAAGTGATCCTCTACTGAGGATCAAAAACAGAACTCCCCACCAGCTCCTCTAGCACCCCAAAATGTTTCTCTTTAAGCCCTTCTCCCCACCAAGCCCCCTATACTCTCTTGTACTTCCCTGTCCAGCTAAAGTCCCCTTCACTCCAGCTTTGCTTCTACAACTACCCCCAATTTGGGATAAGAATATGGAAGCCAGGAAAGGAGAATGCATTTGCCCAAGGTCACATTTTCTTTTCTGCAACAAGCGCATATAGAAAGCTGGGTCAGGCTGGGTGCTGGGAAGATAGACAAGAGTCAGAGGAAGACAGACAGGCCCTGCAGGCCCTGTCAGAGTGCTGAATTTCCCAAGGAGGCACCCTTGGATCAGGTCCTAAACTATGAAAGAATGAGTAGGAGCTGAGTGTGCGCATGGTCAGAAATGGTGAAGCAAGGTCTGCTTTTGGGTTTTGTGGGTTTTTTTCTCTCTTTCTTTATAGGCTAAACCAGGCAATGCCTGATGTCAGCATTTTCAACTGAGATCCCCATTCGTGTGACTGGAATCCTGGTGCCTCCTCTCTCCATAGCAACCTTCTGCCACATCAAGCTCTCTGGGAAAGTGACTTAGTCATCAGAAAGTGGTGATCTGAGCCAACCATCACAGGGGGCTGAACCTCATGCCTGAGGTGTGCCCACAGATGGAACCAAAGACAGAGACCACCAACAGCCACCACAGTAGCTTAGGTTTGCTCACCACTGGCCTCAGAGGCCAAGTCTTCTCTGAATCTTGGGTGTGTCTCCAGAGCTCCACAGCCTCCCCAGGCCACCAGCAGTAACCTCAAGGGCAGCTGTGCAAGAAGAGGGGCTACAAAGCAGGCATTAACAAGTAGGTAAAAACTGTTCTATGTACTCCTCGAATTCCCAGCTTCCCCTCAAAACAAGAAGTGAGCACTGCCTACAGGAAAAGACCAGTGTTTCTGAGAGCAGCCTTTTAGTCTCTTCAGCAGATAAATTCCACAGGGTCATCGGCTTAAGCTGCAGATTCCTTCCACCCTCCTCACCTCTGAGTGAGTTTGCACATTAGCCCTGGAGAACAATATGCACAGGGCCTCTAGGCCTTGCGTTTCCAGCTTCTTTTCTACCCAGACACCCCCCCCCCTTCCTTGCCCACACCCTCTTACTTTGGTCATTCTAGCAGGGACCATGAGCTGGAAAAATCTGCCAAATGTTTCCACATGGATCCACAAGAGAAGGTAAAGGGCCTCCATTCTGTGTCTCAGTTTCTCTTTGGGAAAAATGAACTGATACCAGGACCAGGGCACTGTGCTAAGGGGAATGACAGCAGATCAGGCGGATGAACTATCCAATATATGGCCTGTAGCAGGGTGTGTGGTCAGTGAAGATAGTGTCCTTACAGCACCATGGGCAAGAGAAAGTTCCAGAGGCCACACTGAGTTCAGAGCCCAGCTCATCAATCATCCACTTGGACAGACCTGAGCATACCACCCAACCTCTTACAGCTTTGATTTGCCACCTTGTATTTAAGCAGCTTGATACAAGGAGAGTGTCTAACTTAGGATGATATTTTCCTCCTCAATGGTCATGGGAGCAAGAGGTGAAGTGGGGCCTAGTTTGGGAGAAAGAAGGCAGACAAGTTGTCTGCACCCAGGCCCAGTATCAACCACGGGTGCCCAAAGTCTGTAGTGTAATATGAGAAGTTTCTCCAAGCAGCACAGCCCTAAAGAGCAACTCGCCCAGACGCCCAGCAACGACCCTGTTCTATGTCACTATAGGGCTGGCAATGAAGGGGGCCTCAGGGTTTAGCAAGCAGAAAGAAACTTTGTGTTATGTGTGACCCAGCACGATAGAGGCTATAGCTTGAGGCAACATCGAACTAAAGGGATCAGTGACATGTGGAGGCTTCAGTGAGCAAGGAGAAGGCAGGCTTCTGGCTTTCATCAAGCACAATTCTGCATCAAAGAATTGGGGGCTGTTTTCTTGGCATAAAACAGGCATAAAACCTGTTCAGGGAACAGGTACCAGTGCCCACCTCAGCCAGGTCCCGAGTGCTAAGAAACCAGAGTCCCTGCCCTATCAGGTCTTAGAAGGCCCAAAGCAGTTTGAGGAAGGACTCTGCTATATTCTAGTTGCTCCTGGGACCACTATTCCCAAGTTGGGAGGGCTCTGTCCTGTTATGATCCAGAGGGCAGCTCCTTCTGGAGTAGCCACCTCTCTCTCTAGAGACTTCTTGGTAAAATGTGGGGCTGATTTCTCTCCTATCCCTCTTGACCTGTTCAACATTCATTCAAAGTTTCCCTCCTTCCAGGTAGCCTTCCTAATCTTTCCAGCTTGGGTCACATCCCTGATCCAGGTTTAGGGAGCTATTAATGCTTTTCACTCTCAAAGCTGCAGCACCTTCTGTGGTCATGAACCATGTTTGTCACTGACTTATAAGTGTCCAGAGGATGAAAAGGAACAGATTTGGAGCATCTGTTGTGTACTTGGCCTTGATCTAGGCACCTTCTATCAGTTCAGCTCCACTGAGTGCAGAGCCCCAGCCAGCACTGATGATTGATGGGGGCAGGTCAGTTGGGATGGTTCTGTTCCTTCCAATCTTGTAGTGAGTGGGCTGAGGGTGGCGAACAGCACATTCTCCAAAGCCCTCCAGCAAGTTGTACCTGGTGTGTGCACCTGTGCCCTGGAGACTTGTTGGCACCCAAGCTGGCACTGTTTGTGCGGATGAGCCAGTTCAGAAAGAAGTGGCAGAGCAGACAGGAGGACCAGAGTTTTCAGCCTTTCTCAGAGGCCAAGTTATCACTAAGCAGTTCCAAAGAGGACGAGGCTCTTGGCTCCCCCCCCCCCCCCGCATAAACAATCCAGTCACAGAGACTGTGCACGGCAGATCCCGCTGATAACACCACAGTGACACTTGATTCGGCGCCTTCTGTCTGAGTATGAGCAGCTCCCTTCCCAGACCTAAGATCGCCCAATGCCCGGTACATGTCTATCACAAACCGCCATCAAGTCCCTTTGCTCTGGGCTCCAGGTCAGTGAGGAGATTCTTGAGTAAGCTTGCCTCTGTATCTCAGTTTCCTCATCTACAAAATGGGCACATTTTACTGAGGATGTGGGATTCTGTGATGCTTGCAACACACCAACTCTAGGCTCACCGTGCCCCCTCTCTGCTGGCAGTCTACTAACATTCGGTCTCATCCACAAATGAGTAGGTCAGAGGGACTAGGCCAGCCAGAGAGCCACCTGCTTTTGTTGGTCACTCTAGGAACACTGCCTGTTTCTTCACTCGCGGTGAAAAGCAGAAACCGAGGGTACTGCCTCCCTGACGGGAACCCCAAGAGGGATGCTTGGAGCGAGTATGAATTATTGGTAGGGAAACTGAGGCCCTGGTTTCCTTGTTGCCTCTCGGTGGTCGGGTCACTTCTTTAGGACGGCGACTTAGCAACCCTACCTGGTACAGGTGCCCGGCTTGTGTGACTGGCAGAGGGTCCGGCGAGCGTGGTGCGCGGGCTCCCTCGGGTGGGCAGCGCTGAACCCAGCCGGTCTGCGTCAGCCAGCGCGGGGAGCGGGTCGCAGCAAGAAGCGCGCGGGGAACCGAGGCGGCTCGGACTGGGCTCCGCCCGCCCGAGAACAAACAGGTTTTCTCCGGCTGCCGGGAGCCTCGCCCCTCGCCCCTCCCCTCGGCCAGCCCCCTTCCTCTGCCCTCTCCTGGGGTAGGTAGATGCGCCTGGCACATTCCGCACATTCTCCAGCCAGTGTCCTCGGTCCTCCCACCCTTTCCCTGCTCCGCCCTACGGAGCTGCTGGAGAAATCAAGGCTGGGGCTCCCCTCACCCGGCTCAGAGCGAGCTCCAAAAAGTTTTGCCGCCATGGAAAACTTCCAGGCTAATTCCTCTGGGCTCCCAGCCCTGGGGCCAGGAGGACTCCACCAAGTGAAGGCCCCCGTTGCTTAGTGGCGTCCCTGCCTGCGCCCAGCGAGATCTGGCCCAGGCTCTGGGCCAAAGACTTCCACAGATGCTGGCGGGTCAGTTCTGTCGAGAACTACTGTGCCTAGATCCATTTTACAGATGGAGATCCCAGACAGGGGCGGGGGAAAAGACCAGGCTGAGGTGGGGGGTGCGGACTGATGGCTGAGATCATGCAGGAAGTCAGGCATAGGAGAAAAAAGTGAGCGAGAAGCTTCTGTCTGGCGCCTGGGAAAACTTGCACCCTGGAAGGTCATTCTTGGAGCTGGCGAGGCAAAACAGGACCACCTCTCAGGGCAGGCCGGAAGACGCACACATTCAGTTTGATAAATGACATTCCTTCACGTTTCTTGGATACTTAATGTGTGCAAGGCACTAAGTGTGAGGATGTAGTAGGGGTGTCTAACTTAAGAAGAGAACATCCAACGAAGGCTTCTAACCCTCACTGTGAGGTCAGAGAAGTCCTTTCAATAGAGGAGATAGTTAAGCCAGTTTAAGTAAAACCCTATCAGGATGATAGGCTAAAAAAGGAAATAAGAAAGAAGAAGAAAGGAAAATAATAAAGGGGGGGGGAGTACTGTTTCCTCAAGTGTTGCCAATTGTATAGCAGTGGCCCTCAAATGTACCCACTGGTGTACTTGCCTGCGACTTATGCTCCTTCCCATTTCAGCCATCACACATAAGCAGCTTCACTGGGTAAATGACGAGATGCTATCTGCTTAGAGCTCTTTCTTACAGCTTCCTGATGCTCTTGGGATAAAAGCAAATGTCTTTAGAAGGCTTTGACTGTGTTCAACCTCTGTCTGTAAGACTGGCCACCCCAGCACTCGACTGTGATCTCCCTGGCATCCCGTGTCTTCTGAGTACATCTGTGCCCTCACACTTCAGACCTTTGTTCCCACACTCACACTCTGTGGTGCCCTTCCTATATCTCTCTGCCACTGAACCCAGCTATTCTTCAGAAGTCATTCTTTCCTGCCTGCCACCTAGTCAAGTTGACCACTTCCTTCTGTGCACTCACTCTCCCAGTTCCCTCGGATGACAGTGCATAACCCTTTATTCTCAGTGGTGAACCCTGGGAGCTTGGCGCCATGTCTGATTATCTCTGGATCACAGAGACCAGCCCAAAGGAGCTGGGGCATTTGCAGAAGGAAGGGATAGAACAGAGATTGCAACTCTGAAAGGAGGGTTCTTTTCTTTGTGGAGTTTATCAGACAGAAAGGAAGTGCCTTGTGTATTCTGGAGGAGTGGTTAATCTTTGTCTCCTGACAACAGGTGTTTTTCTCCTTCCAATTCTGTTAGTCCCAGGTCAGTGGCGAGCATCTAATGCTTCTTCCCCTTCTCCCACCAAGGCTACTGATGGCCTTCCATTTGGCTTGTCATCCTAGCTCCCAAACATACTAATTGGCCTAGGAGGGATCACAAAACACTTTTGGACCTAGCCCAAGAAGAGGCAGAATGTAAAACACAAAGTGATACACCATGGGTGGGAGTTGAGTATGGTGGTAGCAGTTGTCTCTCAAGGCCCTCCAGAAAACAGAAAGCTCTGCTGCAGAGCCGTGAGTCAGGACGGGCCAGCTGTAGAGCATGAGCAAGAGTGGGTATCCAATAACATAGCTGGCCATTAAGAGCTACACCAGACTTCAAGCTCTTTCCTTGTCCAAAGTGACTCGGGCTCTGCCCATGACAGATCCCTCATGGCAGCTCTAGCCAAAGAGACCAGCCTTGGACTCCTCCCTCCTAGCTAGGCTGCCAGGCCCTGCAGCGGATCTTGCCTGCAAACGGGTTTGACTCGAATGGTAGGTGCCGTGCCCTGCCCTGCCCACCTGTTCACTGCCCCAACAGAATCTTCCAATGATGCTTTCCACCCCCACCTCTTCCAGGGCTATCTCCAGTCACCTTAGCCAGGCACTATTTGGAGGAGAAGAGGTGCTATGCAGTCCATGCTGGCCTCAGATTCACAACAATCCTCTTGCCTCAATCCCCTAAGTGCTAGGATACAGGTATATACAAGTGCTATTCACTCAGATAAACCAAGCCCCTTTGTTCGAGATGACATCTCTCTCTAGGGCTATTCGGTAATCTTGTACCCATTCTCAGCTGTCAAGTTGTTGTCTCCATGAACCTTTCCTTGGATTCCCCTTAAGTTCTACCCCAAGGTTTTGGTGGTTACTAACTGTCTCCCAGACTCAACTGTACCTGTGCCTGGCTCCAGCCTGTCCCTGTCCCTCCTTTCCACTATTGTGCCTTAGCCCCTGACTCAGCTCCAAGACTGACCAAGAAGCAAACTCTTTTCAGAGTTGCAATTTTCCCCTCCATCCTTTCCTTCTGGCTTGGGCATCCTTCCAGCTTGGGTAGTAGTGCCCAAGGGGACTGGGCAGCAGTCCCTGAGGAATGCCACCAACAAGGCATTGTTTTGAAAACACAGAGGCTGGTTCTAAGTGTAGAAGGCTTGAGGAGCAGGCTGGACTACCAGGAAAGGCATGGCATGGTAGATGGTATACCTGTTCAGAGGGGCCACGGCTCAGAGTAGGTAACTAAAACAGCTTCTCTAGCAGGCCAGACTGAAGTCAATAGATGGGCCAGAGGACAAGTGGCTAAGAGAATAGGCCAGCAGGATTGCTAGACTCCCCAGGGTAGCCCCTTCTCATCTGCAAAGCTGGAAGCAGAGCTCAGACTGGCTGAGATTTCGCTGAAGAATTCCCAGGCTTGGAAAAGAACAACAGGTGGTACACTGAAAGTTAACAGGACCCAGAGGTGGAGCAGGCAGGATTCCTATACCAGAGTAGATTGAAGACAAATGGCCTGATCCCTGCAGCTGCACACACACAGAAATGGAAGCAGGGAGAGGGACTGTACCTAAAGATCCCACAAACAGTCTGCTGTAGAACTCCAGAGGCTTTGGGTAGACTATGTGTCCAGCTGGTAGAAACTGGGGAGTTTGTGTATAGGGAGTGCCAGGTTCTTGTTTGTACCCTCATTCCCTGCTTCCCCTCCCTCCTTCTCAGGTCCCGCCCTGCTGCCTCATCCTGCTAAGCTCTTCAACCAGTTTACACTTGCTGGGTGACTGCTGACTCTCAGCAGGGTGGGTCCCCTGGGGCTAGGGGTCCCAAGCTAGGCAGAGTCACACCCAGGAATGGACCTATGGAGCCCTGAGCTTGTGATCCCAGGCCTCTGTGTTTGTAATCAGCTCACCTGATAGGAAGTGTCTGAGATTCTCAGCATTTGTGAGATTCTCAGCATTTGGGGTGAGTTCCTTACCTATAAAGTTTTGCCTTCAGTGACCCCCTACAATTCCACTATGAGATTGTGCCTCTTCTCCAGCATGCACAAACACTCATACTTGTCAAGAGCTTCCACTACACTGCTACCTCCATCTTGCCCAGGAAAAGGTAGCTACCGGTCTTGTGGCCGAGGCAGAACAGTCCCTTTGTGAGGAGCAGCTTCTGTGCCCAGGGATTGTTTGCTGCAAAGGCTGCAACCCTGCTGGGAGTCTTGAACTTATCTTTCAGTAATGGGACTGGAATGCCATGCACCTCCTGAGATGGGCCACTTTCAAATGTCCTCCAGCCCTGTACTTGGAGCTGTGTTGTCTTGCAAATACACTGCTTTGAATAAGCAGGACACTTTTACTAGCAGTCTCTGTCTGCATGACCTGATGCCCCAGAACAGACTCTGCCTTTTCTCTCTGGCTCTGAAGCTGCCCCAGGCCAGGCCTCCAGAGCACGAGTGCACAAGTTGAGCCAAGGCCTTGCTGGCAGATAATCCCCACATGCCCTGAAGAATGGTTTTTTGCTGCTTTAAGAATCATCCACAGATCGGAAAAAGAATGTTCTAATTGGAAAACCTCCCCGCCATGGTTTTCCGGAGTTTTAGTACAGTTGGCCAGCAAGGAGGCTCCTGGGATGAGGAGGAAGGAAAGTCATGAGGAGGAGACAGTGGGCTCCTTGCCCAGCGCCCCCTCACCTCCTGAGCTAGCTCAGCCACTGCTGGCCAGCATGGGGCCATGCTGAGGGCTTGGGCTTGTCAGCCTTGGGAGTCCAGAGACTGTCTGGCTTTAACTGGGAGCTTCTTCCTGGAGGCCAGCCCAAACCAGCTCCCAGGAGGCCCCATTATTGCCCCAGAAGTGTTTCAGGCTCTTGGGATCCTCTCATAGGAGTAATTCCTATTGGGTATTGTGAACCAGTGCCTGGAAGAGGAAAGGTCTGGAAGTTGCTACCTGCTCAGAAACAGGAAGGCATAGTCCATACTGGGTTCTGCGGGGCTCATGGTTTTAATGGGCCCTGCACTAGGAGGCCTGGCAGTCTGTAATTGAACTTCTGAATGGCTCTATCTGTTGCAGGAAGCAGAGAAAGAGGTACCTCAGACTCTGGGGTAAGCCACTGGCTGACAGAGCTGTAGCCACAGCTACTCGGGGTGCTTTCAAGTACCAGAGCTGTGGATTTGCTCTGCTGGGTTGAGCTCTTCCCTTGCACTTGTCGAGTACAATCTGGAAAGGGAAGTACAGTACACCCCTGAAGCCACAGTGCATCTTCTGCACCCAGGAGGGGGCAGGTGATTGTGGCTTACCTCTTACAAGTTGTAGACTTTCTGATCTTTCTCAGAAACCTCCCTGGATGCTTATGTGCCTTGACTTCCCAGGGGGTTGGGAGGAGCAACATTTGGGAGAAGAGAAGGAAGAAGTATAGGGTTTTGCTCCTTATCCATCTGAGTAGGATCATTACTCCCCCACCCCATCTTTCAATTGAGCTGAGTATCTTTTTTCTTCTTATCCAAGTTGGTCCTGTCCAGATTCCTGGTCCCTACATGGAAAAGCAGGTTCGGGGCAAAGGTCTGGCTCTCATCATAAAGTGTCAGACAGACCTAGCTGGGGATGTCCTTGACTCCTGTTCATGGCATATAGCTTTAGTAACCTGTATCTGTGGATCATGAACTGACCATATGGCTCTAGGCTGGTATTGTACCTTCTGTTCTTCCTCTTGTCCCATTCCAGGCCTAGGGGCCTGTGATGATGGAATGTGAAAGGAGTATATATCTGTAGAGCTGTACTGACTAAGATAGGCATCAGTGGCCATTGGGAGCAGGGGATGTCCATGGGATCCCTGACCAGGCAGGAGTCCTGGGTTGGGAGACCTGGTGGAGAGTTATAGAGTGCACACAAATGCTCATTTCTAAATGGCTGTATCTGTCCTGTAAGGAACAGCAGCTTGGACGCAAGGGCCCTGCTATTAAAGTTTAAATGAGTCACAGTGACATACTCTTGGAAATTCTTTTCTTCTGTCATCCAGCCACATTTCAAGTGCTCAGCCAGCCCATGGGATTAGTGGCTACTGTGTTAGAAAGCACAGACAGAAGCCACAGCCATCATTAATGATGCTGTTCTGAGTGCCCACCTCCCCTTGGAGGGATCTCTCTATTTCATTGTTAACTGAAGCCCTTTCCAGGAGAAGCTCCCCACACTCATTTTTCTTGAGATGGGCTAGTCTGTTCTGGAATGAAAACTTAGGTCTACTTTGCTTTGTAGAAAGTGGGGGGAAATGACTAGAGAGCAGTCACTCATATCTGGGGAATGGCCACCCCCAACCTGCAGGCTTCCAATTTTCTCTACCTTTATGTCTCCAAAGGCTCTGTCAAGTCCACTTCAAACACCTGGCATAGTGTCCGGACTTCTAGAATCTCTAATACAGGCCTCTTATTTTACAACTTCCTCTCTTTCTAAGGATTTGTTCAGTTGGTTCAGGGACAAATTTCTATGAAGCTTTGCAGAGCTCCAAACCTGATTTCTCTCTTTGCCCTTCATCCATTAGCTTTTCCTTTCTTTGTCTCCCAATCTAACGAAGTCCACAGTTCATCCTTTCATCCACAGCGTTTTACAACATCCTAACCCTCCACCACCCCGTATCAGCATAAAATATGTGCAAAGTAAAACTCCTGCATCTTTGAAACACTTGTTCCAAGTCAATGAACAGGGTTGGCAAAGGTCATACAACTGTGTAGAACAGTGTACTGTCCTAAATCCTTCTCAAAGATTCCCTCAACTGCTCTCTATTTGTTTGCTTGTTTATTATTTATTTATTTATTAAGACTGGGTCTCACTATGTAGCTGTGGCTGGCCTGGAACTTGCTATATAGACCAGGCTGGCCTTGGGCTCACAGTGATCTACCTGCCTCTGCTCCAGAGTGCTAGAATTAAAGATATCACTATACTTGGCCATTTTATATTTTGAAACAAGACTAATAACTGAACCTGAAACATGTTGGTTCAGCTAGACTAGCTGGCCAATAAGTGCCAGGATCCTTCGGTCCCCTCATGTCCCCTCCACCCCAGTGCTGGGGTTATAGGTGTATATAGAGGCACCTACTGTTTTTTAAAAAATTTAAACAGAGGTTATAGGGATTGAACTCAGGTACTCATGCTTATATGGCAGTTTACTGGCAGAATCACCTCCTTACCCCATAAGCATCTTCTTTTTTTTGTACTATAACAATGCCTATCTCACTGGGAATGCAGTTCAGTGGTAGAATGCCCACTGAGCATATGCAAGGCCATGAGTTCAATCCCTAGCACTTCAAAAAACATCACCCATCTTATCTGGAGCATTTCCCATCAACACTATTACCACCATCATCATCATCATCATCATCATCATCATCATCATCACTCAGTGAACTCCACTGCCACCTCTACTTCCTTTTCTGGACTCATTGCCCCTACTTCACCCATTCTTTCTCAATCTCATTCCCATCAGGATTTCAACCCTACCACTTGCTTAAAATCACTCTTGTCAGCAATTCAAATTGCCAAACTCACCATTCACACCCCTGCCCTTACTTCATAGGTACAACTGACTGTTCCTTCCTTCTAGAAAGACTTGTTTTGTGTGGCTTCTCTGACACTCCACTTATCAGGAAATATGAAAGTTATGTTCACTTTCTCTGGAACCAGATTATGTGGGTATAAAAACACTGGATATGCAAATTAGCCAAGTTACTTGATGTGTTTCAATTTCCTATCGGTATACTTGAAGCAAGAGTACCATTACCTACCTTCTTGGGACACTGAAAATGTAAAGTTATCTTCTGTTTATAATAATACAATTTGTTTCTTGGCAGTGCTCACTGAACTTTTGCTGTTGCAAATATTGCTATTTGAATTCACCACATGGATGTTTAAGAATCAACTAAAACTAACATGTTCAAAAACATTCTTGTTCCTCCATTCTAAGCTCTTGTTTTGTGACAGACTTTCACAACACATATAGACACACAGGCACACGAACATAGACACATACAGACGCACAGACACAAAGACAGACAGACAGACACACACACACACACACACACACCCCTCATCCCAGATAGGGAGACTATAACAGATTAAACAAATTATGAATGTTTCCCAAGTCCAACTTGGTGAACCAATGAGTTTTATTGGGGTTCCTTACAGGAATATAGATGGGGGTTACTTAAAGGAGCAGAAATGACTCAAAGACAGCTGCATCACCAAAGCCCACCCCAGCATGGGTGACAGCTCACAAAGCTGGGGACCTGGAGCACACTGCACAGCCTACAGGCAGCTCTATAGGTTAGAGAGTGTCAAGTGACTATCCAAGTTGGTCTAAACTTCTTCCAGGCAGCTTGGTTGGTTTTTGAGTCTTTAGGCAGCTGGTCTGTTCTCAGTCTTGTCTGCAGCTTGGTTTGTCTGAGACAGTCTCAGCAGTCTTTATTATTTACTCTTTGGAGGGAGGGGCCTAGTGAATCTGGTCAGTTTTCAGGACTTCCTGAAGCTGTTTTCAGTTGTTTAACCTTCTGTTTTAAGGAGCTTTCCTAGGAGAGGGAATGCTTCAGTCTGAGATTAAACTTCTCAGATAGTGCCCTGTTGCCCTCCAAAGCAATCTTCTCTCCCTGACTTCATTATCAGAATGGTTCCACCACATTCAAACAATCAGCAAGTCCTACTGCAGCTCTACCTTCCCGAGCACTTCCTGCTAACACCCATTGCCATTGCCTTCCCAGTCTATATTGGTGTCCTTACCTCTTCTCTGCTCTCTTGGCTGTTGGTGTCAATTCATTGCTGTGTTCATTCATTGCAAAGCACCCAGAGGGGTTTATCTCTGTGCTCTGTATGCAAGCAGGCAACAGGGCACTTTCTAAGACTCTGTAGCTTCTGATCCAGGACTGGTGCAAGCTACAGATCCAGCCTCTTGTTTACACTGAGTTCATACTGGATTTCTGCTTGTTCACATCCAAGACTGTCTCCAAACTTTAGTGCTGATGGAGGTCTCCCTCACTTCCCTTCTCAGGTTTCAAGGCAACTTCATTGCTTCTAGCAGGAAGTTGTTCTTTTTTTTTTTTATTGGTTATTTTATTTACATTTCAAACATTATTCCTCTTCCCAGTTGGTTTCCCCTCTGCAAACCCCCTATTCCCTCCCCCTCCCCCTAATCCTATGAAGGTACTCACCCACCCACTCACCCACACCCACCTCCTCACCCTGGCATTCCCCTGTGCTGGGGCATCGAGCCTCCACAGGACCAAAGGTCTCCCCTCCCATTGATGCCAGATAAGGCCATCCTCTGCTACATATGCAGTTGGAGCCATGGGTCCTCTTTGGTTGGTGGTTTAGTCCCTGGGAGCTCTGGAGGGGGATCTGGTTGATTTATATTGTTGTTCTTCCTATGGAGTTGCAAACCCCTTTCAGCTCCTTTAGTCCTTCCCCTAACTTCTCCATTGAGGTCCCCATGCTCAGTCTGATAGTTGGCTGTGAGCATCAGCATCTGTATCAGTAAGGCTCTAGCAGAGCCTCTCAGGGGACAGCTATATCAGGCTCCTGTCAGCAAGCACTTCTTGGCATCAGCAATAGTGTCTGGGTTTGGTGACTGTATAGGGAGGGGATGGATCCCCAGGTGGGGCAGTCTCTGAATGGTCTTTCCTTCAGTCTCTGCTCCACTCTTTGTCCCTGTATTTCCTTTAGACAGGAGCAATTCTGGGTTAACATCTTTTGAGATGGGTAGCTGGCCCCATCCCTCAACCAGGGGCCATGCCTAACCTCTGGATACGGTCTCCACAGGGTTCTCTCTCTCCCCTTTGTTGGGTATTTCAGCTAATGTCATCCCCATTGGGTCGTGGGAGGCTCTTGTTTTCCTGGCATGGGGGACTTTCTAGTAGCTACCCCCAGTTCCCCATCCCCCATTGCTACACACCTCTGTTCAATTTCCTGACCCTCTGTACTTCTCCCCCATCTCCTCCCACACCTAATCCTGTCCCCATTTTCCCCTCCCCTCCTCTCTTTCTCCCAAGCCCCTCCCATCCTCTCCATCCTCTACCTCCCATCACAGGAAGTTGTTCTTAACCACTAAGATCCAGGGCAAGGTCTCTTCCATCTGCTTTGTCACAGTACTTACTACTTGGCATGGTCACTCTCCTCCATTCCTCCTTCACACCTGCTCTTTTCCCAAGTGAACCTTTGCTACCATACCTGAGTGAGCACACAGGAACATCCAGCAAATACAAAGGTAGGAAGGAAGGAAGGAAGGAAGGAAGGAAGGAAGGAAGGAAGGAAGGAAGGAAGGAAGGAAAGAAAGGTTCATTTCAAATGCAGTGTATGACTAAGGTAGCACTTCAAATCAGTACATTAAAAGCATTATCATCCAAGAAATCATGTTGGAACAGCAAGCTAAGTTTCCCACTTCATACTACACATGAAAATAAACTCCAGATGGCTCAGAGGTTTAATGTAAAAATGAAACCATAGAAGTACTAGAGGGAATCTTGGAGTGGGGACGGCCTTCCTAAGTATGTCATGAAAACCAGAAACCATAAGAGAAAGGATGGAGAAATGAAAAACTTCTGTACAGCAAAACCCACCATAACTGTCATTACAGAAATGACAGATGAGCAAGATTTGTTTGCTCTATGAGAGAGTTCAAGCTCTCATCTTTTAAAAATTAACCCAACAGGAAAATAGGCCAGGAAAGAATGGGACAGACAATAGGAAAAAGAGAACTCATCAGTTGCCAATTAACAAATAATGGAAAATACCCAGGAGTACTAACATGTACAGAGTCCTTTTAGTATGTGATATAATATATGCACATTAACATATAAAACATGATGTGTATAAATATCTATCCATGCCAGTAGCATTAGCTATGGACTTTAGCCTCTGTTCTGGAGCTTGGGAATGACCTATCCTGACTCAGATGAAAGGCCAACTTAAAGGCTGTACATCCCATATCCTGCCACATAATACACTTCTTCCTTCCTCCTGGGTTAGCAATTAGTCCCTCTTAACCAGGACATTCTGAGAGTGTTCTGAAATTCTTACCACAGGAAGCCAGTTTTCTCTTGATCCCCATCTTCCCCTCAGACAATCATCTACATTTCCTGCTTCTTTTTTCTCTTTGCCATTTGTATCACTAGACAAAAGTGGCTCTTGTCAAGGTCTGGAGTCTGCTGTGTTGCTAAATCCAATGGTTACTTTTAAAGTTCATATTTTACCAGACATCAGTGTCAATTTGAGACCAGTCACTCCTATTTCCTTTAGTTCTTCTCAGTTCCTCCTCTCTCCTCAGGCCACACCCTCTTAATTTTGAGGTATCCAGGACTCAGTCTTATCTACTATACTCATTTCTGCGGTGACTTCGATCCGTCTTGTAGCTTTAAATAGTGCCTAGAAAATGATGGCTCCTAAATTGTGAATTCTAGTCTCTCACTCAAGCCCATTCCTTCAATTCCAGGTTTTTGGATCACATGGTTTTTTTTTTTTTTTTTCAGAATCCCCAATTGCATATTTATTATGTGTCAACTAAAAAGACAACTCTCCCACAAACAAGAATGCTTAGAGAACCCTGTTGAATATGATGTTGTACCAAACCTGTTTGACCTGACAATAGAACACTAATTTTCCTGCCCCAGCATCCCCAGTGTTTTAAATCCTTGCCAACACTTGATGCTGCTAGATGTGTTAGGTTTGTCAGTGTAGTGGATACAAGATGTTTATTACAAGAGTTTCCAAATTTATAAATTTAGATATTTATTCTTAGTTTGCACCTGCATGATCATGGTGAGGTAAATGAAGCACAGGTGTGCTCACTACAATACTGTTCACTGGTATTTTCAAAGTCTTGTTTATGCTGGGCATTGTAGCATAAGCCTGTAATCCCAGGATTCAGTAGGCAAAGGCAGGATGATCAGGAGTTCAAGGCCGTCATGACTTTGTGTTACATAAGACTTTGTTTTGAAACAAAACAAACAAACAGTAGTAGCAAAACCCACCAAGTTTTAATCAATAAGTTTAAAATACCTAGCAGCAACAACTTACAGGTTTGTTTGGCTTATGGTTACAAAGGATAACAGTTCATCATAGCAAGAAAGCAGAACAGAGGGGCTCAGCCCATAGTGCTGGGAACTTGTACCTGTCACATAGTATGGACCAGGAAAATAGAGAGCATAGGTCTGGAGCCCAATGTGGGTATACTCTTTAAAACTTGTACTTCTTTCTGCTAGGCTCTATGCTACAAAGATCCCACAACCTCCACAAATAATACTACCAGTTGGGGACCAAGTATCCTAACACATGCACTCATGGGCAACATTTCACATTCAAAGCCATAACAATATCCCACATTTATAATGGGATACTCTGGCTGATCAAGATGATGATTTTAGATCTCAAGTTAGACACAAGAAATTATACATCACATTGTTAAATGGAAGAGGGAAATATGGCTTGCATGAAAATAAGGCACATTGGAGCTTAGCATGTTGATGCATGCCTTTAATCCTCAGGAGGCAGAGGCAAGTGGAGGTCTATGAGTTCAAAGCCAGACTGGTCTACATAGCATTAGGATGCATAGTGAGATTCTGTATCAAAAGAATAAAAAGGAAGAGGAGGAGGAGGAGGAGGAGGAGGAGGAGGGAGAAGAGGAGGAAGAGTTCCATGACAGCACAATGTGATTTTATTTCTTTAACACAGTACAAAGGCATTGAGAAACATCTTGGAGAGTACTCCTTGTTATGTATGGTGGATGAGCTGAAACTTGAGTCACTTTGTGGTTTTGTTATTGTTGTTTTTTGTATTCTCATGTTCTATTTTGTATTTCCTATGTTTCACTTTTTAAAAGATTTACTTATTTTTATTTTATATGTATGGGATTTTTTGCCTGCACATATATCTGTGCACCAAATTTGTGAAGTACCCATGGAGGCCAGAAGAGGGCATCAGATCTCCTAGAACTGGGGTTATGTGGGTTGTCATGTGGATGCTGGAAATCAAACCTGGGTCCTCTGGAAGAACAACTACTACTCTTTTTTTTTTTTTAAAGATTTATTTATTTTATGTATATGAGTACACTGTCGCTGTCTTCAGACACACCAGAAGAGGGTGTCAGATCTCTTTACAGATGGTTGTGAGCCACCATGTGGTTGCTGGGAATTGAACTCAGGACCTCTGGAAGAGCAGTCAGTGCTCTTAACTGCTGAGCCACCTCTCCAGCCCACTACTCTTAATTGCTGAGCCATCTCTCTCTACCCCTTTCATTTTAAAAAAATCATTCCTGTAATTCCAGTACTTCGTAGGTAGAGACAGAAAGATCTGGAATTCAAGGGCATCCTCAGCTACCTATAGGGTTCAATACCCAGCTGGCCTGGTCTCCATGAAACCCTGTCTCAAAACCAAACCAAACCAAACACCTCTCTATGAATTGTTGGCCAAGGAAGTCCCACTAGCTCCCCAAATTATACAGGATACAGCAATTGCTCTTGGTTGCCCATTAGGACTAGATAGATGGTAAGAACCTATTGGTTAAGAAACAATCCATTTTGGTTGCAGGGCATAGAGAGACTACTCATTAGTGGACTTACCCAGCTGTGGATCCTTTATGTTGGCCTGCCAGGCAATATATGACCACTGGTGAAATTGTCATATGACTATTTGGAGGGTAATCTCTTTCTGATTAGATTTGAGGCCTGGTCTATAGTAGACAATATAGGTAAAACTGATCAAAAGACTATACCTTGGGAAGTCACATACCTTAGGGGACAACACTTTGTTAATTGGACATGTGGCCAAATTGTATTATAAGTATTCATGATTGTACCTACAGAATAACTAATGTTGCTTTCCACTGTGGGCAGAGAAGTATCTTTTTGTAATGGGTGGTGGTTAGTGCAGAGACTCATGACTGGTCAAAGTTCTGAGAATAAGTGACAGTTGAGTGCTCAGCCCTTAATACCTATATCAGCTCTTCCAGAGCCCAGGTAACATTGTGGAAGAGGAGGCAGAGAGAATATAAAAGCCTCCAAATGGAGAGGAGTGCTGTGCAATGTTTTCTTCTGAATGTGCAGCACTTGTACAAGTAGGACTTAGGTTTGAATCCCTAGAACCCTCGCAAAAAGCAGGGCCTGGATGTGCCTGCAACCTCAGCACTGTGGAGTACAGAAAGGCATATTCAGGAAACCTACTTGCAGCTAGCCTAGCTGAAATAGTGAGCTTCTGGTTCAGTGAGAGACCCCATCAAAAAGGGAAAGGCAGAGAGAGCAATAGAAGATGCAGTAGGTGCTTCTCTGGCCTCCACATATACACATGAACCTGAACACTCATGTGTATGCAGAATGTACTGATAAATAAATGTTAAGCTAGGTAAGATCATTGATGAACTTTCTTCCCCAGCATCCTGCATAGAACCTTCTGGCAGAAAGCTAGTTACCAGAGAGAATCAGTTAGAACATGATTTCTATATATTCCACAACCATTGAGCAACAGTAGTCATCTTCATCTATTCTCCCCAGCCACTGCTCTGTGTTCATGACCACAATGGCCATGCCATAGTCAGAAGACAGTACTTCACAGCTCTCCTCTTCATTCTCAGGCCCTTATATTTTTTCTGCCCCTTTTTCTATAGCCCCGCATACCCCATATGAATACTGCATACACACCCCACACACATAGCACATACATAAACACCAAAAGGAAGAAGAACAAGAAGAGAAGGAGGAGGAAGAGGAGGAGGAGAAGGAAGAGGAGGAGAAGGAGGAGGAGGAGGAGGAGGAGGAGGAGGAGGAGGAGGAAGAGGAGGAGGAGAGAGGATACAACACTTATCCCTACCTGTTCAAGATGTACACAAAATTAGGCCCTTTGATATTCCAACATGGATCAAGGAGGCCCTACCCCTCCCTGGGGAGCTGTTGTCAGTTAATGGTTCTGGGGGAGATGTGTCACTTTCATCTGTGGTGTACCCACTGATAAGTTGCCCACTTTCTAATAAAAAAAAACACAAACCTCTTAGCAGTGCTCATGCAAGTGATTTATTTAAACTTAGTGATTTCAAAAGGAAGATATAAAGGTAAGAGGGATGATCTGGGAAGAGGGGATCAGCAGGAGTGGGGGAGTAAGAGAGGGGATGAGTAGGATTTCAGTACATCCTGTGCATGTGTGTGTTTGTGCATGCACGCACGCGCGCAGTTGCTAAAAACAATGCTTAGAGTCTTTTTTAAAAAGCAATTTTCAAAAATCAGTTTATCTCATATTTCCACATACAAAGTATCTAGCAGGTTTCACACACACAAAAAAATGATCATAGTGGCTGCCTCTCTGAAAGTGGGTTTGTGTGGGCAGAGTAAGAGGGTATTTAAATTTCTTTATTCCCTTCTGTGTTCTTTGATTTTTTTATGGCAGTACACCACTTTCATAATAAAATCAACTAATAAAAACAAAAACAAGAAAGCTGTTCTTAGCATCCAGGCTAGCTTTACCAGTCTCAGAAACTTCAGATCCAGCTTGAACAGCGACTCTGATGCCCACAAATACTTTACAAAGAGCCAACTCAAGTCATGCCAAAGCACTCTTTCCAGGGAGCATGTGAGACTCAGAGCCAGAAACTATAGTGTCACTGCTGGAAGGGGAAGTCATCCCCAAAGACTCAGCACCACATCTACTAGAAATAGCAGTGCACACCTATAATCCCAGCCCCTCCCTCCCTGTAAAGTCTGTATTTCACATAAAGTGCAATAAATGTGGAGTCACATTTGTCCATCTTCTATTAGCTTACCCTGTGGCCACTTTGATGTAGGTTTCTTGGAGCAGCAGAAAGTTCCTATGTGGTTGGCACATACTTTTATGTCCTCATTCCCAATTCTACTTCCTAGCTTTGACCAGGGAGGCTTGGGGTTTACCCATAGGGTCAAAGCCTACATAGAAGGCTGTGTTTGACCCAGATGGAATTGAGTCCAGTGAGAAGAGAGCCTATTTGCATAGGCTGCTTCCACCAATCATCTTTAACTTAGAAATAAGAAATGCCATGTGAGACAATTTAGGGAAACTGTCTGGACTTCATGACTAAATGGCCGAGGGGTGGCTATCCATAGTAGGGTTGAGTGGCTTATGTGACAACCCAGAGAAGATGAAATTGACATGCAGTGACATGACTGGGACCCAGAGAGACCTAATTATGTAGGGATGGAGGCAGCTTGCCTTGGCCCCTTGAAGCTCCTGGTGGACATAGCATAAGAAAGAGTGAATATATCAAGATGATCAGAGAAGGCCAGAGAGGAACCACAGTTTCATGAGTGGATTTCCATAAGGAAGGAGTTTGATAAAAGGCCTCAGAAGTCCCCTTGGTTGAGATTTACCTGTATGGCAAGGGTAGACCTCCTCTTCAAGGAGGCTGCCCTGCCTGGGTGAACAGTGACCACAAGCCTGCAATTGATATTTCAATCTGATCCAAATTTCTGTAACCACAAGAGGCCAGAGACTTCTTTTTTTTTTTTCTTTTCTTTTTGAGATAGGGTTTCTCTGTGTAGCCCTGGCTGTCCTGGAACTCACTCTGTAGACCAGGCTGGCCTCGAACTCAGAAATCCACCTGCCTCTGCCTCCCAAGTGCTGGGATTAAAGGCGTGCACCACTACTGCCCGGAGGCCAGAGACTTCTGATCCCTGCCTGACATAACATTACTGGAGAGAGAAGGCCACCTTGATGAAGCTGGGTCAAGGCAAGCTATTCTCTTGTACATAGTTGGTTGATATTTAATACTTTTTATGTCAGAAATCATTTCATTCCTGCCTCATACCACTCTGTGGTGTACTGACAATTATTTACATTTTACACAGGGTGCCAAAATTGGTGAACCACTTCAAAGCTATTGGCTATATACCCTCATTACTCTAAGTCTCCTCCTGTGGACCTCATACCCCAAAGGGAAGGTATGGTCCTTTCCAGCTGGTCAGGGTGCCCCTGCCCCAGAGGCAGCAGCTAGTAGGGAGCACAGGAATACACGGGCCAGCAGTGGTACTCCTGATCTCAACTGCAAAGCTAATCTTTAAGAATGGTGCCAAATGCCTCTGCTAGGTGTCCTGAGAAATCCACCCTTAATACTTTGGCCCCCTTCTTTCTGCTACCTCCATAAGAGGCTTTTTTCCCTTTGGTGAAAATTAAATTATTGACTGGGGATGGTGGCTTTTTTCCTGTAGTGCTAGCATGTGAGAGTCTGAGGCAAGATTGCTTTGAGTCTGAGATCATTCTGGGGTGCATACTGAGTTTGAGGCCACTCAGAGCTACACGCCAAAAGCCTGTCTCAAAAATGAACTCAAGAAGCAGATGTAAGTGTATTTATGTTGAAGTAAAAATGTGTGTAAAATGCCACACGACAGAAGTCACATGATTGGCTTTTTAGTAGGGTATTTCTAGAAAGATCAAGAGGAAACTTGTACTTGAAAGCTTCAGTGTAAATGTTCTGCTTGCAATGGGAGTAAAGGTTTCACCAGTCCCCAGCTCGCTTTCTTTCAGGGGGCTATGACCTTACTTGCCTGTTGCTGTGCCCCTTACTGAGAGTCTAGGCAGACAGATCTGATCCAGAATATATTCCTGTGCTCCCTATTAGCTGCTGTCATTGGGGTATGGTCCACAGGAGGAGACTGAGGCCTAGAGTAGTGAGGGCATATAGCCATATAGCTTTGAAGTGTCTGAGCTCAGATAGCAATCCAAAGCTCCCAGAGTCCTTCAGAAAAGCAATTGTGCTGGATTAAATAACTTGCCCTAAGGACACAATTCACTTTTGTAGCAATCAATGCTGCAAATCAGGCTTCTCCATAGATTTGGGCAGCAGAGGAAAGTGAAGCAGGACTTCAGTTGAACTAGGGATCTTCAACCTGGTGTCTTAGCTTTGGGTCCTGAGGCATGAAAGATGTCAAGATGTAAAATAAGGCTATGACATAATCAAAGCACATGGTCATTGTTGTCAAGTGTGCTTCTAAAAGTTTGATAGTTGACTTGCCAATTTTTGAACTGAATTCATCCTGCTGTATATTAATGAGAACTGCCTAAGAAATTGTACCCCTGCATCAACACCAACTTGCTTATGATGTAAGACTATGTTCCATATACTTTCATTACCTATGACTGTTGAGGTGGTGTTTTATTTTTGGCATCTATGTTTATGTTTGGATTGTCATTTTCTTATTTTCTGTTCCCTTTAGGGAATGTTCCTTCTTTTTCTAGATTCTGACAAATGGTTGAGAGAATTCACTACCCATTTCCCTAAGTCTGAAGATTTTGTTGAGAGGATGAATTAGGTATCCATTCCAACAGAAAAAAAGAAATCAGCAGCATATCCATCCTAATAATCCATGGAAAGGAAGTGGCTCATGTGATAGTAGGGGCTGCCAGGGGAGGTCTACATTTCAGAGCACGGCCATCAAGAAGAGCAAGCTGAGCCTTTTAGATATGGACCAATGTTGCAAACTACCATGACCTAGCTGATTGGCTGAGGCTGAGGGTCTAGGATCATCTCCCTACTTTACAGTTAAATCATGTTGGACTTGGACCACTACTGCAGAGTATTTCACAGTAGCACCCAGATTAATGCTTTATTGAATAACTAGGGTCTCAACCATTTTGACTCATCTTGACCCACCCAGCCCAAAGGTGCAGGTGTTTGCCTCTGTCCAACAATTCATTCTCTGAATCTCCAGATACCAACTGCATGTTCTGCGATGAGAGCCACTTCTGACACAAAGCTGCCTAGAGTTAACCCACCTCACACAGGGTTGCCTCCACTTCAGATGCCAGTTCAAGTCCTAAGTTGCCATCTGCCCTTCCAGGTGGCTGGCTATAAATTCAGGGTTCTTATCAGCCCTTCTTCGAGTTCAATAGTTTACTTGAATGGCTTACAGAACTCTGGGAAAAATTTTACCTGTTATTATTGTTTATTATTAAAAATGTAACAACTCAGGAACTGCTCAAAGTAAAAGCTACACAGGATGGAGTCCAGAGGAAAAGTTGACAGGCTTTCATGTCCTCTCAGGCAGACTATGGTTGGTTTGATGTTGAGTGTTCCTAAAAGGACCCTGTGTTAAAGGTTTACTCCCTGGGGTGGCACTTCCAGGTGACGAGAGTTTTTAGAAGATGTATTTTCATGAGAGGTCTTTGTTATTGTGGGTAGGGCTTAGGAAAAGGGCTATGGGATCTACCAGCCTCTTTCCCTTTCTTTTGTATTCTAGTGACAAGGTGAATGACTTTGTGCTGTCACAAATTCCCATCATCATGGCTGCTTCACCATAGGCCCAAACTAATGGAGCCAAACATTCATGGTCAGAAATCCCTAAAAGTACAATAAAAAACCAAAGCACTTCCATGTCTGGGTGCTTTTACACAGCCATGCTTGTGAATAGTCACCATGAAGGCAAGAGGCTGATTGAGGTAGTTGCCTGCCTATTCTTCTGAGTTCTAAATTAAATACTTTAACACAGAGTGAAAACAAGAGAGTACATGGTTTTGAGGTTTGAATTGTTAAAGGGTTTCTTTCCTTTCATAATATTAAGGACTGGAAGAGAATTCAGCAAGGATGATCTTCATTTCTTTGCTTGTGAACAAAGACAGTCTTTGTATCACCAATGATGTTCAGGTTGATCTGTTGGGACACACAAGTGAAGTTTTCAGTAGATGAGACCAGTAGTGGATCTGCCTGGTACAAAGTGATCCAGACTGATGCATGTTGGATAAAGGGGTTATGGCTTCAAGTCTGGGCAGCCTAATGCTGGGCTGCTGCTGTCATCAGGTTAACAAGTGGCAGAGTTAAAGATTAAAGACAGTACTCTGACCTCAGTTTCATGACCACCAATGATTCTGACATGGTGGAGACAGTCCCCAGTACTCATCAGAGCCCATGGGCTTTGATCTGAGTCTCCTCTGAGTCTTCTTTAACTAATTTTGGCCCAGACTACCTCTGGCTTCCAGTAGACTTTTGCCTCCAGGTCTTGCAAGCAGCTACTTAACAACTTCAAGTAATTCTCGCCTGCTGGGATCCTGAACACAAACACCAGAGGGATTCTTCTCCTTTTGGTTCTATTAGGCAAGAGGCATGCAAGTCCTCAGGACCACAGGGCCACAGGGCTTGGGATCACAGTGTAGAATAAATGAAAGGAGATGCGGTTTTGTAGGTGAAACACTAGTAATATCATCTTGATGATGTGTGACCAAGTGCAGTGCATGTGCAGTGTAGTCCCCTCATCCGCAGTCACAGAAACCATTTGTGTGCCTATGCTAAGTATGCACATAACTGGCCATCTTTAAGTCTGTGGAACTGAGATAAGTGGAGGGCCCTCCCCAGCCATGTTCTGTGGGACAGCTGGGAAAGGCTCAACATGTTACCACGAGACAAGACTCAGAGCCCAACAGTCACCAGACTGTGCTTGTGGCTAGATCTGGGCACAGGATGGAGATGATGTCACTAGAGCTTCACATTATTTCACCTAATTAAGTGAGAGTTAATTAGTATTCCCAAGGTGCTTTGAAGGGGAGGAGTGCTATTTATTCACTGTTGGGGTGGTAGTGAGAGGATCACTCACTTAGAAGATATGCAACACTTAGACCTCTGCAGACACATGGGAAAGGTTAGTGTGTCAGGGCTGCTGGAACAAAGAACCACAAACCAGGGTGCTTAAAATGATGGAGTGGCTTCTCTCTCAGTTCTGAAGGTCAGAAGTCTGAAATCGAAATGTTGGCAGTGCTGTCCCCCTTAGAGAACCTCTAAGGATGGTCCTTCTTTGTGTCCTCCAGCCTTAGTAGCCACAGGTGTTCCTCAGCTTGTTACCACATACATGGCTCCCATCTGTTTCTTTCTCCAAATGGCCATCTTCAGTTATATTATGTGGCTCTATTCTCTTCTTTGAGAACACCATCATATTTGAATTCAGGTCCTATAATCTTGATTTTATCTACAAAGACTATTTACTAAAATCACCTCACAGGGTGGAACCAAGGTCATAAAATCAGGCTTTACAGTGGCTGACTGTATATTTTCCTGCCTTTCTGCTCCTTCCTTCATTTGAACAGCCTACAGTGATTTTTGGCACCTTGGGTCTTACCGCTGTCATTGGTGCAGGGCCCAGTTTGTGTAGTCTTCCTCGAAGAGTTACATAGTCCCATCCTGGAAGTCCCTTCATTGGTATATGAATAGGTGGCTGTTGGCTGAGAACCTTTAGCTCAGCCTGTCAGTTTCCTTTTTGGACATGCTAATCACAGCACCACAGAAAGTACAAAGTGGTATGCCCAAGTCTCTGAGTCCCATACTTGCTGGAGCCAGAGACCCAGACCAACTAGCAGATATTCCAGTACAGAGCAGTGCAGAACAAGCACTTGATCACCCTGGGTCACTGGATTCTCAGGAGGATCCACCTACATTTCTCAGCACCACCCTCTTGGTGACCTCTATGTGGTTTTGCACTCATCAGTTAATGACAAACCAGTCCAGGGAATGATCTGAATAGTTCTGGTTCAGGGCTGAAGGTATCTAACAGTTTTTTTTTTTTTTTTTTTTTTTTTTAAGGTCTTGGGCCTGGTGGAAGTCTAGCAGGCGCCCTTGTGGGGCAAGAGGAGAATTAAGTACTTTCTTCTCTGAGCCAACTTGCCTGGCTGCCCTGCCCCAGATTTGTGGCAACTGAATGTGTTAGGACTTGCCTGTCTTTTGACCTCTCTTCCAGGTGGAACTTAGCTTCCAAACTGAGCTCCAGCATATTTCATGCCTCAGCAGGTGGCTTGGTGCCTTCTCTCTGTGCTTCTCCAAGGTGTCAGGGCTTTAGACTCAAGGCTGCCTGGTCCCACTCACTTGAGCTGTTTCTGTCTCTACCTTTGTTGACTTTTGCTGGATTGTTTTTGCTATGCAAAGATTAGAGGACCAGGACACTTCTGCCCTGCAACCCCACCAGCCAGAGGACCCTTTTCTAGACCTCAGTTGTTATGGCAGGTTGAACGTTGTCCATTCTTTCAATGCTGTCCATTTTCTAAGCCTCAGAGCCTTCTATTTTGCTACATGGGTAACAAAGACTTTGTAGATGTGATCAAGGGCCTTAAAATGAAGAGATGATAATCCTGGATCACCTCAGTGTGCGTAAGGATGATCTTATCTATTTTCATAAGAGTCAGGAATAAGATAGTATAAACAGAGATTGAAGTAATATGCTTTGAAGACAAGGGGCCACAAGCCAACAAAACATATGATCGCTAGATGCTGTAAACAAAAAGGCAAGATGGCAACCCATGTCTGTCCCCTTCCCCTCTGCCAGTGCAATGTGCCTGTCAATCAAGGAGCAGCCTGAGTTTTAAAACGGGCAGTTTTTTTTCCCTTGTCTGACTACTAAGAGGTCATGCAGCACTTCACAGTCACAGGCGGCCAGAGGACACGCCCCTCCAGGAAATGTGTAGGCGCACAGGAGAAGGTGAGGAGGCTGTCAATGGCAACCTGCGTCTGCCCCTCCTTTCCGCTCCACCACAGAGCAGCCAGTATAGTCTGAATTTTAAAACGGCTGCAGTTTGTTCTCAGAACAACAAGAATTATATATCTATCTCTATCTCTATCTATCTATCTATCTATCTATCTATCTATCTATCTATCTATCTATCTCTCTATCTATCTATCTATCTAGGGAGAGGGAGTTTTAAGTCACTGAAATGGTGGTAATTTGGTAGAAGTAGAGCAACCACAGGAAATAAATTCATCCAAGGCTCTCATTCCAGGGCAAGGGAACACACCTCACTTTTGTGTCCAAACATATAGATCCAAACATCATTGGTGATACAAAGACAATCTTTATTTACTTGAGAGAACAAGTTATTAGCAAAAGGCTGAGTTGGGGGCTGCCAGCCTGGGGTCAAGGTTCAGCTGTACCTTAACAAGCTGGACATCTATGAAAGTCTGCTTTTCCTCTCTGAGCTTCAAGACTCTTTGAACAAAATGGGGATAATAATAGACCTTGTTGGGAAAACCAGAGGAGAGAGCGCATGGCCATTTGTACTTCTGAGTATCTGGGAGTGGATGGAGCTGTTGTCTGTAACCCCAACTTCTTATTCACACCCTTGTATCCTTGACCACCTTCTCCCTAGGTTCCTTTGGCTTTTGGTTCATCTCTTAATTTTCTTTTCTTTTTTTTCTTTTTTCTTTTTTTGGTTTTTCGAGACAGGGTTTCTCTGTGTAGCCCTGGCTGTCCTGGAACTCACTCTGTAGACCAGGCTGGCCTCAAACTCAGAAATCCGCCTGCCTCTGCCTCCCAAGTGCTGGGATTAAAGGTATGCGCCACCACTGCCCGGCCATCTCTTAATTTTCAAGGTTCATCATCATCTTATGCTCCTACAGCTTCAAGTTGCAATAACAAGCCAAAATGCAGTTATATCTCTTGTCTCTTGTATCTTGACTCTTGTCTCTTGATTCTTATATCTAGAAACTCTGAGGTTCTGCAAACTTGGCAAGGCTAGAGTTTGATCTCTTCCCTGCCACTGCCCAAATCTCCTTCCCCAGCACATTGGGGGCAATGTTCTACTCAGTATCACTGCTGTTCTAGTTACTCTCTCTATATAAGTAGAACCATAGGTGACTTGTCCTTTCATGACTAGCTATTCCATTCAACATAGTGTCCCACAGTTTGTCTGTGTCATAACATGTCTCAATTCTCTTCTATCATTGTATTGCATATATACAATATTTTGTTTATTCATTCTTCTACTGATGGACACTTGGACTATTTCCACTTTAGGGCTATTTTAATTAATGCTGCTATGAACCTGGGTCGACAAATGTCTCTTCAAGATTTTGTTTTCAATTTTCTTGGGTATATATCTAGAGGTGGCATTGTTTGATTATATTATAATTCAGCACTGTACAAAGATTCCACAAGCTCACTAACATGTTATATTTCTGCATGTGTACATGTCTCTGCGTGTAGGTACACATGTATGTGGGAGGTATATATGTAATGTCCTCTGGCCTGCATAAAAATGTACAAACATAGTATGATTATTCTATTGCTGTCCATCTTTTTTTTTTTTCAGAAGGGGTCTCTCATTGGCCTGCAGCTCACCAATCAGGCTACACTAGCTGGCCAGTGACCCCCAGGAATCCACCTGTCTCTATCTCATCAGATCTAGGGTAACAAGAGTATGTCAGCATACTTGGCTAATTTTTTAAGGTGTGTATTCTTAGACTTGAACTCACACCTTCATGCTTGTGAACACGAATACTGAACTATTACTCTTGTCCACTTAAAAAAAAAATACCAGCAGCCCTGATACATGTGAGCTGATGTTGACTTAAACAATGGAGCTGAATATGTTTTTATTTTTTAGCTATTTTTTCATATATTTTGATCATGTTTTCCCCTCCCCTAATTCCTCCCCAGATCCTTCCAATGCTGCCTCTTATTGAGTGTGTTTTCAAGTGTCTTTTATCCTATCTCTTAATTAAGCAGCAGTTTATAAATCTTTACTGTGAAAGGGAGACCAAAAATATTTTAGGTTTTCTTGGGCCAGAGTCAATTCTACCATTGTAGTAAAAGGTGCCTATATAATATATAAGTGAACTGCAGCTGTGTACCAATGAAATGCTATAAAAGCAGGTGTCAAGCAATAATTGAGCCTAGGTTCATAGTTAGCTCATCCTTTACTAAGAGGAGGAATACTTGGGCTAACTTTGGCATTCATGTCTTTGGTGGGACTGTAAATTCCTTGAGGGTAAGGGATGTATTGCTACTCTCAGTTTCCTCTCCCCTTTCCATGAAGAGCAAAGCTGGTGGTGTGTATGTTCCCTAGTTCCTGCTGCGGCAAAGCATCTCAAAGTACTCAATGGGAAACAGGCTGTCTTCACCTTCTTTCCTCCTTTCTATCTCTGTTCAGGACACACTGAAAATTTTCTCTACAGAAATTCTCAGAACTCAGTGAGCTGATGTGCACCATCTTCCTGGAGATGAGCACGGAGGAGGGATACCTGGCCACAGTCAATGGCTAAGCAATGCTGAAGAGAGGCGCATATGTTGAATGGGGGATTCTAGTGTCTTTTCCTTCTCACAGTTCCTATTTGTGCTTATGTGTATGTATGTATACACACATGTTCAGGTGCACACTCCTGTGAGTGCATGTGTGGAGGCCGGAAGAGGACATTAGGCATCTTCCTCTATTGTGTTTCTTCCTCAATAGATTTCCACCTTATTCTACTGACACAAGGTCTCTCAGTGAACCTGAAGTTGATTGTGTTTGGCTAGGCTGGCAGCCAGCAAGTCCCAGCAAACCTGTCTCCATTCCCTACTCCTAGTGCTAGGATTATAGGCACATACACCCATGCCCAGCTTTTTATGTGGATGCTGGAGATTTGAACTCGGGTCCTGATGCTTGTACAACAATCACTCTTATTCATCGAGCCATCTCCCCAGGCCCTATTTGTGCTTTTGAACTCTTCAGGTTAGAAACATATCAGATTGAAGCCTGCTATCCTGTAGGCTCAGGAACTCTTAGCTAGATTAGGCTGGCTGAATATGAATGTGAAAGGTGGTGCTTATTGGCCAAAACAAGTGGTTCCCATTCTGGTTCTGAAAAGGATCTTTGGGGCTCCCTCAGGTGGCTAATGTGGGAATTGTTGGCTTTCTTTTCCATAAGTCCTAAAGTCTTGGCATACTTAGTGGGTACCTTCCCTGGAATAGGTAAGGAATAGAAAGCCGTGGCCTCTAAGGAAGGAAGTCAGCCTATAAGGGAGAGTGGGCAGTTGGGCCAATGGCTAGTATATGATTGAGGGCATAATTAGATGGACATGCAAGAAGTGAGGGGAGCTAGAAGGAAGACATTATGTTTGAAAGAGAATCAGGTGCTGCCTCCCCACAGTGAGCTGGAGATTGGATGTGGGATGCTGCTGCTGAGGAAGTGGGTGGAGGGTGGTACAAGCTGCACTCTTGGGGATGGAAGGATATAGTTAGGAGGGAGAGGGTGTGAAGGGGGGACCCGCATGTGCTGCTTCATGGCAACCCTGGACCCTCTGAAGGGCAAGAGGCCATTTCTGCCCTTTGCATGGGTTCCATGGCTTTCATTTGGAAGTCATGGACTTCACAGTGGAACAGCTCATTTGGAGACTTGTGGACAGGGATGCCTACTGCCCTTTAGTTTACCTCTCTGGGATCTCTCTCCAAAGTATGTTTCCCTACAGCTGCTGAGCCCCAATTCCCTAGCTTGCATTTTGTATTAGGTCAGTCTTGTCTGACATGATGGTGAAAGACACATGCTGAAAGGCTAACTTATTGTACTCAGAGGTTGCAGACCCCATGCATGGATGCTGGGACTGTGGCTCTTCTCTACCCCAGCCTGGCTGGCTATTATTCCCTTTGTGCTTCCTGCTGTTCCCCTAGGACACCAAGTCAGGAAAGAAGATCACCTGTGTTTAATGGATTTGCTGACAGGACACTGGCTGCCTCTGCTTCTGAAAGAACTTCTGGCCTGGCCAAAGTGGGAGAAAGCAAAGGCAGGGAACAAATGAAATGAGGTAAAGGTCAAGAGCCACAGGCTGGGTAACCAGAGAGGATTCTGGAAAGGAAAGGAATGGCCACAAAAATGCACTGTCAGCAAGCAGAACAACCTGAGCAAGTACATGGATGACAGGGCATGAGTCAGAGTGATGGTACAGCTTTGCTGGAATACAGCACATGTTAGCCTACTGGTGGAAGTGGAAAGGTAGGCTGGGAGAACATTGAGATCTGCTGAAGTATTTTGAGTAGTGAAGTGGAATCTAGAATTGTTTTAGATTTGACATACCAGGACTGGAAGAGGGACAGATCAGCTTGCTGTCACAGTACACCTGACTCAGGTGCAGATGAGCCAGGAAGAACTAGTTCAGCAGCCATAGAGATGGAAAAAGGGACTGAAATGGGAGATCACCTCATTAGACATACAGAAAGTGAACTGCCTTCCCCTCGCCCTGATTCTCTAGAGAGAAAGTACTGTATGGCAGATGCAGAGGCCAAGCTCCATGCTCCAGGCAGCTACTGTAGGTCATCAGTCATCAGAAATTCAACAGGTTAGTAACCCCTAGGACTTGGGCCTGTGATGAGAACAAGCTGTGTCTTGTAGTGGCTGAGATGAGGCTACTTCAGTGGTTGGAACTATCTGCAGGACTTGCGGACACAGTGCCAGGTCTTTTCCTCCATTTAGTTAAGCATGTTTGGGGTATGCCCAAGGATGAAATGTCTGGTGATTGCATTTCCTCCAAAAGGGCGTAGGGGGTGAGTGGGCCAGGTTCATTCACAGGACCATCTCCTGCCCATGGTATTCTGTACTTTTCCCTTTTTAATAATTTGTTTGTATTTTATGTACATTTTGCCTGCAAATATGTTTATGTGAGGATGTCGGATTCCTTGGAACAGGAGTTATAGACGGTTATGAGTTACCATGTGGGCACTGGGAACTGGACCTCTGGAAGAACAGCCAATGCTTTTAACTGCTGAGTTCTCTCTCCAGCTCCTACTATTTCCTTAAAAATGATTTATTTTTACTTTTATGCATATTTTGCCTGCCTGCCTGCATGTATGTATGTGCCTTGGATCCCCAGGAACTAGAGTTACAGATAGCTGTGAGCCACCCTATGGGTACTGGGAACTGAACTGGGATCTATGTAAGAGCAACAAGTGCTCTTTGCCACTGAGCCATATTTTTAGCCCCAATTTTCCCATTTTGGAATTTTGAAGTTTTCTGTTATATATTAGTTGTGTGACCGTGCGACAATGTCCATGCCAGTCAGGCAGGATCTATGTTATATTCATTGCAGAAGCTCAGAGCAGCACCTGGTGAAAATGTGTGGACTATACAAGTAAACAAGAGCCATAGTTTGAGTCTTGAATCTTCCCTTCAGGTCTAAATGCTGAAGGTTTGTACACTATCCTATGCAAGTGGTACGTCCTTTAACAGGTGTGGCCTAGTGGGAGGAAGTTAGTTCTTTGAGGTTATACCCTTGAATGAGATAGGGCACCACAGTCCCAAAAGCAACAAAGCCAACCAACTGGAGTTAAGTTCTTTAAAGGACATTTCCTTTTCTCAAGTTGTTTATGTCAGGTATTTTGTTACAATGACAGAAGGCTTACAAAGGAGAAGGAAGAACACATTGGAGAACTGAGCTTGACAAGGGTCATTTTTGGTCCAAGTGCTGTTAACATTTTCAAGGAAGTTTTAAGGCATTTGGGTCTCAGTGTTTTGTTAGCTAGGCCTATCGCCTTCTCATCCAGCAGTTCTGAGTAACTCTCAAGCTTTGTTACCATCTGAGGTTCATCTTCTCTTTCTGTGTACTTCTATTAAGTGCTCATTTCTAACTCATTGTTTGTTATGCTATTACTCTCTGGTCTCCCATGTAGTCAGGAGGATTTTCTTGATCTTTCTCCTCCATTGAGAAAATCTTTAATTGTATGAACCATCACAGGTTGTCTACAACTACAGACTAAAGATCATTCCCTGCCTCCCTCCTTAGCCTGACCAATGTCCTACTGCTTCCCAAGCTGGCTTTCCCACTTGTGTCCTCTACTGAACTAAAATTGTATATGGTCAAGAAGCACATACTGCTGACTATGAGACTGATGTCTTTAGTCAGAAATGCACTCAGTGACCATCTCTCCATCCTTTAAGGTCCAACCTCGGTGCATCACCTGAAGAAACTATGTCACTTTACTTTGCCTTACATAAGTGCATAAACAATCATTGTTTTTATCATACTTCAGGGGTTTCTGATTATAACTCCATTACTGCAAACATGCCATCTTAATTACATTTATATCTGAATGCCTTGGCAGCTTAGCATGGCCTCTCCCCAGGCAGAGCTAATAAGCCAAGCAAAACAAACTGTATGGCTTTTCTCTCTCTCTCTTTCGGTTTTTTTTTTTGAGACAGGGTTTCTCTGTGTAGCCCTGGCTGTCCTGGAATTCACTCTGTAGGCCAGGCTGGCCTCGAACTCAGAAATCCACCTGTCTCTGCCTCCCAAGTGCTGGGATTAAAGGCGTGTGCCACCACTTCCTGGCCAACTTTTATCTCTTTATTGTATTTTCCTCCAATCATCTTCTTACTCTTAAACAATGATGACTAAGAACTTAGAATTTTTCAAGAATACATTTCAATGAGTTCAGAGAACAGGAATGGCTGGATTGTTAGTTGCCTGTACTCTTTGGAAGGTGGCCTGATAATGTTCTGTGAAGTGAGCTGCAAAGATGTCTGAAGCCCATTCTGAACCATCTCATGGAGGAGCTTCTACTCAAACATCATGGCGATAAAGGAGGCCACTCTCTTTGGTTTATTGCCAAGCAGCCCAACATCTCCTATTAATTAGGAGCTGAGCAGCTAACACAGCACACACTGTACCATTGCATTGCATCACTACTGAACAATAAAGACCACATCAGATTCGGTGGATAAATGGAAATGCTTTATGGAAAAACAATGGAGGCAGACACTGCAACCATCTTTGAAAGAGACCTTGACAGCATATGAGGGAGCAAGGAACCAGCAGTGGATTTATCCTTAGGGATTGGGGATTACGTTCATCAATACTTCTAACTATTGTACTATGAGCATATAAAATGTATGTCTGAAGTCTTACTATGTGTTTACAATTTCTGGTTTTGCTTCAATTTTTAAGACCTTGAATGAAACCTTCACTTTAGTGTTGTCTTTCTGATAATGAGCCCTGGAGACAGAAGTAGGGGGAGGAGAGAGAAGACCAAAGTAGCAGACTATAAGTCTGCCTGAGAAGTCCAATGCTATCCTGGGAGAAATATCTCCTGCTGTTGTCACCTCCAACATCATGGAGGGAGTCAGGTATGCTACCATCTAACCAGCAAGGGGCACACAGCTCAGAAGAAACTCACTTAAGGATATTTGTTCTTCAGAACAGAAAGGAGAAAGTTACTGGTGAGGGCACTGGGGAGGTTCACTTGTCCTTCCGCAGGTGGTGGAAACTCTGCACAGTCCTTTCCACGGCATCATCCATGGTGACCAGTGGCCGGTACCCAATGAGCTTCTTGGCTTTCTCACAACTGTAATAGTGGAATGTTCCAGCCAGTGCCACCCGAATCGGTGTAAACGTTGGCTGGATTTGGATGAGAGGACTGACCACCATCACCAGTAGAGATAGCAGGAAAGCAAGGTAGTAGGCCACCCAGTACGGAATGTGGTACTTGGGAGCATCATAATTGAGGCCTGTCAGAATGCGGGACAGGAACGTCCAGAAAGGGATCGGCTCATCGTTGGTGATGTGAAATGCCTGGTAAAGGAACATGAAGTTAGAGAGCCCTGCACAACTGCTGGAGTGAATGGGCCACACATGGGTCCCCAAGCTCAACTAGCTGCTGGCTCCACTTCCAGCTCTTTCTGTGGGAAAGCAAGGGCACATTGTCCTGCCTGTCCCATCTCTTTTGCAGAAGCACTAAATGGTGATGTTATCAGGTGTCACATGCCTAGCTGCAGCAGTGTATCTGTCTTAGACTCTCAGAATAGGTAGTGTTTTAAGGGCAAAGAAGGGAGGCGATACAAATTCTACAAAAAGGCCAGGATTAAAAGTAAAGTTTAGCTTGCACTTAGTAACTTACATTTGGTTTTATCTTTGCATGTAAGATCTATAATAGATCTTTTAAACCAAAAGCTAGAACCATCCCATTTCCCACCACTCCCAAAGTTATAAGTAGGAAAATGGAAAATGTCCGGGGGCTGAAAAGAGTACTAAGTACTCAGGAGGGATTACAGAGCTAGCATCAAGATATAGGAGGCAAGGTGGGAGGAACGGAGTAGATTCTCTCAACTCTGCTGACTTCTGGATGCTGAATGTCAGGAAGTTCATATGCATAACTTGCTAGAGTGTCAGGCCTGAGCAATATGAGCCATGTGTGGGTGTGGGGGGAGATGGAGATCTGGACTATAAGGAGGAGAAAAGCGAGGCGAGGCATCTGCCTAAGGTACGTGTGGCCAGGCCTGGAGTGAACACGGGAGCTCTAGAGAAAAAAAGCCTTGAGGCTTGGTTCCATCCTGGCTGTCAGCTCCAAAGTAATGTGATGCTGCTATGGTACAGAACTTCTGGGCAGATCCTAAAGTGCTGAGAGAAGCAAGTGTCTTACCTTCCCACCCAGAGCTGCATCTTGGGAGAGGTGCTCGGCAGCTAAGATGTGTCCATGAACCACATTCTCCACGAATGTGAAGTCCACCAGGTTCTTCCCATTTCTGTGGGTACACATGAAGTATTTCAGTCAACAGTGCCTGCCTCTGGAACAGTTAATTGATTGCAACAGGTAAAGAAACGTGGCCATGCAGAACTACTGGGGCCCTTGGGGGCAGTGAAATAATGAATATGAGAATGTGGTGTCTTGCATGTCCCAGCAGGGCCAGCACCAGTGTGACTTCTTAGGCTCAGATTTGGGGTATATATCTTGAACACTTGCCCAGGATACACCCAGTCAATGGACTTCCAGTTTTCTAGCACTGCCTCTGTAATCCCTCAAAGTTTTAAGTCAGGGGATCAATGAGATATAGTAAGCACAGGAAGACAAGACACAGGGATAAAGAGGAAAAAAGAAATGCAAAAGAAGAGGCACTGGGCACAGTGGCGCACGCCTTATTCCCAGCACTCAGGAGGCAGAGGCAGGAGGATCTTTAAGTTTGTGGCCAGCCTGGTCTATAGAACGAGTTCCAGGACAGCTAGGGCCACATAGAGAAACCCTGTCTCAAACAAAACAAAACAAAACAAAGAAAAAAAAAAGAAATGAAAAGACAAGGCATATTCAGCAGTCAACCAGATCCACTGTCATCCTTTACTTTTTAAACACAAGAACTGCCTTCTATATGCAAAGAGTCAAGGGTCATTGCTTTCCTCCAGAGCTGTAGCTTCTTTAATTTCTAACCAGCATCAACATCTTTTTCCAGTGTACCTGCAAGAGTGTACAGCACTAAATGGTATCCTTCCAAAGCTTACACCACTCTGTGGAGTGACTGTATGTTGAAATGGGGTCTTTGCAGATGAAATCAGTTATGGTAAGACTAGAGTAGAAGTCTTAGCTCAATGATGATGTCTTTATCAGAGGTATGAAGTAGGAGTGATACAGTGGTATGCAAGGAGCAGCAAAGACAAGCTCAGAGGCCTGTGGGCTCCTCACAGCAGCCAGGAGCTAGTCCTGCCAATAGCTGCATTTTAGACTTCTGGTTTCCATAACTGAGAATCAATTTTTGTTGCTTTAAGAACTAGGAATTTTATAGAGCACTTCTGGGAAATCAACATGGAGGACAACAGAGAAGCTCACATGTATGGTCTGAATGTTTGTGTTCCCTAATATTCTTGTTAGAATCTAATTCCAATGTACTTGTGTTCTGAGGTGGGAACTTTACAAGGTAATTAGAACATGAGAATGCTGCCCTCAGGAATAGGAGCCACATAAAGATATACACCAGGTAAGAGGACTAGCTAGTCCTTAGCAGACACTGCTAAGTCCTCCTAGCAGACACTGCTAAGTCCTCCTAGCAGACACTGCTAAGTCCTCCTAGCAGACACTGCTAAGTCCTCCTAGCAGACACTGCTAAGTCCTCCTAGCAGACACTGCTAAGTCCTCCTAGCAGACACTGCTAAGTCCTCTTAGCAGACACCAATTTTGCTGACAGCTGATCTTGGACTTCTCAGTCTCCAGAACTGTGAGCTGTGAGTTACTCCTGTTTGTGATGTTACCCAGACTATACTATTTTGTTAAAGATGCCTGAATAGACTCAGACAGTTATACAATACTTCTTGGCATCCTCAAATTATTTTCTGCATGATTGATCACACTGTCAGAAGGGGACAGAGAGCAATGGGAGCTGTCTTACCCAATCATGAACTTCATTTTGCCCTTTCTAGCTGCATCAATTAGGATGGGGACCAACTGGGGGTCCCTTGGGCCGAAAATGCCATGAGGACGAATGGCTGCAGTTAAAAAATTCTTCTTAGGGTCATTGGCATCCAGTACTGCCTGAAAGAGAGCAGGAGAGAAAGGAGCCACTGTAAGACTTTTCCTGAACTAAGATAGTACCTTACTATGTGTGGAGTACTTCCCATTAGGAGACAGACCAATGACATATTTGGTGTGTGTGCAGGTCACTGGACAGTTGCCTGCCTTGGGACAGCACACTATAACTCTATCCCATCTGTCCATGAAAAACCAACAGTGCAGGAGAAGACTGGCTAACACCTGCTGGGCTGAAATCAGAAAGCTCAGGTTGGGGGCAATGGCTATTTACACATGCAGCCAGAAGGTGTATACTGGCTTCTTCAATTGCTGGAAAGAGTCTGAGAGTTCTAGTTAATGATGTAATCTTGAGCCTCCAGCAAGAGGCTACCACCAAAAGAGCTCCTGAATTCAGTGGCATGTGCAAGGCTTCAAGAATACTCATGCACCATGTAACAAACAGTTCAGTCAACAACAGACACACAGAGTTGGGGAGCTGGCTCAGTCAGCAAAGTTTTTAGTTTGCAAGCACAAGGGCATGAGTTTGATCCCTAGAACCCATGTCAAAACGTGTGGAGATGCATGCTTATAATCCCATAGCTATGAAGACAGATACAGGAGGATACCCGAGGCTTGGTGGACAACCAGTTTAGTCTAACTGGTGAGTTCTAGGTCAGTGTGCCTGCTTATAATCCCATGGCTATGGAGACAGACACTCGAGAAGATACCCGAGGCTTGGTGGACAACCAGTTTAGTCTAACTGGTGAGTTCCAGGTCAATGAATGATCTTGTCTCAGAGGTGGAAAACATTCCAGAAGATGATACCTGTCTCAATACAAATATACACACATCTATATACCTCCGTTATCATGTAGACATACACTTATACACACAAAGACACATATTGGTGGTCTCATATTGGTAGAGGTACATAGCTGTCTAAGTTTTCAGGTATACTCTTACAATGTAAGTCACCCAATGATGCATTTCTCTGAACATGTCTCCATCCTTATGATGCGTGACTATACGACGAAACAGATTTTGCTTCATAAGTAATTTCCCAAATGATTTGCTATATTGTTAGTAAAAACAAGGTGGCAAACTATGTATACAGGTGCTGAAAAGAATGATCAAGTCTTCAAGTGGTCTTTTCATGGCTATCTGTAGTGCTAAAGAGAATGGAATTTAAAGAGTTTCTGGACTAATTAATCCCAAAGATGACTTATTATTAAGAGGGTTTAAAGTGTTGATCTGGAAAACAAGATTAAGTTACTGTTGGAGTCACCTCCAGTTTTTCTGACTTCCAACTGAGTACCCAAAAGTCCATGCCAGTGACACATTTATGACTTGAGGCCAGGCTTCCATCTGGAGGTCATGAGCTTACTCAGCTGTGGGTTGGAAGCCCAGTATCTCAGCTGCACAGGGCCTCTTAGGTAACTAATTATCAGGAGGCTCATAGTAGGCTTTGGTCTTCCTTAAGCCCAGTTCCATGGAGCAGGAAGACATAGCCTGGACATAGGATTTTAGTGTGCCAAGGCCACATCTGGTTTAGAAAGTTTCTCTTAATTAGCTGAGAACAGGCTCTGCTATGATTTCCATGTGACTGTGTCGTGTTCTGATCTGAACGTGAGAACAGGCAGAACAGTAAGACCCATGCCAGTTCAGTGTAGAGCTTCAGTTTATGAGTACCAGCTTGGAGAGCAAACCATAGTGTGTGGTGTGCTGCAAAGGCCTAAGAGATGGAAGTCCACAGCTGCCTAGTCTACAGCACAGGATCCCCAGTGTTCTCGCAACCTCAGTGCTCAACCCAATTACATGGAAATTATGGGATCCCTGATGAAGGCTCTGGATCCCTCTGTGAATCAGGATATTTTCCTGTAATTTGGAGATGATATGAAAGAGTACCTACCATATGAGACTATTTTGGAGTGTAAAAGAAGTTGTTTCCAGAAAATACTGAAAATAGTATTTGGCTACATTAAGGTATTCTGTCCTCTTGAAATTTAACTTCACACATGAATTTACATCTCATGTTGGGTACTTGGGCCTCAAAATACTAATAGTCCCATGTTCACAGATATTTTTTCTTATGAATGGAGACACTTGAGGTATCTGCTCATTTAACCGGCTTTAAAGTACATACTCTCTCCTGCAAGATCTTGGTCTCTGTGTAGTAGTCAATGGGCTTCATGGCATAAGGGAGGTCTTCAGTTCCATTTTTTATGTCAACACCCTCAAAGACAACACTGGCACTGCTGGTTAAAATGAGTTTCTGGCAGAAAAAAATTTAAAGGAAAACACAAGTCAGGAATCAATGCTATTCAACGTGCATGAGCAAGCCCTCTCTACAAGGCATTTCCAAGTCACTTGCTGGAATATCTTTTCTTTTTATGCCTTCTAAGATAACCCAAAGATTACTACCTTTGTAGATATATTAACTCTAGACACATTATGGTATTCCAACCAAAAGAGTAGATCTTATTTTTTCCATCCTATCACATCTGAGAGAGACATCAAAACTAACACTATTCATGGTAGATGGCTATAGGGGAGCATCTCCACAGAGGGAAGGATGGACCACCAACCTTCAGGGAAATTTCTGCTTGCAAAATTCTACTGGACGTTCTGATACCAATCTTGCCATGTGAACACATACATATGTATACACACATAACTTTAGTCATGCTTTGCTGGCAGAGTCAAACATCTAGCATTTGTAAGGCCCTAGTTTCCACAACAGCACTATGAAAGGAAGGAAGGAAGGAAGGAAGGAAGGAAGGAAGGAAGGAAGGAAGGAAAGCAGCTAGCTATATTCTTTACTTCTTTTATTATACATCATTTTATAAGTCCTAGCCATAGTGGTAGGAGAAGACAAACAGTAATTTATGTTTTAAAAAAACAAGAAACCAAATTAATCTCATCAGTGCAGTGGTTCTCAACCTTCTTAATGTTGTGACCTTTTAATACAGGTCCTCATGTTGTGGCAACTTCCAACCATAAGATTATTTCATTGCTACTTCATAACTGCAATTTTGCTACTGTAATAAATTGTAACATAAATATCTGATATGCAGGATATCTGATATGTGACCTTAAAGGGAACACAATCCACAGGTTGAGAACAGCTATGTTATTAGATGATAGAAATGAAAAAATAAAATACTTATACAGAAAACATGGGCAAGCCTATAGAAAATACTAACAGTTCAGCAAACTGGCTAAATTCCCAATAAATATGGAAAAATTAGGGGCTGGAGAGATGGCTCTGCAGTGGTAAGAATGCTTAGTGCTCTTGAAGAGAACTGAGTTGGGTTTCCCAAACCTATGTGAAATATAGTACAATATCACTGAGTGGCATTACAGATAGGGAGATATTTCATATTTATAGAAAGGAAGACTTGCTGAGTGGTGGTGGCTCAGGCCTTTAATCCCAGCACCTGGGAGGCAGAGGCAAGCAGATCTCTGAATTTGAGGCCATCTTGTTCTACAGAGTGAATTCCGGGACAACCAGGACTACCAGGAAACCCTGTCTCAAAAAACCAAAAAGAAAAAAAATGAGAAAAAAAGAAGAAAAGAAAGGAAGGCTAAATGGTAGAAAGAAATCAGCTCTTTTAAAAGTTTTCCAGAACATAAATGCAATTGCAGTAACAATCTCAACAACTTCATCAAGGAACTTGACAAGCAGATTCTATAGTAGATGGGAAAATTTGAACAAAAGTCTCAGAGCAGCGAAGGGATCTTTCAAGAAGTTGGTCAAGGAGTGTGCCCTACCAAATACTGATGTGTATGCTACAGCCATGAGAACTGAGGTCAGTCCAATAAAAACAGAAAACCTAGGAACAGACTCCGGCAGGACAGGATGCCCAAAGTATGCTGCAGGAGGCATATGTTTGCACAAAGGTTGGATTAAGCCTTCAGCACACTTAACTGGTTAATTATTTGGGAAAAAAATCAATCTTGACCCTGTCGCATATAATCATAGATTCCTGGATAATTAGCCTTAAGTATGGGAGGTAACATTTTAAAACTTTGAGATAAAATACTCTAAAAATTGTTTTGGATGTTGGAGAAAAAAATGTTCCTTATATCAATTTCTTTGCTCCTATACAGTAAGCTATCTACCCCCTCAGAGGATGAACAGGAGCTATATATATCAAGATATATAAGCTCAAAAGTTTAGTACTGGTGGAAAAAAGTTTCAGAACAACATGTTCAGTGTGACACCATTGTTGTAAAGTTCTCTGACATGTAAGCCAATACGTTATACCAGAGGTGCATGGAATGAATAGCTCCTGGCTACCCAAGAAGAGGAAAAGCAGGTGACAACTGCAGGATGGCAAAGTGTCTTGTCAAGTGTAAAGCACAGCTGACTATGACAGTTGGTTTGAAATCACCTAGAAGATACATCTCTGGATGTGCCTGTGTGGCACTTCCACAGAGGTTTCAATTATGGAGGAAAAGCCACCATGCAGGGGATCATGGGCTGGGGTGTGAGCAGGAAGAAAGGAGGAAGTTAACAGAATACTGGCATCCATCTCTCTCTTCTTCCTGCTTATGCATTAATATGATTGGCAGATGGGAATTTTAACCAATGGGAATCCAGAAGAGCTCCCCTCTCACCTATTCCTGCTGGGTTGGTTGGTTACTGGGAACTGGCTAAAAGTGCCCAGGAAAATTATTAGAAGTACCCTTTTTCTCAGTTCAGAGTATCTGTGGCATGTAAGCCACTGTAGGCAAATGAGATGCTGCACCTAGAGGTTGGGGTTCCATTAGGGTCATTCTAAGAAGCAGATTTCTTGTTGTGTTGTAAGCTGATACAAGGCTAAAATCTGTATGCCCTTAGGCCTAAGTCATGATAGGTTTCTATCAGATATACGCAACAAGTGTTCTCCTTTCTTTTCTTTTAAAATATAAGCAAGGTTGTTAAACAATGTGATGATTCTTTTAAAAAAGTTTTGCACAAAATTATCTTATGGTTCAGGAATCCCACCTCTGAGAACTGACTCAAAAGAGTCAAAAGGTAGGACTAAAGCATTTGTAGCCTCCATTCATAGCAGCTCAAAGGTGAAAGCACCACAGATGTCTATTGATGGATGAATGAATAAATCATGGTCCAAGGCTAAGGGGAACATTAGCCTTAAAAAATGAAAATGAAATTCTGACATGCTCAAACGTGGACAAACCTCACAGACACTGTATCGTGATAAGTAAAAGGATATAAACATGGTTTGAATGACTCATGTGAGCTCCCTAAAGTAATCAGAGAGATGGACGGAGAACGGTGCTGCCACGAGCTATGGAGGGCAAAAGAATGGGGCCCTGCTGCTTACTACGTGACTAGAGATGGACACTAGAAGTGAACATAGTCAGTATCACTGAATGCATATACGAAAGGGTTACAGGGCAAAACATTGAAAACATTAAGTATATGCTGTTTCAACAAAGAAAATAAGCAATGTTCAAATTTCATAGTTTGTTAAGCAAAGACAAATGCTCAGGCCTTAGTCTACCTAAGCATTCAGATGGCTTATCTGTTTTGGAAGAGTATAACCCCAAGTGGCCCTGTGATATCAACTGGTGCCCAGGGCTTAATTTTTAGTATCTTCACCACATGTAAAAGGCAACCCGGGAAAGGCCCAGGAAGACAGTACCAAGAACGACTCCCCCTCTCCTCCCTCTGTAAAAGCAAGCACATGCTCTTGATACTCTTCACCGCAGCATTTCCCTCACCTGAACTCCAGCCTCTTTGCAGGTTTCGATGACAGTCTTGGTGCCAATGAAATTCACTCTATAAAAGAGCTCCTTGTTGTTACTGTATGGTGGGGGTGACGCACAGTGGAAAACTGTGCTTACACCTTTGAGAGCTGGGTACAGGTCCTGGAAAAGCACACAGAGACAAAAGAATCATTCTGGCTTAGGGCAGGTCAACAGCCTTCTCACATTCTGTCATCTGTGGCATGTAGGTCTTTTGGCTTTTTATAATTATATAAGCAACACAAAAGCCATACTCTTTGTAAAAGACTCAAACTACACAAAAGAATGTGGGATAAAACCAAGTTTTCTTTTAATTTTTCCCTTCTTATTACCTTGTTCTGAATAAAATGGGAGTACAAGAAACCAGACAATACAGTGACAGGAAGGAGATTTATAAAGCAAGTAGGTTTCACTTACTTCTAGAAGGAACCTCCTAAAACAAACAGGTGGCTACAGATCTGGGGCAGTAAACATACTGATGACCCAGGAATCCGTAAGGCTCTCCAAACCTACTGGAGACTAAAAAGACTCAAGAACCAACACACAGAAGAGACTCCTACTGGCCAAAGAAGAGGCAGTTTGGTCATCAGTAAGAATACGACTTATTAGTGAAAGCAGACAGGAATAAACTGATTAACTCTTGAGGAAAAAAGATCTCCATTTTTTTTTTTTTTTGAGACAGGGTCTTACTATGTATCCTCAGATAGTCTGGAACTTGCTATGTAGACCAGTTTGCCCTCAAACTCACAGAGCATCACCTGTCTGTATTGCCTATATTTTAAGATACCTTGTTGTTTGAGGTAGGTTAGCTGGTTAACAAGCTCCTGAAAGTCACCCATTTCTACCTTCCTAATGCTTCGTTTGCAGGCCTGCATGACTATACATAGCTCTTTATTATTTGTGGGCTCTGGAGATTTGAACTCACTGAGCTATTTCCTCAGCCCCTAGGAATTCTTAAGTATCAGTTACTCCATATTTAAAGTTCCCTAATCATTCTATTTATTTGGGGGTTTAGTATCCATGGACCATACATATGTGATCCTTTTGTTCTTTCCATTTACTTTAATCTGGAACAGTTCCCTGAGTTTTGCTTTCTGCCTTCTGTGACACTAATATTTCACAGGATCAGAGAGGTTATTTTATGTACTTTTCAATTTGCACTTGTCTGCTCATTCATGACTGTATTCAGGCTTAATGGTTTTGGCAAGCATCCCACATCAATGCTGATGTATCCTTATCAGGGCACTGCTGGTAATGCCAAAGTGGATCATTCAATGAAGGTGATAGCTACCTGCCAGATTCTTACCAAATCTGTGGGGTGATACTTACAACACCCACTGATGTTTCTGTCCTGGAGCATTTCTCAGCAAATGGTGACATTCTCATTTGATGGCATCTTAAACATTTATTGAGTTGACATTCCTCTGGCAAGTAGACCTCTGTCCACATGAATTTTCTTTTTAGTAATTATGGATGCATAGATTCCTTTAATAATGTGTTAGATAAAAAAGAATCTATGTACCCATAGTTACTATACTCCCGGATTCCCTTTATGGCTTTGTTTAACTTGTGCAAGAGGCTAACAGAATTTAGGTAAACACATTTACTGACTCACTATGAAGGAATTACAAAGGGTACAGGTGAAGAGACACACAGGGTAAGGTATTGAGGAAGTGGTGTGGAGCTTCCGTGCCCACCCTGGGTACACAAGCTTCCAGTCTCCTGACACAAGCACAGCTGAAGCATAGACATAAGCACAGTTAATAAGAAAATCCAGGAAGGCCTGTCTGGCCAGATTCTTTTTGGCTGCTCTGTGTAGCATTCCTTTCTCCTGGGTATGGGGATGGACCCCTTTGACATTGGGTGGGGAGAAGCACGTATGACTCATCTTTCGAAAGATGATGAGTAGTAGTTTCTTTAATCTGCCCTAGAGAAGCAGCAGTGAGCTAGGAAACGTGGATGAAGACAAATCCTCACTCTCCTCTCTAATGTATTTAATATCTCTAAAATCTCTCTCTTTCTCGCGTGTGCACATGTATATACACATGCATACACACACGGAGTTTGTAGTCATGATGCACCAGGATTAGGGGGGACCTAAACTACATCAAGTCTTTGCCCCATACTTATTTGGGAGTTGGAAGCAAAAGGATTACTGTGAGTTTGGGGCCAGTATCCTTGATATAGTGAGTTCCAAGCTAGCCTACACTACAAAGCAAAACCCTGTCTCAAAAAAAAAAAAAAAAAAAAGTGTGTGTGTGAGCCTATCAAAGTCTAGATTTTGCAGCACCTAGACATAATCAATAGAAATTATTGAGCTACTTAATGATTTTGTACTCAGTCTCTGAATTTCAATATGTATTTTAAAGCGCCTCTCACTGCTGACTTGTCTTAATTGAAGTGCTTGGTGGCCATATGTGGCTGGTGGGTGCCTTACTGGACAATGAATCTACTAGTTTACAGGAAACAGCAGATGGCACAGGGACATGCTGATTACTTGGAGAAGATATTAGCAAACTCCAGACCCTGGGATATGCTACCTGATAATGAACAAGCTAAATACCACTAAGTCAACACACATAATAATGCATCTTGGGAAATAAAGAGACTGACATATTTATCAAATACACAGTCTTGAATGTGTTTAACTCTTTATTTGGGAAAGCAATTATACATTAAGGAACTATTTATGGTGCCTGAGATAATATTGTATAATATTTTTATTAAAAATTATTTTTATGTTTCAGAAATAAATCCTGAAATGTTTATAGATAGACTGTTATGTTGAAGATTAGCTTGAAAATAATTGGGGCGGGCAGGGAACAGACATGCTGAGAAGGTGGCTAGTTGGAGTCCCCATGACTCATGTTAAAAACAAAACCAAAAAGACAAACAAGCAAAAACAGCCAGCTGTGCACAAAGGCATGCCTGTCATCCCAGGGCTGGTGGGGCAGGGACACGTGACTCCCCGGAGTGTCCTGGCCAGCTAGCCTAGCTGAGTCAATGAACTCCAGGTTCAGCAATCCTGTCTCAAAAATGAGGTGAAAAGTGACTTAAGACACCTGATGTCAACCTCTGGCCTTCACAAGAATGACTATATGGCCACACCTTCATGCACACAGAAAATAATGTGAGAGAGTAAAGATGACATGGCCATGAGAAGTTATGTAAAGGAGAGAATCTATGTGACAGCATAAAGAAAGAGAAGGAACACATGACATGGGCTAAGATACAGGGAGAATATAATAAAAGACCAAAACTGAGGCCTGGATATTTTTTTAAAAATCCTAAAGCCATCAGTGGAAAAGCCAGATGGCTTACAAAGAAAAACAATCTGAAGAACAACTGTTAGAACAGTGGGCTGTGTGGCTGGAGAGATGGCTCAGTGTTGAAGAGTCCTGGTTGCTCTTCCAGAGGTCCTGGAATTGACTCCCTGCATCCACATGCTTATTCACATCTGTTTGTAACTCAAGTTCCAGAAGATCAGACACCTTCTTCTGGCCTCTGTAGGTGTAGTATATATGTGTCACAGGGGCACATATGCAGGCAAAACACCCATATACATAAAATAAAAATAAATAAAATGTAAACAAATACCATAGATCTGGAATTACTTTGTTTCCCCCACCCCCGTTCAGCTGGCCCACCCCCGTTCAGCTGGTAAGCATGCTTTTTCCATCTGGCTGTCTGGAAAGTAGAAGCAGGAGCTAAAGAGAGTGCGCTGAGAGGGGTTCTTCAGCTGACGTAGGTAGGTGCCTGTACTTCCAGCACCGGGAGGCTGAGGCAAAAAGATTGTTTTGAAGTATTCCCCTGCCATGGTCTTTAACAGCATCAATCCACCTTTCTTTGCTTAGCTTAGAATTCAGGATCTACTCTTAGAGTTTTGCCTTAGTCCTCTGACCTTTTATCACATTTGTCTGGCAAACTCCTGCCCTGGTTAATGCTTGGTGCTTGTACCTGAGAGGCTGAGTGTGACTAGAGAACATGCTGTGTTGGGAAAGTCTTCCTTTGGAATCAGATGGAGGTGTGTGCAGGCTTATGACTGTGACGCTGGATGGCACCAGGGGAGGCTGAGGGCTATGGCCACGATAAAAGGAAGGAGCAGTCAGAATTTACTCACTACCCAGAGAAGCAGAAGGTAAAGACAGATGGCTGTCTTACCAGTGCTGGGGCTATAACCCGAAGGAGATTCTGGTGAATCACCTGGTCCATATCATATCTATTCCCTAGTGATTGCATTCAGAACTGGCTGTGGGGAAATATCAACAATCAGCTGGTTCAGACAAAAGAATACTATTCTTGAAACTCTTGGTGAAGAAGACCTTAAGAACAAACCAGGTTTCTCTAAGAGGCAGGGGTCCTAATCAGGGCACCCAGTCAGTTCTGCCCAAGTTTCCTGTCTGTCCTGCCAACTTCATGATTCCTCCCCCACAATCACATAAACTCATTCTTTGAATTTGATCTTGGTCTTTCTCTCCTTCCCACTGTGGATTGTTTTTCTAGAGAACCCTAGCTGACAAGTGACAAGAAGAGACTGGGTCAGGGAGATGAAAGTTATACAAGGCAACAAAGGGGTCATGGAGCCAAATGAGGCGTGGATACAGTACAGAGAGTGACAGTAAAATGCCCAGAGTTGGTTCCACTGTAGTACAATTTTACTAGAAATATTGATGGGGACACCTTCAGCAAGGAGCTGAAACCATGGTAGAATTAAGCAAGTCACTTGGGAAGGGAAAGGGGTGACTGTGGATGGTCACCATAAACAGACCCAAGAGCTTTGCGGAGCAACTTGGCAATTCCTACAATGGTTTGAAATATAAATACTCCATACAACACAGATGGAACTTGAAAGCATTGTGTTAAAGGACATTTTCAGAACAACTAAAAGTGGAAGAGCAGGGCTGAGGGCTGGGAGGAGGGTGGGAACTGAACAGGTACAGGATGTCCTTTGGAAGTGAATATATTCTAGAAGGAGATAGCAGGGAATGATTGCACAGTTGTGAAGAGCTGCTGAAAATTATTTCAGGGTACATTTCAAAAATGTGAAGTTCAGGGCTGGAGAGGTGGCTCAGCAGTTATGAACATGCACTGCTCTTCCAGAGGATCTGAGTTAAGTCCCAGTACCCATATCAGATGGTTTACAACCACCTCTAACTCCGGCTCTGACTGGGGAGGCTGGTGGTATCTAACACCTCTGGCTTCTGCAGACACCTGCACTCATATGTACATATCAATATAGACTTATATACATAACTAAAATAATAAAATATATTTTTAAATATGAATGTTATGGCATGTGAACTGTATCTCAATTAAAAGTAATAAATACCATATGGCCTACCATCTACATACTCTAGAGCAGCAGCTGGCATGCTGCAACCTATAGTATGTTTGATGAAATGTTTGGTAAAGTTTGCTTGGCACACAGCCTTGTCTGCTCACTGGACTATGGCCCATGATTGCTTTCATGTTCCTATAACACAACAAAATCCCTGTGACACAGACAACTGTTGTTCATTCTGATTAATGACAACATGGTATGTGAAATTATTTCCTATAACTTTTATATTTTTCAAAATAGATTTTTTTCAAGCTATAGTTATACTGACCTCTGAGCACGTGGTTTCCCTTTGGGGTTCTGTGAGAGACCAGTGAAGCTGAGTGGGTCCCTTACCTGTTGGTTGCACAGGTCACCTATAAAGAACTGCACCCGGGGGTTATCAAAGCCTTGGTGGATATCAAATACATTGACAGCATAGCCCCGTGCCAGCAGCTGCTCCACCATGTGCTGCCCCAGGAACCCAGAGCCTCCAATCACTGTGCACTTCTTAGCCTGCAGAAAGAGAGGAATGGCAAGAGAACAAGAGGTATGAGGATTAAAGTGGTGAAGGTCAGGCTTACCTGTCACAAGCCATTGCAATGACAGACACATGCTCTGACATAATTAAGCTATGCGGCATATTCAGGGCTTGTCAAAGCCAGGTACCTTCTGCAGGTTTACCTGTTTTAATCTGGGTGTTCATCCTGAAATGGCTCTGATTAATCTGTAGACATGATCAGCCTCATCACTGCCCATCAGTTACCTCTGGTAGCCCCTTCCTACCATCTCTTTCTACCTCAGCTACACTGTGTGCATTTAGAGCCACTCTGGTTTTTCTTGGTTTATTAGAAGTCTGGCCAGTCTTCAGCGCTCCCACAGATGTTCTCTAGTGCTTATAGCTTCAGAAATTCTATTATGGTTCATAGTCTAATAATTACTTTTAAATGAAACAACTTAGGGGCTGATGAAAAGACTTAGTGGTTAGAGTGCTTGTTGTGCAAATGTATGACATGAGTCCACATCCCCAACATCAATGTGAAAAAGCCAGGCATGGCTGCACATGCTTATAACCCAGATTTAAGGAGCAGAGAGGGTGAATCCTGAGAGCTTGCTGATCAGTCATATTAGGCAAAACAGCAATCTTCTAGTTTACAGAGTATAGTAGAGGCTTAAATAAGAATGTCCCCCATCATCTTGGGCATGTGAATACTCTGGTCTCAGTTGGTGATGCTGTTTGGACAGGTTTAGGAGCTATGGCCTTGCTGGAAGTATGTCACTGGAGGCTTTGAAGTTTCAAAGTCTCCTGTTGTTCCTAGCGCTCTCTCGGCTTCAAGTTTATGGTTGAAGATGTGAGCTCTCAGCTTGTTGCTCTAGTCACTATGCCTGCCTACTGCCAAGCATCTATGCAGTGATGGTAATGGAACCTTATCCCTCTGGAATCATAAGCCCAAATAAACCCTTTTCTCTATGAGATGCCTATGCCATTGTATTTTATCTCAGCAATGGAAAAATAATGTGAGAGGCTTTGTCCTAAAGAAATAAGACAGTGCAATAATGATAGCCAATGTCTTCCTCTAGCCTCTTTGTCTAAACACATGGGTGTGCCCACTTGTACAATCACCTGCATGAACCACACAAATATAGGTGTACAGTACATACATACACACACACACACAAACCAAAACAATCAATCGGACAAAAAATCACCTCATAATTTTGCTGTTGTGTCCTCCAGTGAAATTTCATTTCCTGATTCTATAATATGTATGTATGTATGTATGTATGTATGTATGTATGTATGTATGTACGTATGTATTTATCAAAACAGGGTCTCTTTATATATCCCTGAATGTCCTGAAATTCTTTATATAGACTGGACTGGCCCTGAAGCTACAGATATATTGTACTAATACTGCTTGGGACAACTGAGACAATGGCTGGTCAGTAGACTTTTATAGTGATGGGAATCAAACTAGACTCTGCTCAGAGATGTCGAACATGTAAAGGCTTTATTAATGTCTTTAATCATATGGCTAAGACTAAGTAGCTAGAAGAGACCATGTGAACTAATCACTAACTTTTGGTGGCCATACCAGACAAAAACAGAGTAAGTACTAGTAAAAATAAACTTTCAGGTAGTGAGACTCCAGAATGGATCAAATGGATGAAATGAACACCTTAGAGATGATAGTGCTAAGAAAAGGAGAGGATTGAGCTTGGAGTGGAGTGTATAGCTCAGTGACAGAGCACATCTGCTAAGCGATATGTTTCATTCCCAGCCCCACAAAAGAACTAAATTCAATTGTAATATAATCTTCAGAGCATGGCTGGGACTTCTGGGCTTTCTTTTCTTTCTAGTTTTACTCTTTCTTCAGCAGGGTGATTTTCTTTTTAGAGCAGTCCTATGTACACTATGCATATAAGATAAAAAATATTCTTCCTTAGTAGCTTAAATTTAGGCATTTATTTATTAGAAAATCACCCACTGGAAAACAGAGCGTATTCCAAAGCATTTAAAGAAGGTTCAAACCTGATGATACTAGCAGTTTGTTATGATTTTTTTAGGTTGCTGTTAACAATAAAATCTTGGTTTACACAAAAAGGATAAAGAGCTAGTACAGGGCTTCAGTCAAAGGTGCCCAAATGATAACTTATTTGAACTCTATATTAAAACTAGAATGATTTGGAGGCCTAGGATTATCTTGGAGAATATCTAATTTACTAATGTTTGATAGACACATTTTGGAAATGTGATGTTTATCAAGAGTGAACTACATCACAGTAAACTTGAAGACCCATAGTGAAGAACCTTCAGAATGCTTGACAATGATGGGGCAACAAGTCCTTCAAGTCTCTTCTGAGACTTATGAGACTACATCTTAGGGGCTACTGCCACCATCTGGGAAGGCTTCTACCTTTCCACTAAGAAGTCTAAAGCTAACATACTGGAGGCCATATGAAGACAAGCCAATGTGTCTAGCTGACAGCCAACATTCAGTACCATTGATGCATCAGTCCACCAGTGAACATGCATGCCAAAGGTACCTGCATGGTTGCAGCTACATGAACAAGCACAGGGAAGACCAGTGTAAAATCTCCCAACTGGAACCGGAGTCAGTATCCTCAGAAGGTAGGAGAGGGGGATCCCCTAGGACTGGAGTTACAGATGGTTCTAAGTCACCATGTGGGGACTGCATGCTGGTTCTCTGAAGAACAGCTGGTACTGTTAACCACCGAGTCATGCTTCCACTCTAATTATTGCTTTTTTAAACTCTTGCTTTCTGATTTTCTTTTGGTACACAGCAATAAGTAACTGGCATACCTTAAATCAAGGTATACATACACAAAAACATAACCAACCAGCACTGACTAAACAAATGGTTTAAGTACACTTGAAAATGTACAGATAAAGCCTTGATATGAGGGTTTGTGCCCAGTCTTATTGCAGCTTGTTATGCCATGTTCGGCTGATATTCCTGGGAGGCCTGCCCTTTTCTGAAGGAAAACTGAGGGGCAGTGGATCTGGGGAGATGGGAATGGGGAGGAAGGACTAGGAGGAGTGGAGGGAGGGGAAACTGCGCTAAGATAAAATATATGAGAAAAGAATAAATAAATTTTAAAAATGCAGAGGTAAATATCAATAGCTTGACTTTCCCCTACTTTTTTAATGTTAGCACCTACTTTGGAAATGTCATTTGTCAAATGTGTTCCTATGACCTGGCCTCTCTTTGATTCACCACGAACAGCTTGTTCCATTATGGCTCAAAGTATGGTTTCGTTTGCAATCAACTCTTCTTCCTGAAGACATAATTAGAGAAAGACATTAATAGTATGTGAAGCAAAGCACCTTTAGCCATTATGGGTGAGCATTCATAAATAGCTAAGCCATAGCTATTATACCAACCAGCCAAAGTACCCCATGCTAGAGAGTGTATGACAAGTCTTTAACCAAACAGAAAAATGCAGGCCTCATCATGTACTCTCCTTTTCCTTTACCCACGATACCAAGTTGCAAACCCAAATTAAAAAAATATATTATTTTGTATGGATAGGTGTTTCTGATGTAGTATTTGTAAGTGGAAAACTGCACCAGAAATGAAAGAGCCTATCCATGAAAGAAGATGCAAAGAATGTCACTGGGGAAAGAAGTGTCAGGCACTCAGTGCTAACTGGTCTTGTGATGGCTTCAATCCAATTTCCACAGCCTGACACTTTCAAACAATGGGTGCCATCATATGTCTCTATGGGACTTGACTTGATGAGTGTATTGATTTTTGTGGGCATATTAAAGGCCCAAATGTCCTTGAAACAGATATTACAACCCTCAGTGTTTGACGGGTCACCTATAGGGAGATTTGCTGAATTCATAATAGAAATTATCAGTTATAATTATTCATCTTGTTAAACTGACAGGATTTCTAGGAGATTTCAAGACAAGTCTGTGAGAGCATTTCCAGAGAAGTTTAACTGAGATGCAAAGACTTACACTGAACATGGGTGGCACTATTCCATGGGCTGGGAACCTGGACTCAATAAAAACGACAAAGCAATGGAAAGGTGGCTCAGTGGTTAAGGGCAGGTGCTGCTCTTGCAGGAGAACTGTGTTTGGTTCCAAGCACCCACATAGTGACTTACACCTGTCCTTAACTTCAGTGCCTGGGGATCTGACACTCTCTTCTTACCTCTGTGAGCACTAGGCATGCTATACTTACATGGTATACATATATACAATGTAGGCAAAACACATAAAATGAAACTTAGAAATCTTATTTTTAAAATAAAAAATGAGAAAGCAAGCTAAGAACCAGCATTCATCTCCCTCTGTTTCCTGAGTGCAGATGCAGTGTGACCTGCCACCTCACACTCCTGCTGTCATGACTGCCTCACCAAGATGGACTGTACTCTCACACTAAACTCCTGCCTTCCATAGGTTGCTTTTCTTCAGGTATTTTCTCACAGCAATAAGAAAAATACCCAATACATCAGCTCAGTATATTTCAGAACTTGCCTTTTTCTGAGTCTCTGTCTATACATCTAATGAATATGGATAGTTAACCTGCAGTTCCATGCCTACTCCATCCCTGTCTTTATTGCTCATTGCCCTGAACACTTGCAACTGACATCTACTCACTTCAAACCTATGTGGCAGTGACTGAACTCATATGGCTTTGCATATAGCAGGACAGAAGTTGCAGGAGAACAAGGATCAGGGCACCTTGTACCAGTCTTGCAAGAAGTCTGAGCTGGCTTGCTTGTTGCTGAATTATAGGCATGCAAGACAGGGCCTAGTACATAGCAGGCACTCATGGGCCTGCTGGTCTCAGGGCTGCAGCAAGTATTTATACATGCAGAGTCCTTACTGCTCTTCTTCATGTAACTAGCGACACCTATCTAGAAGCTTCACTGAGCAGATGACTTTGCTCTTAAGCTGGTGTGCTATAAGTCACGAATGCCTACTGCTCACTTTGCATATTTTTTCAGATCCTCAAGGATTCTCCTATCTAGCTTGCAACCCTGCCAACGTCATTATTAACCTCTCTAGTAGGGGTCTGTGCTGTGTATCTGGGGCTGTGATGGTCTCCACCGGCCTGCTTGTGGGATCCCATTATAGCTGCAGGGAGGGAATGCTTCCTACAGGTTTAGAGCCCTGCTGTTTTAGGTCATGCTGTGTATGGTCAGGCGTGACACAGACATAGGAGATGAATGCAAGCTTACTAATCAAGTCCATTCCTGGAGGATACTCTGCTCATCTACACTGCCAAAGCACATACCCCTTCACTCTTCAAAGGTATAAACTAATAAACGCAGAGCCTGTGCCTGGGTTCAAATCTCAGTTCTACCTCTGACAAGGAAGCTCTCTTGAGAGTTATTAAAAGGAACTGAACCTGTTTCTTCATTTATAAAGCAAATAGCTTTATAAGATTTCAGTGAGAATTAAAGACAAAGTCCTTAGAGCATAGTGCCAAATACCCATTAAACACCTTGTTAAAAGCAGTTTTTATCGTATCTCTCAATGGTCCTCTTCTGAACTCCCAAACTACTTTATACCTCTCCAGCTTACCCGAGGCTATGCTGTGTAAACTTGATACAGGCTGACTTACATGCCCAATGCCCTGGCTTTGATCCCTTCCCACCTGATTCAGTGAAGAGCACATTTATTCTAACGTGTTCCACTTAGCTCTTATTTTTAAAAAACTGTTTCTTTACTTCTTTATTTTTACATCTAACCACAGTTTCCCCTTCCTTCTCTCTGCCAAGTCCCTCTCCTCCCCCACCTCCCCTCTTCCCCTTCCCCCATCCACTCTTCCTCTGTTTCTCTTCAGAAAAGAGCAGACCTCCCATAGATAATAACCAGCCCTGGCATATGAAGTTGCAGTAAGACTAGGCACATCTCTATTGAGGGTGAACAAGGCAGCCCAGTTAGGGGAAAGGGTTCCAGAGACAGGCACAGAGTCAGAGAAAGCTCCTGTTCCACTGTTAGGAGTCCCACAAGAACACCAAGCTACACAACTGTAACATATTTCACCTGGTTCTTAAGTAAAATGCAGAAAATATAATCATCTCAGTACTCAAAGTTTCATATAAGAAGCATTGTTCACTGTAGCCAAAAGGTAAAAGCATCCTAAATTTCCACTGATGCATGAGCTGATAAAATGTGGTCCATTTAAATCATACAGCAGGATATTATGCAGGCATAAAGAGGAACAAAATTCTGATACATGCAACAAACTGAATGTACTCTGAGGATATCATGCTAAGTGAGCCAGACACAAAACAATAAGCACTGTCTGATTCCATTACCACGAGGTACTTAAACTCACAGAAACTGAGAGTAGATGGTTTCTGGTAGTAGTTGGCAGTGGTGGGATGAGGAAGGGCCGCTAATGCAGAGTTTCAGTTTTGCAGAATGAAAATATTGGAGCGGAGTTGGTGTCTGTTGCCCTATAGTAGGAAAAGAATGTAAAAATGGTCAAAATGTTGCATTTTCTGGTACATATATTTGATCACAGACTTACAGAGAAAAACAGAATTGCTTTGAACTACTGAAAAGTGGACCTCAAAGAGCAAAGTCCTAGGGACTAGTGGGCTGTGATGGCTGCCATGCCAGAAGCCTCAAGTCTGTTTCATTTAGAATGGTGGGATTTTGAATCCATTAAAAGCCAAGATGCACCGTCACATCATACACTGTGAAAACTATGAGAAGGTAGGGACTGTTTGTGACCACTGATTGCTGAAGACAAAAGGAAAGGATAGTGTGTTCTTTAAATCCCACAAGGATGAAAGTGCCCCTCATTTTCTGAGTAGGAGGAGCTCTTTGTAAAGGAACAGAGTTTGAAGCTAGACTGTGGCTACCTTAAGTTCCTTATCTGATGAGAGATTGTGCTGATCTGTGTAAGAAAAACAGATGCCAAGGACAAAATACACTTCCCAGACAAGTCGATCAGTGGAGTTAGGAATCCTGATATGGGCCCCTGAGTTTTGTCTCATCACCACCCACCTCAGGCTTAGCACCCTGTACAAGACCTGGCCTGATGATCTAATGGAAAGAGAACAACTTCCATGAAGCTGGCACCTACTTAGCCAATGGATACATTACCTTGAGTAAATATTGCAAGGCAGGGATCCTGTAAAAAACAAAGCAACACCTCTCCCTGCAGAATTCAAAGACATGGCCTAGGGTGAAAGTGATTAGGAGGGCATTTGTTTTCTGAGGACACAGGTGAGCCATTATTTCCCTGGGGCCATCCAACTGGACTCTGTCTTTTCACAGACCTAAGATGCCACATCTCTCTCACTTTTTCATATCTACTTACTTTTAAATTTGGGGTGGGCTACTCAGGAGCCCCTTACCAAGCCCAAGCCTAGCTTCTATTGTACCTTTCACATTTAAGGTAAATTCCCCCTTATCCTTCTATTTCCTCAGCACTTTTATCAATGCTTTTTTCCTGAGTTCAAGTGACTTCTACTGAATTACCCTGTTGCTTTAGAAGCTGGATCTGGAAAACACTCACCTTTCCTGCCTACCTCAGAGTTGCTATGGGGGCTCAAAGCAGGACTGAAAAGGGGGCTGCAACTGGGAAAACAACCCCTGGGGCTCACCTTGCTCACTCACTTATTCCCATATTCATAAGTTGCCAAATAGCAGCCACTGTCAGGTAGAAGCCAACTAAAACACAGTTCAGATCTTCAAAGAAATCATCAGTTTGTATGGAAAACAGAAAGCTTCAAAGAATGATAAATAAAACATCTATTCAATCATGTTAAAAGATGCAAGGTTCATGTCAGCTTATGGTTTTGGAAGTTTAATCCATGTTGCTTTGGGCCTGTGGTAGTACACTATAGAGAGAGTATGTGGTAGAGGATGCAGGAGACTGGTCACCTTTCAGTAGCAAGGGAGCAAAAGAGAGAAATAAGAACCCCACAATCTACTTTCAAAGGCATGGCCCTGGTGACCTAGGAGCCTCCTAGTATATCCCATCATGGGTGGGGACTAAGCCTTCAAGACAGAGACTTTTGACTCACTTTAGCAAAGACTATGGAGGGACATGAAGTCAAGGTTAGTAGGGATGAAACTGGGCAGCAGGCCTCAGTGGACTTTACTTTCTAAACCAAAGGGGACTGACATAACCAGAGATGTTCATTGTAAGATTAATCTGGTGGAGCATAAGCATAGGTTGGTAGAGGGATGAATTATGGAAAACCAAGGGATACTTACAGACTACCTGATAGACTAAGGTTTACTGAACACCTAACACGTAGTCTTTCTTTTTCCAGGTACTGGTGAACACAAATAGGATTCCTGTCCTCATGTGCCTACCTTCTAGTGGAGGCAACAAAGAAGAAAAAAAGATTAACTTAACTTTACAGTGGCTTAGGAGGTGCTATTATAAAAAATCATAGAGCAATATGAGGGGCTTAGGTACAAAGCAAAGAGAGTGATTACAGTAACCTTATAGAAAGGTGACAATGGCTAAAGACCAATACTAGGCTTGCTGGTGCATAACTTTAAGCACTCAGGAGGCAGCAGCAGATGGATCCCTGTGAAGTTTGAGGGTATCCTGGTTTACATAGCGAGCACCAGGTCAGCCAGAATTACATAGTGAGGCCCTACCATCTCCAAACAGTGATGACCAAAAAATTATGTCTATCTGTGAAATTTTCTCAAAGAATTAATCAAAATATTATTCAATTTTAAAAAGTTCATGGGGCTAGATAAGGTCAACTCAGGAGTATATCAGCCACAAAAATAGTGCCCTGGGTGTGAGTGAGCCAGAGGGGAGAACAGTGTGGGTATGACGGGAGGAGGAGGAGTTTCATGGTAGGCTTTGCAGACAATGGTGAGAACTGCAGCTCATACTGCTGGGGAAGGGCTGAGGAGGAACAGAGAACAGAAGACACTTCAAGACATTCAGAGGCTGGATATGGGGGATTGTTGCTGCAGAGAACAAAGGAGTCAAATAGAACACAAAAGTTTTGAATCTGGTTCATGGCTTAAAGGAAAGAGGGCAAAGGGCATATATATTACATTTATGGGGAGCTGTTAAGTCTCAGGCCTTTCTCAGTTTGAACTGATGCTGTGCCCTTAATGTCCCTAAACTGATTTTCTATGCTTTGAGGGGCATAGAACATAGAATCTGTGTTCGACCCTGAACCTTCATTACTCCTGGCACAGCTCCAGGTAACCCCACACCCTTTGCGCACTTTGCCCTTTAAGTCTCTTTACACTCCATACTTCCAAAACTCCTGTGGCTTTGCTTCCAAGGGAGTCTCATTCAGGAATGCTCCTTCCCATGTGACTTGAGTGTCTGCACGTCTAACAGGACACATTTTGATGAGTTTTCAAGATCCAAAAGTCCCCAGCTCATCCCGAAAGCTAAAGTGACTCTTGTAGAGCTAATGTCAAAGACAAAGCTTCACGTGGATTGGATTTCTAAGCCCCAGCCCTGTGAACCACTGACACAATACTCGGCACGCCCACTACACTTTCGAGGTCTCAGCTTCTCCAGGCATAGTCACCCCTCCAAACCATTAGGTCATATCTTTGCTGGCCTCTCAGATGTTCTGTATCCCCAACTCGCTTTTAAAATGTCCCACCCATTCCCTCGCATTTCCTCCCGGCTCTGTCACCCACACGCAGCAGCCTCCAAGGGCAAGTCCGCAACTCTTACCCGGTTTAGACACTGAAATAATGGACCTCAGCTTCCAAGCAACCGGCAACCAGCAAACTCCAGCTGAACACCCGCCACCCTTTTCTACTGAGAGATATGGGCCCATGATCAGCAGAGCTTCCTTCATAATGTTGATTGGTCTAGCTCGGCTCTGGCGCAGCCAATTGACGCTCACAGCACGATTTTGCCCAATGAGGCCAGTCTTTGGCTGCCGATGCACCGCCCTCTTACCCTTGGGCGAGCTTTGCCGGGTTAGCCCCACCTCTTCGTTCCCAAACCAATGGGAAGCCGGCTGCGCGCGCGCGGAGCAGTGGGAACGCCGCCGAGGCCGCGAGTACGCCGTTGCCTTAACAACCGGTGGCAGAGTACGTTGGGTGATGGTAAGTGCTGGGGATTCGGTGGTCCCCACGCAGCGTTCCCGGTCCTTTCCTAGGCCTCAGTGCAGCCTTGCAACCTTTCTTGCCTGGTTCTTGGCGTCGACGCACTAGTTCTTCCTTGGAGCTGTGTGCCGGAAGGGTAGGAGAGAAAGTACAGCCGCCGGCTGCTTGCCTCGCCTGCGCCTACCCACTACCCCCTTCCCTGCCCCAGTCACCTTCAGCCACCCCCCCACCCCCCATACCGCTTCTGGACCTCCGCTGGCTTTCAGGGAATGTCTGGATGACCATTCTGTTGCTTTCCTTAGACTCTGGCCTGAGTCAAACGTAGGCCTCCTGGCCGCGGCCACTCAGTTAAAGTTTATGCATGTTGCTAAGAGTCTTACTGTGTTCTGATGTTCGCAAACGCGTTCAGCCTTATAGGAGATGCTGGGAGCTTCGCAGAGAAAGCATGCAGGTGCCAAATGGATTGATTCTTATCACTTCGTACTGGCATAATATTTATCTTAGTAAGTTTACATTCAGCCAAATTTAGGCATAATTAATTGGAAGAGCAGAGTTCATGGGAACCTGCACCACAAGTAGATGTTTTAAGTACATTTCTAGAACCGAGATTCCTGAAATCGTGTACAATTGATCATCTGTATCTGTAATTGGTTTCTCAGCTAGCTCTCTTTCAGAATGAAGAATAAGAGATTTCCTGGCTTCTAATATCAATAGTTTAAAAAAGGGAAGAGGCAGAGGTTCATGGAAGATTAATTGTTCTTTTCAGCAAACCTTGTTATCGTCTATCAAATTATTAGGCAGATCTTTAAAATCGGTTGGTATAAACTGTTTTTTTCATTAAGTACCCAGCTGTCTGAGTTAGCAGTGGCATTAGAACAGGTATCGTTTCCCCTCATCTTTGCTAATGAAAACTGAAGCCACACCAGGTTATTCTAATTGATATGCTTATGGAAATTTGTGACAGTCTACTCACAATAATGTGATAAGCTTGTTCCTTACAAACAGATACAGTCTCACATTTGCTGTTTACTAACGTTGGAAAGAAGAAAATTCAAGCATGTTGAACTTTTAGGCGTAAATGATACTGTCATTCAAAGAGCTTTTGATGCTGCTTCTTTATATTTATAAATGACTTAAGAAATTGAATTTCCTAAAGAGACACATCGATTAATGTCAATTAATGGTACAATTGCATGAACTTTCTGTAGTATAAACTTGAAGACAGCGGAGGTCAGAGTTATATCCTCTCATGAAGGCTATGTTAACACTAGAAATTCATATTCATATATTCACTTGCTCTATGTTGAGCTATACAAGAACAAGGAGGAAAATGGTAATATATTATTTTAAAACAAAAACTCCCTTCTATTTGGTGGCTCCCCAATGAAATATAGTTGGATTTAGTCATGTGAGACATCACATTATTAACACAAATTTACAGTTACATTAGGAAATAACCACATTATTGCCAATTTTCTAATTTTTACAACTTAGTAAAAACTGACATATATAAATGAAAATAGTTTCAAGTTGAGAGAAAGTTTTTTTCTTCACAGAGGTTTGTGTTATTTCTATTTTTAGAGTTGGGGTTAATTTTAGTTTAGTTTTCACACTTAACTATTCATCTGGGAGAAGCACACTGTAGCCTGAGTGTGAAGGTGAGAGAATAATTTGGAAGAGTTGGTTCTCTCTCCTTTTACCATGTGAGCATCATTTCTCTTTTCATCTTTGATAGTGAAAACTAAAGCCTGGGTCTTGGTTCCCACTTAGGTTGTCAAGCTTGGCAGCAAGATATCTCACTGGCCCACGGAAGTTTATGTAATGACATAAATCCGTTACAAATGATGGTGCCTAAATAAAAAAGATATGTATGTTTAGAGCTATCATAAATAAAATAAGGACTATGGCTTGTAATACTGTGCTTCTGTGTTTGTATAATCCATGAAGGCCTCTAATTTTAAGAAGACAAACATGGCATCCAGTGCCCAGAGAAAAAGGATGAGCCCTAAGCCTGAACTTACTGAAGAACAGAAACAGGAAATCCGGGAAGCTTTTGATCTCTTTGATGCTGATGGAACTGGAACTATAGACATCAAGGAACTAAAGGCAAGCTGCACACATCCTTGCTTTGTTACCTTGTGTTTCCCTATTGCTTGCCTTTTACCTGTTACCTTTCTCCTCCCTTCTTCCTGTAAAAAGTAACAGAAAAAGGTATCCTGTGCACATTTTACCTGAAACAATGATCTAATTGGTAAGGATGATTGCAAATATCAATTAAATCGACATTACAGTGTTCCCTAATCATTTTCATCATTTTATCAGGCTTTAGGTTAATATTGTCAACAGTCATTTTTTGTTTCTACATCATTTACATGTGTCTATTTAGATGATTCTGTTTTCATTGTAGGTGGCAATGAGGGCCCTGGGCTTTGAACCCAAGAAAGAAGAAATCAAGAAAATGATAAGTGAAATTGATAAAGAAGGAACAGGAAAAATGAACTTCAGTGACTTTTTGACAGTGATGACTCAGAAAATGGTAAGTTAGCTAAGATAATTAGCATACTTTCTACCCATAATGGTAGAAACATGAGAATCTACACATAAAAAGAAGTTCATCCAACAAAATCTCTCCCATTCACATGGGAGAACATTGCATTTTTAATTGAGAGGATCCCTAAGTTTCATGTGGCTTTCTTTAAGGTGACAGCATTACCTTGATTCATGTGGCCATATGATAATCACAAGCAGTAAAACCTTTTAACACAGAGATTTTTCAAATGCTAGCCATTTTTGTTTTTTAATTTATTATTATTAAAAATTAAATTAGCATACAATAAATCAAGTATCAATCTGATATTTTCAGACAAATGGTTCACACTCAAGATTGGTTCTTAGATTGTTCTTCCTCTGTGCTTTCTCCAGTTGTACCTCCTGGCAAGAACCTTCCTAAAATATTTGAGGTTTGAATGCTTTCAGAAATTTTACTCTCTTCTGTTGTAGTACTCAGGACTCCAGTAATTCTTTGAAGGCCATTGTGAAAAATATCTCTCTCCTCTTCTGCCCTTATCAGTATCTCTGTCTTCTATTACCATAAGCAATGTATTTTCCCTGAAAACAACCCTACTCACTGCTTCTGTATTTTAAAAATGAATCTAGTTTCTGCTTGTTTTGTACAGTATTTTACATCAATTATATTTCCTATGTAACCCCTGAGTTTATGTTAACTTTACTAAGTTTGTCTTCTTTTTACAATGGACCATACTTGTTTGCCTGTGACTGAGGACATATATCATGACAGCTATCACCAGGATGATATGATGATGTGGGACAGGGCCAGGGAATTAATCTAAGAAGATAGTTTTCCTACAACTCCCTTCTTGGGATTAGAACTTGGCAGAGTTCTCTACAAGACAAAGCACAAGAGGGACAGTGTAGATACCTGGCAAGATCTAGTGTTGGGTGTTAGAAAGATGAGCCCCAGCTCACTCCAGAGGCTCTTGTCTTCAACCTGTGGAAACAGTATGTGACTGTTCAGCTACACCAGGAACCTGTCCTTGCCACATGATACTTTGCCCACCCTTCCTAAACAAGTCCTCATGTCCATTTTTTCAGGACTTCTTGGCTTTTCCAAAAGCAGGCATCTTTTCCTACTAAGTTCTGATTTGATTATGAAATAGATGATGGGCTAGGAAGTAGAAAGGGAATACATGCCATCACGAATCAGAGGACCTGGCTTTCTAACATTGCTCAAGTCAGGTTTTTGGAGACAAAAGGATGACCAGGGAGTGGCAGAGTGGCTGGATATGAGTAACTATCAGTTTTGTGTCCTACTCCAGTCTGAGAAAGACACCAAAGAAGAAATCCTGAAAGCTTTCAAGCTGTTTGATGATGATGAGACTGGGAAAATATCATTCAAGAATCTTAAGCGTGTGGCCAAGGAGCTGGGCGAGAACCTGACAGATGAGGAACTGCAGGTGAGAAGAGGGCTCTGACTTTCCCGGGCTCTACTTTCTCAGTTTTCCTTCTTTGAAGGAAAGCTAATATCTGTCCCTCATACCTCTGATGCCCATGGACCCTGTTTCTAGAATGAATACACATGTACAGTTGAAGTTCCTCTTTTGGGTTTCAGGTAAGGGTGACTTTCCAGCTTCTTTTCAATGGATGATTATGACAATAATTGAGATTTGGTTTTCAAGTAACTATCATAGAGAAGGGCACACTCATATTAAATGGACCATAGTCATCTTTTCTCATAGCATTATTTGAAGTTTCTTCTCTAATCACCTTTGAGTTTAGTTTGTGACTTAATCTAAGTTGAACCCTTACCTCCATGCAGGAAATGATTGATGAAGCTGATCGAGATGGAGATGGGGAGGTCAATGAGCAAGAGTTCCTGCGCATCATGAAGAAGACCAGCCTCTATTAAGATCAGTGTTTCTTTTTCTACTGCAAGCACATGTGACTAGATTTAGTGCCTGGCATTTTGTGAAATATGGCTTTTGAGAGTTCCCCTGCCCTAACCTCTGGGGTAACTTTAGCCATGACATTGAATCTATTTTTGACTTTTGGAAGTGTTCTTTGATACTAAGTTCTTTGTACATTTACCTGCTGACTAAGTCAACAGGGCAGAACAAGAGCACATAGAGTGGGGAAAAGGGTCTGAAAGTGTAACTGGCCACTCCACATTCCATTACTTCACCTTGCTCGTGCATTTCCACACAGCTAAAACATGCAGTGGCTTCTTAGCTCTCCATGTATCCATGTCACCATAAGCAGTGCTTGTGCTTAAAATGGTTTTGGTTTTCATTTGACACCACAGTGCAGTTTTCTCTTTTACAAAACCCAATGAGTGCTTGCTGTGGCATTTGAATGTGTGTTAATGGATTTGTTTTGTCTTTAAAAAATAAAGCCTTTCTTAATTTAAGCTCTCATTCTTTAAAGGATGAGTATTTTAGCTTTAACTGTGAGTTCACCTTGTAAACAACTGTGTTGACGGCAGCCTGGTACATATATAAAATTTGTCATTGGCCTATGGCTAAAAAAAAGGGTAATAATTTGTAACTTTTCTGCCATAAATAGTTTTTTGCTTTCAGAACTTGTAGATTTTTACAGCTAATAGAATTTCCTAATGCTCTAAGCCTATAGAGTCTTATATGTAATTTCTGCTTGGACAAAATGGAGAGGGATTGGCAGTAGGTAATATTCAGGCAATCTTGTGAGATTATTTGCTTATAGTATCTCATTGTACAAGTGCCCTCTGGGCCTGCACAGAGTTGCCTATGAGAGAAGCCCAAGTATGTGGCATTAAAATCTAATCCAGGGTGAGGGTGGGAACAAGAAGAGCTGAAGCAAAATGGAAAATGAACAATGATTGAATACATACATACATACCAACATACATATATACATACACACACACACACACACACACACACACACACACACACACACACACACACACACAAAACCAACAATGAGAGCCAGGCAGGTGTTCAAGCTTGTAATCCCACTACATAGGCAGATGAGGCAAGAGGGCTGCCATGACTTTTAGGCATGCTGGGCCTACACAATGAGTTTCAGGTCATTCTGTGTCACAAAGTGTGACCTTGTCTCAAAGAAGCAAAACAAAACAAGGCTCCACACAAGTAGATCAGTTTGAATCAGATCATCAATGAACTATATATACATACATTTTAAATTTTTTAGGTATATTTATTTTATGTGTATGATTATCTTGCTAGCATGTATACCTGCATATTTTGTGTGTGCCTGGTATATGCATCAGTCAGAAGAGGGTGTAAAATGCTATATAACTAGAGTTAGAGACACTTGTGAGGCGCCACGTAGGTGCTGGGTGCTGGAAATTGAACCCAGGTCTTATGCAAGAGCAAAAAGTTCTCTTAACTAAGTAAACTCTCCATCCTCTTCCCCACTCTCTCTGTCCCTGTCTCTCATTTGTCTGTCTCTCTGTCTCTATCTCTGTTTCTCTCTCTCCCTCTCTCTTTCTCTCTCTGTATGTATGTGTAATAATAAAGGCCTCCCATTCCTTTTGATCTAATATTCAGTTTACCAAGGCATTTTATATTTTTGGTTGGGCGCCTGCTAAAAAGTCGTTCTTGTGGGCACACCCTTATATATTGGCAGTCTAGAGGATCTAGGTGCACTGGAATAAGTGAGGGATTACTCCTTGGAAAACACATGGAGACAAAAAGCCAAGAGGCACCTCAGATTTAGGTTATAACATGGGTTCACTTAGTTCCTGGATGAACAGTTTGGGGTAAGCTGCTTCTCTTAGTGCCTCAGATTACTTGTTGTACAACCAGGAGAACTGTTGAATGGAGATTTTGTGCAGTCAAATGAAAATTTCTCAACAGGACCTTGCCTTATGGGGTTTAAGTATAAGATGTTTCAGAATGATCTTATTCCACGAAGCTTATGATCATTGTACCCAAAGTCAGTTGACAACATTTTTTTTTTTTTGAGGATAAAAAAAAATGGTTGGAAAGACTGGCCCTCCACCCATTTTACTGTGAAGTATATAGCCCTACAAAATCAATTTATTCTTAATCGGCAAGCAATAGTTCTGTATATTTAGTGTATGCACAATTATATTTTGAAATATGTCTACTTTATAAAATAGTGGAATCAAGCTAATTACCCTGAAAACATTCTCCTCCTGCTTAATGTTTCCCACTCTGATAACAAATCTCTTTAGAATCTCTTGATGGAGGTGAAAATTGCATATCATTCCTAGTGACAAAAGCAAATATAAGGAAGTCACCATGCCCTGCAGTGCAGCCATTTTGTGATTCTCAGTGCAGGAAACAGACAGACAGGGTGAGTCATCCAAGCAGGGAGGTGGGGCTAACCAAGGAGCTGTGAGAAGAAGGACTGGAGCTGTGTAAGTTCAGTTCATGTGGAGCAGGCAAGGGGCACTGTAGGGATTGGGTATGTGGGATGGAAAAAGAACTGAGGCAGTGTGATAGATGGGATGGGTCTGGTTCTAGCATGACTGTATCAGAGAGACTTGGGCACTCAGGAGAGGGACAGGCTCAGCCAATTATATCAGTAGGGGTGTGTGTGTGTGTGTGTGTGTGTGTGTGTGTGCGCGCGCGTGCGCGCGTGCGTGTAGAAGCAGTGGCAAAGGAGGGGAAGAATGGACCCAGAAACATTTTACAAAGTAGGAAGGGATCAGAAGTTGAAGGAACCAAGGTGAGTTCAGTTTATTCAGGACAGAACACAGTGATGGGTGGTGGGGAAGAAGAGAGATAATGGAGAAGATAGTCCATGTGAGGCTGTAGCAGAGAAATTTTGTTGAGTGGGATTCAGTTGAAGACAGTAATGACTAATTGATGTGAGGTTGGGTCAGTGTGATCTCAGGCATGTAGTGGGAATGGGGAGGGAGCACATAAAAGTTTTGGAAAGATGGTCTGGAGGAGAGAAGAGGTCTGTTCATGTTGGACTTAAAAACAGTAAGTATTCATGAAAGAATTTTTCAGTGGATGAGTCTTTTTCTGAAGACACACCAGTGTTGAGTTTAAAATCTATTTGAGAAAGCAGTTTAAAGACTAAGGTAGTTGAATTGCAGTCCTTGGAAGACGTAGACACAAAACATAGGCAAGACAGTGTAGGAGAGCTAAGTGCAGATGGCTTCTCTAGGCCATCTTGAGGTACTTTTACCTTCTACCAGGTCTTATATTCTTTGGGGACTATTTTGCTTTAGTCTCATATGAGGAGCTTCTGCTTTTTTTCTTCCTAATCTTTCTATGGTTTCTATGGTAGATAAGATAACAAGAGAACATGTGCTTGGAACCAGGTCTCTTTGGGAAGCCTAGTAGTTAGACTTACAGTCTACACGTGGCTACAAGCTCCTAGGCATGTCCACCGGCATCTACTAGGAATAACTTTCCTGAAGTTTAATGGCTTCTGAAAGTGCTGACTTTGCAAACAGTGTCAAGTGCAACAATCTTGGGCTCCCCTCCAGTTCTTCTCTTGAGCCTGCTCCTGGGGACAATAACTGTGGGCCAGAGCTGTTCAACTTGGTTTCAGTTTTGTTATCCTTTCAAATACTAGAATTTTAGCAGCAGGGTTAAAGGAAGTAATAAAATCAAAACCACACTTTAATAGCAGTAGTGACTTAGTTACTAGTCCCCAGAAAATATGCAGTATTCAGCCTACTACACAGATAGGCATCCATCCCTTGGCCAGAATTGCTTGCTACCCTGATGATGTTTGTTTTTGAAGACAAGACACATACCTCTACCCCACCCCACTGCCTAATCCAGGAAATTCCCTTTCTGAGTCCTCCACTGTGATTCACATTTTGCAGCAAGTCCTTGCCTCCTCCACAATGACTTTCATGACTTGTTTTGTTCGCTGTTCCATATGCTGGAATTTGCTAGAGTATCCTGCACCTTTCATTGTAGTTGAAGTAAGCAGTCTGCACAGATTGTAGTTATGAAGCCATGCTACCAATCTACTTTGCCATTCTGCAATATATTATTTTTCTTTGTGTGTGTGTATATGTGTATGCTTGCGCGTGCGTACGTGTGCACGCACATGCACACGCACATGCACATGCATATCCATACATGCAGGTGTCTATGTCTGCAGAAGCTAAGAAAGGGCTTCAGATCTCCTGGAGCTGAAGTTATAAAGCCCTTGTGCAGCACCCAGCATGGGTGCAGGGGTTTGGACTTGGGTCTCCCACAAGGATTAATACTCAGGTTCCTCCTCAAGAGCAGCAAATGCTCTTTACCACTGAACTGTCTCTTAGGAGAGCTCTGGCCTCATGGCTAAGAATACCACACTCAGCCTTTGAGCTATGTGGACGGAAGCCTCCCTCTTTTTGCCTCCTCTGAACTTTTTGTATGTCATTTACCCTTCCTTTCTGTCCCTTGCTCTGACCATCTAGGCTGCCACCAAGACTTACCCAATAGAAGTCACTTTGATCTACCCCTTCCTATTAGTTTCTTTCCTTAACAAATATTTATTTTTATTTTGTGTATATGTTTTGCCACCATGTACATATGTACACTATATGTATGTTTTACACCCTCAGAAGGTGTGGAAGCTCCTGGAACTGGAATAAAGGACAGTTGTGAGCCACCATGTGGTTGCTGGGGATCAAACCTAGGTCGTCCGTAAAAACAGAAAGTGCTTTTAACTGCTGAGCCATCTACCCAGCCTCCATCTTTTAATTTTTTTTTAAAAAAATTAAAATTACATTTCTTTTATTTATGTTGTTGCATGTGCCAGAGCACATGTGTGTTCAGGGGACAACCATTGAATGGGTTATACCATGTGGGTCCTAGTGACTGAATTCAGGTCATCAGACTTGGTAGCAAGCATCTATACCACAGAACTACCTCATCAACCTCCCTTCTCTTTTAATTTCTGAAGCTACCTGTCAATCCAAATATAGATTGTTACACTGTTTCTCACCTGGTCTCTATTTTGTCTTTCCCCAAGACCTTGTTCTCATGTTGCTCTGTGAAGGAGTGTGACCTTTAGTTTTGGTTCCATCTACTTCAAATTGCACCTTTTCTACTTGGCAGCTATGGAGGCCTAGCACTTGCCATCCTTCAGCCTTGCTGTTCACATCTAGAAAATCAGTGTACCATGAGAGCAAAGGAAACTTATGGATGCCAGGCTTCTGCATAGCATATGGGCACATTGGGTGGAGGTCTCACCTACAGCCTTCAGCACATCAGTGCAGTCATCTCTGTCACTCCAGATCACTCTCCATTGCCAGTTTACAGTATCCCTGAATTTGGGTTCTCTGTCCTTTATAAGAACCTATGTGGGCTTGTCTTTTTCACTTCTCCAATTGAAATATTCTTATCTTCTTGGGGGGGGGGGGGGATTTCCTAGCTAGAATTAATGCAAAACAGTTAGTTGTCTTGCAACAAATATTCTTGCCAGTAGATGGAGTACCAGGACAGAGGCCAGAAGGCAATGGCTACTTAAGTAGCTTTTTTTTTGTTATTGGATATTTTATTTATTTACATTTCAAATGTTATCCCTTCCCCCCCCTCCATTTCCCCTCCAGAAACCCCCTATTCCATTCCCCCTCCCCCTGCCTCTATGAGGGTGATCCCCCACCCACTCCCACCTCCCTGCCCTCTTACACTGGGACATCGAGTCTTCACAGGACCAAGGGCCTCTCCTCCCATTGATGTCAGATAAGGCCATCCTCTGCTACATATGCTGCTGGAGCCATGGGTCCCTCCATGTGTACTCTTTGGTTGGTGGTTTAGTCCCTGGGAGCTCTGGGGGGTCTGGTTGGTTGATATTGTTGTTCTTCCTATGAGGGTGCAAACCCCTTCAGCTCCTTCAGTCCTTCCCCTAACTCCTCCATTTGGGGACCCTGTGCTCAGCATCCACCTCTGTATTTGTCAGGCTCTAGTTAAGTAGCTTCTTGATGCTCAAACAGCCTTGGCACATGATGGATAGGTTGCTGAGAGAGAGGAGAGGAGGAATCCTGGTGGGGCTGGGGAACCCCACAAAAAGGCTAGCAGACATGGGTTCTCATGAAAGGGTAGCTCATTTGGATGGGTATCCTACTGAGTCTAATTAAAAGGGTACAATAACAGTTTTGCAATCAGAATTGCTTACCTACTGCATGGCTCACTTAGATTCCCCAACTACAATGAACACCCCTCCAGGGAGGGCACAGTTATGTCTTCGAGTTCTTCACAGCCATGCTCTGTGCCTGGTGCAATGCTCTAGCTGTAGTCAGACTTACTCAGTAACTGTTTGCGGTTCATAAAGCAAGAGCTTACTAACTTATTAAAATTTTCTAGCAGCCAGGCAGTGGTGGTGCACACCTTTAATCCCAGCACTTGGGAGGCAGAGGCAGGTGGATTTCTGAGTTTGAGGCCAGCCTGGTCTACAGAGTGAGTTCCAGGACAGCCAGGGCTACACAGAGAAACCTTGTCTCGGAAAACAAACAAACAAAAAACAAACAAACAAACAAACAAAAATTCTAGCTGTCCATGACTGTTTTTCATACAATTATCCTTTATTACAGGTTGAATTGTGCTTCCCTCAGTGCTGGTGTTATAAGTCCTGGTACTGTAGAATGTAACTTCATTCATTGTGGCTAAGGTCTCTATGGTTGTGTTCAAGTTAAGATGAGGTCATAAGGATGGGCCCATATCTGTCATTACCGATTCACTTACAGAAAGGGGACATTGGGACACAGAGGGTTCTCTGATTACTTGTGCCTATTTGTAAGAGCCCATCAAGATCAGGCTTCATATAAAGGGTGGGGACTGAGAGCCATTGCACCCACACCTGACATTCAAGCAGCTCCCCTTAGCCCTGTGTGTGTACAGTTCTGCCCTAATTGCATGCAGCGTTGGTATTGGGGGAGGGACTACAGTATAATAGGTTTTGTAAGGTTAACAACAAGAGGCTCTATCCATACAGCTATGAAGAATCCTTCATCTGTGCTGGATGAAGACTTTGTGTGCTTCTGCATTGGGTCACCCACACTCCTTCCACTAACCCCTTACTCAGCGCTTTATGAGTAATCATAATAAATTCACTGGTTCTCCACATTGAACTTTGGTGAAATAATATTTTGGGATGTCTTTGTGACCTCATAAGGAGGGGTAGACATTGTTTTTGCCTCACTAGGGGAAGAATTTTTATAACATGTAAGAGACACAGAGAGAATGATAGTTGGAATGTCCACAAGCTGTGGAGAGATGCTAGAGCCCTTCCTTCATCCATAGCCTTAGAAAGAAACAGCCATCTGGTTGAGCCTAATACTCAGATCTTGGGTTTCTGTAAAAACAAACAAACAAGCAAAGAAATAAACTTATTTCTCTTGGTGAAGCCTCTGAATTGGTAGTATTTTGCTACCAGACTTCTAGCAAAACACATATGTACTTATCTTATTGAAGAACTTGTCCTGCCAAGTTCTTGAACTGCTCTTCCAGAAGTAGGCACAGCACCTACTGCCAAGGAAACAAAACTTGAACCTGGAGCCTCTGCTAGAGAACTCTTTTCCCCATGGATATTATGGCTGGCCTTTTCTGGGGAGATCCATCACAAGATGAAAGCCAAGACAGGTTACCAGAGCCTCAGGGTGGCCTCAGCATCAGGCTTGCTGTTTTGAACCTCCAGTGTGCAGTTTAAGAGAACTGCTTTTAGAAGGAACCTAGCTACGTTGGCTGGAATGCTAGCAGTAGACAGGCAGAAGCAGGGGATCAGGAATCCAAGGCAAGCTTCGGCTGCAGAGCACTTTGAGGCCAGCCTGAACTATATGAAATCCTCTCATTAAACAAAACCGTCCCAAACAATCCTCCTCCAAGGAAGAATGTAGATATTTGTCAAAGCAGATACTTTCCTGAGAGGCACTGTTAGGGATAACAGTGAAATGTTGAACTTTTGTGCCTAGTTCCACTGCTTTGACCTGGAGCTTGTTACCCAAGGCTCCAGGACTTCATTAATTTCATCTGTCTGCAAGGAGTGTGTTACTAGAACCTACCTCAAGAGCAGTTGTGAGAATTATAAAGGGCTAAAGGGCTTTAAAAAAGCCCTGCACATGTCATCATTTCAATAAATATTGTCAAATTAAGAAAATAAGAATTTGGCTCCACTCTTTCAGTCTTTCACTATAGAGGTCAGTAATTTCATTGATAATCCCAGTGTTGCAATTAAGGGGTTGTCCTAGCTAGTTTTTTTCCCATTAATTTATTTACTTATTCACTTGATGTTCCGGTTGCCAACCCCCCTCCCTTACAAATCCTCCTGTCATTACTTCCTCCTCTTCTCAGAGAATGGGAAGCCTCCTTGGGTACCATCCACCCTGAGACATCCAGTAACAGTGGGTCTAAGGTCATCCTTTCCAACTGAGGCCCAGCCAGACCATCCAGTTAGGGGAAGGGATCCAATGGCAGACAATAGAGTCAGAGACAGCCCCTGCTCCAATTGTTAGGGGACCCACATGAATACCAAGCTGCACATCTGCTACAAATGTGTGGGGGCCTAGGTCCACCCCCTGCATGCTCTTTGGTGGTTCGGTGTCTGTGAGCCCCCATGGACCCAGGTTAGTTGACTCTGTAGGTCTTCATGTGGTGTTCTTGACCCCTCTGGCTCTCCTACATCTACCCCCCACTCTTCCACAAGACTCCCCAAGCTCTGCCTGATGTTTGGCTGTGGGTCTCTGCATCTGTTTCCATCAGCTGCTGGATGAAGCCTCTCAGGAAATAGTTATGCTAGGCTCCTGTCTGCAAGCATAGCACAGTATCATTAATAGTGTTAGAGGTCCTGGCTAGTTTTATGTCAGCTTGACACAAGCTAAAGTCTTCTGAGAGGAGGAAACCTCAATTGAGAAAATGCCTCCATAAGATCTGGTTGTAGGCAGGCCTGTAAGACATTTTCTTAATTAGAGATTGATGGGAGAGCCCAGCCCACTGTGGGTGGTTCTGTCCCTGGGCTGGTGGTTGTGGGTTCTATAAGAAATCGGGCTGAGCAAGCCATGGGGAGCAAGCCAGTAAGCAGCACCCCTCCATGGCCTCTGCATCAGCTCCTGCTTCCAGGTTCCTGCCCTGTGTGTGAGTTCCTGCCCTGAATTCCTTCATTGATGAACAGTAATGTGGAAGTGTAAGCTGAATTAACCCTTTCCTCCCTAATTTGCTTTGGTCATGATGTTTTGTCACAGCAATAGTAACCCTAAGAGAGGCTTATACCTTTAGAACAAGGGCTGCTAATTCAGGTTACACAGACATCAGAATTCCATGAATTGCTCTGAGAAGTTCCTAATCTTCTGATGACATATGTTCAATTTGTGGGGGTGGGCAGTTTGTGTCAGATTTGTTCAAAGATTTCCAGGAGCCCAAAAGGATCCAGAATTGGAATTAGGCACAGGGTAAAGTATGTAAACACATAGCATGGTGTTCCAGTCATATGTGTGCATGTATGTGTGCACCTGTATCCGTGCATATATGTGTGTACATGTGTGTATGTATGGGGATGTGGAGCAGACACCTGCTTTTGAGATTCTCCATCCACACAGGAATTCTGAGTCTCACATGTCTCCTAACCTGCCTTTGCTTTTCCCACAATGCAATCTAGTCCTGATTCCATGCCATGGGGGAAGGGGGGGAAACCCAGGACTGCTACCTCCTACTGCTTTGGACCCTGAGGGCCACCATGATATTGTCTTTGCACTTGTCTAGATGCTACTCCAACAAGGTCATACCTACTCAAACAGGCCACACCATCTAATAGTGTCACTCCCTGGGCTGAGCATATACAAACGATCACACCAGGCCTGCAATGAAAAAACAAAGCCTTATGGTATTTGTATCCTAGTGAAGGAGACAGAAAATCAGCTCAAGAAAAATAAAAGAGGATACAAAGTTTTTAAAAAAGGAATGGAGAGAAGGTATTTAAGCAAAAGCCTAAAATCTTATATAGACTTATAGAAAAGTGCTCAGTCCACAATGATAGCATGTGCAAAGGTCCTGAGGCAGCAGCAGTCTTGGTTGGCACAGTAGGCAACTATGAAGAATAAAGAACCCCATGTAGTTGCAGCAGAAGACAGTATGGGACAGGGTCAGACCTGGTAGGTTCCATAGGGAGAGGTGATATTCTTTAGGTGATGGAGAGTAATCATGGTGTCCTCAGCAGGATAGGAAGATAATCTTCCTGGCACTGGTAGTGCATTCTTTTTCTTTCCAGCTTGGCTTATGTAGTTTCTTCATGTAATTTTTTGTTGTTTATTATCATTGATTTGTGTGTATGTGTGGTGTAGGTTTATATTTTTAAAACTTATTTTTAGTAAGGATACTTAAATGCTTTAGCCTCCCTTCTAGCCCACCAAAAATTTTCCACTTCAGTGTGGTATATGCCTGTGTGCACATGTGTGTTTGTATGGATGTGTTTGACAACCTGGGTATGTTTGCAGGCTAGAGATTTTCATTGGGGTGTCTTTGTCAATTGGTTTTCACCTTTTTTTACTTGCTGAATCTTGAGCTTACAATTTTGGCTAGACCAGCTAACCAGAGAATTCCAGAGTTACAGATAATATCGCCATGCTTGGATTTTTTTTTTTTTTTTGAGGAGACAGGGTTTCACTATGTAGCCTGGAACTTGTTATATAGAACAGGCTGGCCTTAAAAATTACAGAGATAATCTTGCCTTTGTGTCCTGAGTGCTGGGATTAAGGGCATGCATCACCATGCCTGGGGATTTGAACTCAGGTCCTCATGGTTGTTCAGCAAGAACTTTGTCTAAGTGAACCATCTCTCCGGTCCCTTGTTTACAACTTTTAATTTTTGACAACAGGACCATTCAGTTTTTCTTGCCTTTGGATTTGAACTGTGACATGGGCTGTTCTTGGGATTTGAGCCTGCTGTCCTAGAGGCTGAAACTACACATCAGTTTTCCTGGGCTTTCGGCTTGCTAATTCAATCTGCAGGATTTGAGTCTTCCAGGATTCCATGAGGAATAATGCATATGCATATTTTATGATACATAATGTACATACTTATGTATGTAAAATATTTATATATTATGTAAATATATTTATAGATTATTCCTATTTATCCTATCCCTATTTATGCTATTTCTGGAGAACCTTGGCTAACACAGCCACCAGAGGGCAATCTTTTATCAAACCACACTTATTTCCCATGTTCATATGGTTGGAGAGTCTTCAAAAGGGAGAACGATCCTTTTTAAAAAATAAAAATTTTAACCTACAACGTATTTTGATCATACTCCTTGATATGACACATGCCCTGGAGTATGGTTGATAACACGCAGTGTCCTTCCATTAAAGAAAACTGATTTTTCTTCTCCCAGCAGCTATCAGTTACAAATAGATGCTTGGTTAGGGATGAGACTTTGTGCCTCCTTCCTCTTTCCCATGTTGGGATTCTGTCTAGCTTGAATCTTGTGCATACTATCACAGTCTCTGTGAGTTGATACTCAGTGATGCTCATGTATCAGTCTCGTTGTATCTGGATGATGCTGTTTCTCATAGCCACCAGAGTTATCTACCACCCTGGCTCTTGCACATAGATCTCTGAGTCTTGAGGTGAGGGAGAACAATCTTTTTAATTCTTTTTGATGATGATGAATGCAACACCAGAGAAAGAGAGTAACATGAAGAGTTATAGACATATGTGACATGAAGTTAGTCTAGAGCAGGCCTGCAGTGACTGAGAATTGTGTGCTGCCTGCTATTATCTCTCCAGTCCAAGATGGATATAACTTTGAAAAAAGAAAATAACTCTTATTAATTTACAATAACTGAAATGGCTTGAGGGAATATAAAATGGCATGATGTTGCCTCTGACAGGTACATTTCCAAGTACATAACCAAAATAATCAAAAGCAGGGTTTCAAAGAAATTTGTACATAAATGTTCCTAGCACATTACTCACACTAAAGCTGCAAGCAATTCAAGCATCTGTTGATAGATGAATGAATGACATGTAACATCTATCCTTACAATGAGGTATTGTTTATCCATAGAAGGTACAAAAGAAAATTTTAAAAGTAATTTTATTGGCATATATTTATTGTACATGTGCTAGATTTCACACTTCCTGTTGGGAACATTCATTCCTCTATATTTTTTCCTGCTATTTCCTTTTTAAAAAATTATATCCATCTGAGACTGGGAAGATAATGGCTCAGTGTTTTAAATGCTTGCTGCTAATGACATAGCTTTGTTCTTTAAGACTGAAAATTTTCTCTATTTATATAAATTTCTATATATGTAATATATATTGTGATATATATCTATATATATTGTGTACCAATTCTTCTTGCATGGATAGTGAAAACCCTATGCTTATTGAGTAAATCCAGACACTGATGACAAATATATTATGATCACACTTACATATGGTACATACTACAGGAAAATACATACAGATAGTAAATAAGATATTACCACAGACTAAAAGAAAGGGAAGTGAATTACTATTTAATGGATATTGAGTTTTTGTTGGAAATTACAAAGTTTTGAGTAAATATACTGGTAATAGTTACCAGTATATTGTGAATATATTTAGTGTCAATAAATTATATAGTTAGATGTAATTAAAATGATAAATGTTTCAGAATATAATTCCAGAATAAATATGAAAAATATTCTTAACAGAAAGGGTACTGTGCTATTAAATATAGTTTAAGCTCTTGACAAAGTGGGAATGGTATGTTTAGGTGAAAGAGCAAAGGCTGTGGAAGTTCTAGTAGCTATGATAAGATATAAAAGCACATGGATCTTGCCATTTAGTTATGGAAAACTGTGAGCACAAGGCCTGGATTTATTAATGCTTATTACTTCAACTTTGGTGCCTACCACAGTATCTGCTATACTGTGAGTACTTGATACATATTTATTGGATGATTAAATGAATAAATAAAATCTGTAACTTCTAATCTACTGAAATAAATGATTGTATTGTGGGTGCTACAGACCCTGGGTGGAGCCTGGTGGATGGTTAGGGAGGCTTCCATACTGCTCATGAGTGCCCATGTCCACTGGCATACCGTGTGACACAAAATGGAGGATCCTAGCAAACTAGTAGAACCTCAGAATGGGCCTGGAATAGTGACTGCTTCCTCCATCTTCATGGAAGTCCCCTTAGGTGCTAGCAGCCTGCCACCTCCCCATAGTGACAGTGGAATGGTTAACTACTCCAGATCTGCAGATTCCCCATTGATCCAAAGGCTGCATTAAAAAAACAAAACAAAAACAAAAACACTTGCTACTGCACAATACAGTAAATCTACCCTCCATGCTGGTCTCTGGAGTCTGTTTCCCAGGTTCATGACTCCACTTCCTTCACCCCCTCCTGGATCCTAGTTCCCACAATTGTATAGCCTGTCCTTTGGGCACCTTTGTCAATTATTTGATGTATATTTCGAAGTATAAGCCTGTAACTAGATAGTATAATTTCTTGTAACTAGATACACAGTATATTGGCTGGACTAGGCTAATTGCTGCATCAAATAATTTCTGCATCTCAGTGAACTTATTCAATAGAGGATTATTTTGTAGCCGTGCTGTGTCTCCAAGCTGATGGAGGAGAGTTGGGATGGAGGTTGACATTTTCTCCATGGAAGCTATTAGGAAGCCAGCTTTCTCTTGTCCGGTGGCTCCAGTGGCCTATAGATATTCACAGATCTTCCCTCTTTGTACCTGGCAGATAAATGAAAGGAGAGCACATTAAGGATAATATGTGGCCAGACCTGAAAGTGTCATCCAACCTCTTGTCCACATCATATTGGATGGTATGTGGCCACATGACGACCCAAGGGAATCCTACTAATGAGATTCTGGGAAATGTAGTGGAGCTACATGTACAGGAGGAAAGGCAGTGGTGGCTGCTGAACACACTGTCTATGGATATGGATATAGATATGGATATGGATATGTAATGTGTGATGAGAGAAACCATAGATGTGAGGAAGTTCTCCTAGGGAATCTGTGTGGTGAGAATGCTAAGAGAAGTATCATAGGCCAAACATCCCAGAGCCTCAGTATTTAATACATAGGAAGAGGAACAGCAAAGACAGGAGGCTAAAGATAGGCAAAGTGACCGAATGAAATCTAACTGCAAGACCACAGGGCTGAGAGGGTACTCTGTGAGGGCTGGGATGTTCTCTTTGGATTCAGGAGCATAGGGAATATATATATATATATATATATATATATATATATATATATATATATATATATATAGTGTGTGTGTGTGTCTATATCTATACCTATGTCTATATATGAGAATATTTTTTGAGAATTTGATTGTAAAATGGTGAAAGGACATAAGATAGTAGCTAGTGGCTACACAAGAAGACAAGATGATACTTAAGATGGGAGTAGAAAAAATAGATGGGAGAAACTTGTGAACATTTGAAAATTACAGGGAAATTAGCATTGTATATAGACCCAGGAACAAGTAAACAGACTGCTGGACAACTACCCTGGAAACAGACTCATGCATATGGCAATTTGGCTTAGGTAGTAAGAAGAAATGCTAGGAAATAGACTGTTTCTGGCACAGACAAGTGTGCATCAATGTGTGGTAGCATCATTGAATCCAGGTTGGACATTCATCCCAGCTTGGGATAGGTGTATAAAGCAAAAAGAAAATTTCAGAAATTGTAGCCACATGGAAAAATGTGTGATTGATATGCCTCAGGGAAGGCCCCAAGCCCACAGTGAAACAAGGGAGGGATGTACCTTGAAAATGACTGCAGATTTTCCAAATTGGGTGAGTTGGGGTATAGCCTCAGCAAAGCTACGAAAGTTGTACCCACATACTTGAGGTTAGTCTAAACCCAATTCCAGACTTGCTGTGGCTGCCATAGAGCCTGTATCTATTTTACCCCTCAGAACTTCAGGTCCCTCTGAAACATCCATAACTTTTACTTCCTAGGAGCAAAGTGAGGGGAAGTTTTTTTAGTGGTCTTCCAAAATAAGGCAGTGCTGACTGGGTCATTTAAACAGCTGTGGTTCAAGGCATAGATATCAATTGACTCACAGTTTTAGAGGCCAGAAGTCCAATATCAAAGTGTGCACAGAGTTGCTTTATCTTGAGCCCTTTCTCTTTAGCATGCTCTTAGCTTAATTCATTCTATCTGTATCTGTATCTGTATCTGTATCTGTATCTGTATCTGTATCTGTATCTGTATCTGTATCTGTATCTATTTCTATCTGTATCATCTGTGTATCTCCTAAGGAAACAAGTCACAATGTATTGGGGTCTACCATACAAGTCTTACTCTCTATTGGTTGCTTCATTAGAAGGTCTTTCACTAAGGACAATTACATTCTGTAGTACTGGGTATTAGGACTTCAGGATATGGATTTAGGAGAGAGAAAAATTCAGTCCTTATAAGTATCACCTTAGGGTCTGACACGACCTCACTGAAAGTATGTAGAGTGTTAGATGAGGCTTTTCTAATGGCCCTAGAATTAGTGATTAAGAACAGAGATGGAAAACTAGCCACTTTAGAAAGAATCTAAGGCAAGAAGAAGCAAACAGTTTCTGAGACATGGGAGGAGCCAAGAGGATCAAGATAGAGACAGAGTAGGTATTTTCTTAATTCTGTCCATTTTTTAAAATGTGAGACAGGAAGCTCTCCAAAATCTTGTTTCTTCTACTTCTGAGTTGAATCCCCAGAACAGATGAGAGGACTGTGCTTTCTACAACCCCTAATTTTCTGCTGTGGGCATCCCAGGAGGGTCTTCTCACACTGATGCCTCTTTGGATCAAACTCTCTGGCTACTGATGCCCAAAGATAGTTAAGGACAATCTAGTGGCCCTGAAAGGGGGCTGAAATGTGAACTTAAGCTCACCAAACCTGTTCTCCTATAGTTCAGTTTTCTCCTTTGTAAAAAGGCAGTTCTGGGAGTCATACATAATTTATGGGCCCCACTGTAAAACAAAAAATCATGTTGCCCATTCAAGACCCTACTGTAGTAGGTTTCCATATGGCTTTAAAAATGTGTTTAGTATTACCTTTTCCTGTTTTTTTCCTGAAAAAATGTTAAGGTGTTGGGGAGATGATTCAGTGGGTAAAGTGCTTGCTGCACAAGCATGAGGTTCTGAGTTTCTGAGTTTAGATTCTCAGAACTCACATAAAATCAGGGTATGGCAGTGTGTACCTACAACTCCAGCACTGGATGGGGGAAATAGAGACAGTTGGATTCTGAGAGCTCAATGGGCAGTTAACAGCTAATTGGTGAGCTCTAGGTTCAATAAGAGATCCTGACTCAAAAGTGATAAAGACCCTTGATGGTGATCTCTGGCCTCTGAACACAGAGATACACACACGAACTTGTATGTTTGTCACACATACAAACAACTAAAACAAAGTTAATAAGTCCTTTAAGTCAGTGACAGCTGAGTCTTAAAACTAAGTGTGTAGAGTCCTGTGTGACTACCTATACTACACAACCATGAAACCAGCCTAGCTTTCAGCCATCTCCCTTCTCTTGAAATTGGACAGGTGTGCACTGTGTGATTATCCCAGAGAATGTGCTACAAAACTGAGTTAATTTCTAAAATGTGATGTCTTCCACTTCTAGGCATCTGTTGGGCACATTTAGACTTCTCTGATAGTTTGCACACCAATAGCACTCCTCAGTACCTACTCAGGATTCCCTTGCCCACTGTGCATCCCCTCCCCTTTTCACTTCACTTGGCCTTGGGTACTCTGAAAGCATCAGAATCAAGGGTAAACATCAGTCCTCAGGGGTTCAGACTCATAGCTGAGCTCATATTTATGCTCTAGAGCTACAGTACTTTTGTTCTTTGGTAGCCTGGGAAATCCCTGTGTTCCCTAGCAACAAGACCCATTTGGAGCTGTTGCTAGGGAAACCCTGGGATTTCCATAGTTACTGAGAGCTCATGCAACATCTCTTCTATAGCTGAACATATCTGGTATCAGCAGAAGAGGGGGAAGGGAGCTGATCCGCTGCTACCAAAGGGGGCAGGGATGCTTTCACTGCATCTTATGACTCTGCACAGAGGGGCAAACAAATGAGCAGGACCAGAGCCTGCCTGCAAGAATTATGAATCAATAATGCTATCCTAACCACATAGAAACCTCTAAGCAATGAGTGATCAATTTGGAGTGATATGGTCTCCATGGTCCCGAGTGTACACAGCACAGAAATCACTGAATGCATTGTATCTACTTTATCTGTGTTTCCCCCCACTCTGAGCAGGCACCAGATCTTCTCTTTGGTTGCTGAATACATGAAATAAAATATGTACATTTTGATTATGAGACCGATGCACTGCCTATTGTGCTAAGAAGGCACTAATATGCACATTTTGAAAGGAAATAATTTTAATTGAAATATAACTACTAAATATTTTCTTACAGCATGATTTTGTCATAAAACTTATATGCCTCTTCATTAATGCATCAAATAATAAAATGGAGTGGCAGGTCTAATTACTGTAATTTCAAAGTACTGACAAGTGTAAGGATGTTTGGAAAGAGTTACTGCCATGACTGCTGTTACCTGAGGATACTAGGTACTTCTCTTGATGACAAAGTCCTGGTTATTATTATCTTGTAACTTACTGTTTACACTCTTTATCAGTAAAGCTAAATTTCAGTTAGAGGTTGTTAAAAGAAAAAAAAATACTCTCCCAAATTTAATTCCACAGACTCTCTAAACTTTATGGATGTTGTGGACTCTGGGCTTGAACACAGACATAGTCATGTGTAGCTGTAACATCTTTCAAGAGCTGAGCTATTTAAACAAATAATGCTGGGAACAGCTGAATATACATAAGTAAAAGAACCATGCTGGAGCCCCACTATATACCATGTATATAAATCAACTTAAAATGAATCAAAGACTTAAATTATGGGACAGAACTATAAAGCATATAGAGAAAATGGGAGAAAAAGAGCTTCATGGTATTAGATATGATAGCTTTTTAAAATATGGCATCAAAACATACACATGACCAAAGAATAATTGGATGAATAAGGCCACTTCAAATGTAAAACATACCTACATATCAAAGGAAACAGTCATTAGAGTAAAATGGCAATCGTGAAATGACAGAAAGGATTTGTAGTTAATATATCTGATAATATATTGGTTATCGGCTATACACAAATAACTTTTACAACTGGACAACAACCATGTTTTATGTTTAAAAATAGACAGATGAGGTGCTAAAGAGATGTGGTTAAAAGGACATATTGCTCTTTTAGAAGATCTCAGTTTGTCTCCCAATATCCATATGGCAGCTCACAACCATCTGTTTACATCAGTCCCAGGGCATCCAATCCCCTCTTCTGGCCCTGCACACGTGTTGCGGGAAGATTAAAAAACAATGGCATGTACTGCACGTGTTCCCGCATCATGCCCTGGTTCTCTCATCTTGGCGGGCTGGCCAGCCATGCACTGGCGGGCAATGGCCGACCTGCTTTGATCTCGTGGAGTTCCACGATCTCTCCACCCAGCTCACTAGGTTCCCACTGGTGGGTTGCTACCACACCAACACCATGCTTCAATACCCCCATGGCCTCTGTGGTGCACATCAGGCAAACCCACACTTTGCCGCTGTACCTTTCTCTGTTGAACCCAGACGAGCTGCCGTGTGAAGGAAAATGCAACACAAACTTAGCTCAGAAACAATGATAACTCAATCTCTGGGTGCAACAACTAAAACGTAATCTTGTAAGCCTTATTTAAATCTGATTTCTCTGGTGGCGAATCCTTGCGGATCCACTATACCAGGAGACCCTAGTAGCTACATCTTACCTATTCCAAAAAGCTCTCTCCCTCTCTCCTGCTCCTCCCTTCTCCTCTCCATCCCAGAAGTCTCCTATGCACCCAGCGATTGGCTCTTTTATTCATTAGGGGATTGGTTCACAAGAAGTCACAGGTGTAACTCACTCCTTCTCTGAAGCCTCTCACAGGAGGGCAGAATTAACAGATTACAAACAGCCCAGGGATATCTACAACACACATGTACACTTACACAGAGGCAAAACATTAATACACATAAATCAAAAATAAATTAAAATAGATGATTTAAGTAGCTATTTCTCCAAAGAACACATACCATAAAATTTTATTCAGCCACAAAGGAGAATGGAATTATGTGGTATTTGCTGGAAAACTGATGTGACTGGAGATAATTGTATTGAGTGAAATAAGCCAAACTCAGAAAAGCAAAAATTGCATGCCTTTTCTCATTTACATAAGAAAGAGACTAGTGGGAGGGGAAAGAGGGAAAATGAATATGGACAAAGTTAGATATACTTGAAATTGTCTTTATGAAACTCAGCATTGTGTATAATAAATTTATGCCAGTAAACTATATGGGGCTGACAAGATAGAACAGTGAGTAAAGACACTTGTCTCTAAGTATGACAACCAGACAAAGTTAGATTCCTGGGACCCACATGGTGGAAGGAGAGAACAGACTCTTGTAAGTTGTCTTCTGATCTACATGTATATCCCCTACCCACCCATAAAAAGCATAAAAAGTTTAAAGTAAATGTATAACAAATGACACACACAATGAGTAATAAGATGTTCAACAGCATCAGCCAATCAAAATCACTATGAGATTCCACTTTATATCCATCAGAATGGCACCATTAAAAAATAGAAAATATCAAGTATTGCTAAGAATCTGGAGAATCTGGGACCTTTGTACATTGCTTCTGGGATTTTGAAAAAGTGTAATCTCCATGGAAGACACAGTATGCGGATCTCTCAAAAAATTAAAAGTACAATTATCATAAGATTTGTCAATCCTACTTATGTTTACTTATTCAAAAGATTTGAATTCAGATCATAATGACACTTTTTACTGTAGGCTTCAAATTTCAAAACCTACTTTAATAAGGGTTCTCAAATGCTTCGACCTCCCTTCTAGCCCAGCATCCAAAGGTTAGGGGAGAAAAGATGGTAAATAGGACAAAGGGATGTGAACCTGTTTAAAGTAGTTCTTTGGGGCGATTGCAATCTCTGTTGTCAGGATATGAGCAGTCCAGTTCAGTAGCGTCAGAATAGCAAACATGGATCAGCAGTGGTGGCTTGATCCAACAGAAACCAGCTGGGAGCAACCAGGACCAGCCAGGTCCCAAAAAAGTTCTCTGCCATGCCTCTCTCAAGAAAGCAAAGACTCGAGACCAATAAAGCATTACAAGGCTAGCTATGCAAGTGCAGTGTCATTGTTGAATCCTACTTATATTCTCTCCAAACATCACATATCCTCTCACAGGTCTTGCTTCAGCAAACATCACATGACTGCATCACATGACACAACCAGAAATTTCCACTTCATTTTATACCCTTGTTTTTTCTGCATTATTCACAATAACCAGGAGGTGGAAATAATGAGCCAAATGTTCATCAGTAGATGAAGATCTGAACAAAATATGATGTATACACATGAAAATATATTATTTGACTATAAAAGTATGACAAATATTACAACATAGATAAAGACATTTCCCTAAGTGAAATAATCAAACTACTACTAAAGAGTAATTCAAATGATAAATTTCAAGTTATGTGTATTTTATGATAATTAAAGATGAAGAGGCATACATGAGGCAAAGAAGCAAGCAATCTTTTGGCTTGAAAATGCCTTGTTATGGGAGATGGCAGTAGCCTGCCACTTTTAGATTTAAGGTCCACTCCATGAGATATTAACTTATACCTGATACTGCTAAATGGCTAAGAATCTGAGACTAGTTAGGTGACAGGCATAGGGGAAAACTAATACTATTATTTTGCTAAAGGAACATAGCGATAAAATGACTCCAAATGATATACTGCAATACCTACAGATCATTGCATCACTCAACCCTCATCAGAGAAGCTTCTCCTTGCAGTAGATGGGAATTAACAGAGACTCACAACTGGACAACATGCAGAGAAGTGAGAGGCTTTGGAGCACTCAGTTCTAAAGGGATGTCTTCATCAAAACCCACCTCTCAAGACTCAAGGATCTATGTGGAAGAGGAGGCAGAAATATTGTAAGAACTAGAGGTAATGGATGACTCTAAAAAAACAAAAACAAACAAAAACAAAAAACCAAAAACCCTTATATCTTCCAGGCACAACAGGACTGAAATACATATGAACTTTCAGAGTTTGTGGAAACATACTAAAGACTGTACAGATTCAATTCAGACAGCACCCAACTCTGGGAGAGGGTCCCAGCATTAGGATGGGGAAGGAGCATAGTAGATACAAGTAGATACATCTATGCAAGCAATTATTTGGAACTGATACCTGCTAGGAAAGGAAAAAATCTATTTTTCTCAGTGCAGTGTTACTAGGTATATTAAGAACCAAGGAGAGCACAGCCAGAGAAGCCTATGTTCCACAATCTACAAGAGAATATCTGGAGATGGGGCATTAAACTCTGAGCCTCTGGCTGTGCAATCTTCACAGTCCATAGAGGCTCAACACCAGAAAGGCAATGCATTTCCCCAGGTTCCTTTGTCAGGAGCCCCACTTCCAACTGCTTTCACTGCCAGTCCAACAAAGATGCAAACCCATTTCCAGGTGAGCTAGAGAACAGGAATAAAAATAAGTCTGTGTTTAGCAACACATAGAAAGAGGCCACATTGATTGTTTTGTTCACTTAGTTGTTCATTCAAGTAAATTGTATTGAACATCCAGTGCACTTAAAACAGATTTTCATATTTTCTGGTTTCCTGAGCTCAAGTTTGTTCTTTAAATATTTAACATTCAAAATTAGCTCCTCAAAACTATAATGACTGGCTCTCTCTACTCTCCTCTTAAACTGCACAAGCATCTTAGAAAATTTTGCCATTGTTTTACAGTTATTGTATCTCATTTCTCTTCTCCATGATTTGAGAATTTCTTCATTATTACTCTCTATATAGTCACTGCTTATCTAAGATGATTCACCTTCATTTTGCCATCTTCTTGCATGTTAGTATTTTATATAATTTTAGACATCCATTAAACAATGGTTTCTGTTATAGAGTACCATTCTTTGAGCCAAACAACTGCCACCAGCTTCACCAGCTCAGCTGTGCCTGTTTGCAAGAGACTATCGTCATCGAGCCTGTTGACCATTGATATTCCCTAACAATAGGAGGGTATAGGGAGAGCCATTGGATCATCACTGGAATATTAGCCACGTTTCTCAGTCACTTGTACACAATTCTGCTCTAATTGCACATGGTCTTGGAGTCTTTGGAGGTGCTAGAGTCTATAGACTGGGAAAGCTTAACTGATGAGATTCTATGTGAAAAGGGGGAATCCATCAATCATTCTGAGCAAAATTCTCTAATACATTAGCGTCTGTGGTGTCCATGCTCCTCTAAGCAACTCCTCACTCATACTCTATAAGAAACCCCTATTAGTTCTCCAGCGTGGAGCTTGGCGAAATTGTACTTTTGGTTTGTTGTTGATGCATTATAGTGAGGGAATGGAGTTACATAACCACTTTGTGGACTCAGTTCTCTCCTCCCACCTTTATGTGACTTCTGGGAATCTAACAAGTTGCAAGTCTAGCTGGCAAGCACATTTACCAGTGAGCCATCTTGCCAGCCTAATATGTTTATTTATTAAAAAATTCATGTGTGAAGTGTGACATCCTAAAAAAAACTTCAAAAGTGTAATTTAGCAGTGGCTATGAAGCTAACATACAGTTATACACCACACAAGTCTACATAGAGCATTATTAGCAAAGCAGAGCCTCTCATATGAAGTATAATCAGCTTGTATGATAAAGGAAGATGTATAATTAATTTTCTTTGTTTTACTACCCTTTAAAACATTTAGTAATATTTTTTATTCCACATGACATTAATTAATCATTTACCCTTTAGTGCTGTTTTAATTTTCAAAGAAAATTTGTCTACATGTTTTCTTGAAGTTTTTTTTGTTGTTGTTTTGGTATTGTTTTTGAGACACAATTTTATGTAGCTCAGGTTGGCCACAAGCTCACTGTGTAACCAAGGTTGGCTTTGAACTCCAAATTCTCTTGCTACCACCCCGAAACGCTGGGATTGTTAAAACTCAACTGTATTGAGCTTTGACAAATGCCTAATCTGTGTATCTACTCATATAATTATGGTGTCAAAGTTTTCTCTGTTCTCAGAAAGCTCCCTATTCCATTTTCTATTCAGTCTTTTTCTCATCCTAGGCAACCATTATTCTGGTTTCATAAAGTTGTTTTGCATTTTCTAGAATGTTCTATAATTAAAATAAAAACATTTTTCAATATTATTGTAATTTATTCATCGTGTTTAATGTTTCACTGTTTTATTTTTATTATTGAATTACATTTCTTTGGATAGATCACAATTTATTTAAACATTTACATGTAAGGAGATATTGGGCATATTTGTTTCCATTTGGAATGTTATGACCTTGTGGTGGTTTGAATAATAATGGCCCCCAGATGCTCATATATTTGAATGCTTAGTCCCTAAGGAGTGGAACTCTTTGAAAGGATTAGAAAGATGAGGAGATGTGACCTTGTTAGAGGAAGTGTATAACTGGGGGTGGGCTTTGAGGTTTCAAAACCCCTGCCAGGCCCAGAATCTTTCTCTCTCTGTCTCTGCCATGCTGACAATGCTTTCCTTCAAAAGAGTTGCCTTAGTCATGTCTCTTCATATAAACAGAACAGTGACCAAGACAGAAGTTGGTGCCAGGGAATGGGGTGTTACTGGGACTAAGCCTGGCCATACTGCTTGTTGGTGGAATGTGGATTTTGGAATTTCCGATTAGGAAAGCAGCTGAATGCTTTTAGTGGGGCTTAATGGGCCATACTACTAGGAGTGTGGAAGATAGTGTTGCTGAGAGCAATGTAGATTATGATGACCAGGTTCAAGAGATTTCAGAGGAGAAGAATAATAGTAAGTGGCCTAGAGATCTTTCTTATGATATTTTGGTGAGGAATTGTGGCTTCCTTCTGCTCTTGTCCAAAAAATCTGCCTGAAGCTAATTAAAGAGTTTTGGATTAATGGTGTTGACAGAGAAGATTTCAATAGAGCCTTGTATTGACTATGTTGTATGGTTATTAGTGTCAGTCTTATGCAGATCTATAATGAAAAGGAGTAAGATGAACAAGAAAAAATACAAAATGTACAGTTTGAGGAGAAAAGGAACGTGAGAAAGAGTAAAGGTGCAAAGTTCTGTGTTCAAGATGACAAACAGATTAAAGAAAAGCCTGATATTACATGGGCTGAAGGGAGTGGTGACCTCAGGGAAAGGGCCCACCCAGCTAAGCTTCCAACTTGTGAAAAGGAATTAGAGCTTAAGAAGTGAAGGAAACCATCAACAACGAACAACTGATGCCAATGTAATTGAACAAGGTGACCAAGTTCAGCCCCAGCAAGCAGAAGAACTTGGCAGGGTTGGCTAAGTACTTCTGGCTTTAGAGTCAAAGATAGAAGAAAGGGGATATGGGTTTTTCCTCCATAGATAAGGAAAGCTGCTGAGGCCAGGAATGTGTCAGGGGTGACTCTGTGTGGAGGCCTATAGAGGCCACTTAATGAAGCTGTGAAGGTGAAGCCTGGATTTCATTGAAGACTCCAAGATGTTGGAGATGTCAGATACCCACAGAGCTGCAGGCTGTGTGTGCAATAAAGTTAAGTGAGGAGTCTGCTGCAGTCAACAAAGCTGGAAGGGGCTGAAGGTCTGAAGAGAGCTTTGACGTGGAGATGCAGAGTGTGGAGTTTTCCTAGCTGGATTTCAGTCTTGATTTGGTCCAATATTTCCTCATTGTGCTCCCTTTCCACTCTTTTGAAATGGTAATGCATATTCTGTGCCATTGTATGTTGGAAGTATGTGATCTGCTTTTTGACTTTGATTTTACAGAAAATTACAGTTAAGAGAATGAGTCTCAGAAGAGACTTTTTGGACTTTTAACCAGTGTTGAGATTGTTATAGACTATGGGAATTTTTGAAGTTGAAGTGAATGTATTTTTGCATTACGAATTGGGTATAAGCCTATGGGGAATAGGGAGTAGAATGTGGTGGTTTGAATAATAATGGCCCCAGATGTTCATATATTTGAATGCGTAGTCACCAAGGAGTAGAACCGTTTTAAAGAATTAGAAAGATTAGGAGGTGTAGCCTTGTTGGAGGAAGTATGCCACTGGGAGTGGGCTTTGAGGTTTCAGAAGCTCAAGCTAGGTTTAATGGCTCGCTGTCTTTTCCTGCTGCCTGTGGATCCAGATGTAGAACTCTTGCAGCACTATGTCTGCCTACATTGTGCCATGCTTCCCACCATGACAATAATGAACTAAAACTCTGAACTGTAAGCCAGCCCCAATTAAATGTTTTCCCTTATAAGAGTTGCCATGGTAATGGTGTCTCTTCCCAGCAATAAAACCATGTCTAAGCCAACAACTTTGGGTTAATTTAAATCCTTCAATTCAAAAGGCAAAATTTGAGGCTGGATATGTGGCTTAGTGATAGATCGTTTGCCTAGCATGCATGAGGCATGGTATTTAATTCTTAGTACTGCCAAAACAAAATGTAAAGTTAGTCATATTTGAAAAAAGAGTGCTTTACTTAACATTTGCCATAAAACATAACTTTAAGAAGAAATAAGATTACATGGCTAGAGAAATAGCTCAATGATTAAGAGCACTTGATGCTCTTGCAGAGGACCCAGGCTTGGTTTCCAGCACCCACAGAAGCTCACAACCATTTGTAAGTCTAGTGCCACGGCATCTGTTGCTCTCTTCTGGCCTCTTTGAGCACCAGGCATGCATGTGGTGCACAAACATACATGAAGGCAAACACTCATATGCATAAAATAAAATAACTATGAAAACAAATAACAGGTGCATCAGGGATTATCTGTATCATCACAGTAAATTTCAGACAGATACTACAAATGATTAAATATAGTTCATGGTAAAGAAGTTAGTCTTCTTAGAAGGCATCCCAATCCTTAATAATAACATTTCAAAATAAGTGAGGCAAAGTTTCATAGGAGAAATAGAAAAATCTAACATTGTATTTGGACTCTTTGTACCTCCTTTTCAATAATCATTAGAAATAGTGTACAAATGTCAATAAAGATATGAAGACCTGAAAAACAGCATTATCTACCAACATGCTACACAACACTAAATTAAGACAATTGAATTAGTAGTCAAAAAATCTCTCCACCAATAAACTTCCAGTAACGCACAACTTCAGTGAAGTATTATAGGAAGAAATAATGCAACTCTATACAAATTTTCCCAGAAAACTGAGGAGGATTGAATACTTTTCAATTCATTTCATAAGACCCTTATTACTCTGATCTGAAAGGCAGATAAAGATGACACAAATAGAAAAAGAAAACCCATGAGACCAGTATCTCTCATGAACTTAGACACAAAGCCTACCACGAAAATAATATTAAATGGAACTCCAAAATGTATAAAAATAGTTATTCTTCATGACTAAGTAGGCTTTATCTAGGTATATAAATTTGTTCTTTGTTTGAAAAACCATTGCAATCCCTTAAGTTAATAGACAGAAGAAAAAATCATGTGATTATATTAATTTGAGGCAGAAAAAGCATCTAAAAAATTTAACAGCTGTTTATGATAAAAAAACCCCAACAATTTTCCCCAATTGGTAATAGAGGTCATTATTACAACTTCATATTACATCATACTTGAAGGTGAGAGACAATGTTTTGTCTTTTCAGATTAACAAGCAAAGGATGCCCGCTCTCAGCTTTTCCAGTCTTCTGCTGCACAGCAGTTTTATCCACAGCAAAAAGACAAAGGATCCACAGACAGCAAATAAGTATATGAAAATATACCCCATACCACCAATCATCATGGAATGCAAGTTGAAACTGTAATAAGATGTTTCTATTTGACTATCATAACAAAGACAATAAAAATTAGTGACACAAATGCTGGCCAGGATGTGGGAAACACAAGCATTGAATTTCCCTTTCTAGAAAGGTGTATGGCCTGAGGTGTGTGTTCCAGGAGAGGACAGGATAGGAGTATCGGGCCAAGGAATCAAGGAGAATAGGAGGAGGGCTTTGGATGGCTCGGCTCACCTTGATATTGATATTGATATTGATATTGTTCCCAGAGCTGGGTTGGGAGGAGGAGCTTCCATCTTTTGGTGTTTGAGGTCACTTGTTGAATTTCAGTAATATGGGTTGGTGGTATTTTGCTCATCTACACTGCTTAGGGGTCTGTTCCAGGTCTCCTGCCTTCTCTCTCTCTCTCTCTCTCTCTCTCTCTCTTTATATATATATGCATATATATGTATGTATATCTGCGCAGGGGAGAGGAGGCCACTCCCTTAGGCTTTGTTTGATCAGCAGCCATGCACCTAGCCACGAGGGTAGGAGGGTCTTAGATATCATTGAATCTGTGGTCTGGGGGAGAGGGAGGGCAATATTCATAGCACATTACTTTGCCATCTCTCTGAGGTGGAGGTTACTTCGGGCTCCAATTCACTCTGATTGGAGTAAGGGGTTATTTCCGTAGTACCTCTTGGCTTTTCACTGGAATTCTATTTTCCATATCTACTTATGGTAAATTTCAGTAAATTACATGGGACTGAGAAAATGTCTCATACAATTGTTTCCTTTAGGCATCCTATTCAGCTCATGCTAGTCTTTCCCACCATTCATAATTACTTAGTGCTCATATGTCTTAAAACCCTTCCAAGACTAATATGGCTATATTAAGCTTCTGTGGAGATATGCATGATCCTACTTCCTTTCAAAATTGCATTTCAATTAAATTAATTAAGTGTGTGTGTGTGTGTGTGTGTGTGTGTGTGTGTGTGTGTGTAGGTCAGGGGATTGAACTCTGGTCCTCAAACCTGATGGCAAGCACCTTTACTCACCAAGACATCTCACCAGCTGGACTCATCTTATTTTCAGTCTACAAATGTTTTGTGCATCCATGTATGGCTACCACCAGAGAACTTTTCTATCCATCTTCTTTTGTTTTGTCATTATGACTCATTTCAGTTTTCTGTTGTTCAGTCTGAAGTCACTGTCTTCTAGCTGTCAGTAAATAATCATTTTCCTCTAGGCATCCCTATTTTCTTTCAGATATGTGGATCACGTTGGTCTCAGAAGGTGAAATATGGAGGTCAGGATTTAACAATGTAGGGGGTAAGGAAGATACTCCTCTGCTAGAAGTCATGCTGCTGGAAGCTACTATATAAAAATGAACATTTAATGTCTCTTGGAAGGTGCCTTAAAATCTTTTTTCTGATACTATGATAAAATACTCTGACAAAATGAACTTATGGGAGAAAGGGTTTATTTTAGGTTAAAGTTTTAGGTTAAACTCCATTATCATGGGGAAGTCACAGTGTGCAATTTGAGAAAGCTGATAACATTATATCTATAATCAGGCATGCAAGCATAGTCATGCTCAATTAGCTTTTGTTACTCTTATGTAGTTCAGAATCACCTGTCTAGGGAATGATGTCACCTACAGTGGGCGAGTCTTCCCACTTTAATTAATATAATCAAGACATTTGCCCATAGACATACCCACAGGCCAACCTAATCTACAAAATTCCTCACTGAGGCTCTCCTTCACAAGTGCTCCTAGATTGTATCAAGTTGACAATTAGTACTAAGCATTGTAGACTCCCAGATGATTAAACGGGGAAAGTAAACTATCTTTACACACAGATCATAATATATGCAGACAATTCTTGCAACCTGAAGAAATTCTTTTAGAACTAGTGGTGGACTTTAGCAAGGTTACATAAGATCATCGGAAAAAAATCAATTATATTTTATAATGAACATTTGGAAATTTATGATGAAATTAAAAATTACATCCATTTATTGTGTGTGTGTTCATGTACCTCAGTGTGCATGTACATGTATCTCGGTGTGCATGTGGAGGTCAGAGGACAAATTGTAGGATTTGGTTCTTTTCTGCTTTGTGGGTACCAGGGGTTGAATTTAGCTCATTAGGCTTGGCGGCAAGTGTCTTTACTTACTGAGCCATCCTTCTGGTCCAATATTATGGTGAATTTAAAACAGCTTTAGCAAAACTAAAATACTTAGGAATGAATCTAGCACAGATATGAAAAATTGTGTACTGAAATCTATAGAATAAAATAATAAAGACAAATATATAGAAAGGTATAACTTATTGAACAACCAAAAGATGTTTTGTTGAGGTAACATTTTTTCAAATTCACTGAAAGTTTTCAGAAAATCCCAATCAAAATACAGATGTAAAGTTTCATCTCAGAGAAAATTGCTACACAACACTGAGATTTTATAGATGACACAAACCTATAGCAAGCTTATTCCAGAAACTGATGAATCTCAACTAAGATCAAATAAAAAAACCCACACCAAGACATATCATAACGAGAACATATGAAATTTAATAAAGAGAAATTATTTTAAATTTAGTTTTAAAATTATGTGTTCATCTCTGTGTGGGTGTGTGCAGGTGCCCATAGAGACCCTGCTCTATTTGACCGTTCAGTATTCTTAGGTTCTTCCCTCCACCATGTTAACCACTGCATCTTATCTCATAACCTTGTTCCACACCATCAGCAGGTATGTGCTATGACTACTGGGAAAGCTGAGGGTTATCTCATAACTCTGGACCACCTTTCCTCTCACTCTGGCAGTGTAGTTAGTTCAAAATTAACCCTTTCTTTTGAAACAGGCCTTTTTATCAGCCTGCCCTCCTGCCTTTTTAGCTTTTCTCTGAGCTGACTGCCCTCCAGCAGTTTCATTCCCCCTTTCTTCCTTCAGGGAGTTATTTATGTTCTTCTTAAAGTCTTCTATCATCATCATGAGATGTGATTTTAAATCTGAGTCTTGTTTTTCTGGTGTGTTGGGGTATCCACGACTCACTGTGGTGGGAGAACTGTGTTCTGATGATGCCAGGTTACCTTGGTTTCTGTTGTTTATGTTCTTTCCCTTGCTTTTCGCCATCTGGTTATCTCTGGTGTTAGCTGGTCTTGCTCTCTCTGACTGTGGCTTGAACCTCCTGCAAGTCTCTGTGTCACTACTCCTGGGAGACCAGCTCTCTCTGAGAGGAATTTGGGTTTGGAGAGCTGTGGTACAGGGTCAGCTATGGGGTGCAGACAAACCAGAAGAATCCTGTCCCCAGCTGTTCCTTGGTTCCTGTGTCCTGATGGCTCTGCGAGGGTCCCTTTTGGGCCAGGAATTTGAACAGAAGTAGTGGTCTTCCTGTGCTCAAAGGTGTGTTGGCACTCCTGGGAGACCAGCTTCCTCCTGGCACTACTTGTGTATGCAGTCCTGTGGCACAGGATCAGCTCCCTGGCTGCAGAAGGAAACCAGAAGGCCAGTCCTCGGTCCCTGTGTCCTGAGGGTTCCAGGTGGGTCCCTCTGAGCAGAAGTGCTGGTCTTACCTCTGCTCTCAGGCTTGTCCACACTCTTGGGAGGCTAGCTCTCTCCTGGTGCTATTTGGGTATGGAACCCTGTGGTTACTGTTTTCTTCTTAAGCTTATAATGTTTCAGGAAATTCTGAGGAGAGGCTATTAAGAGTCAGAAAGCCTCAGGAAGTACCCAAAACTGACCAGATGCACTAAGACACTCCTTTCCTAAGGTTATACATGCATTAAGGATTGCTGAAGAGTGAGAGACAAGCTGAGCTACTTGGAAAAGGCTCAAGACCAAGTAAGTTGCCTGGAAGAGAAACTCTTCAACCTCTTGAGCTGCCTGAAAGGTATGGTGTGAGCTCTAGGTTTTACCGTTTTTGTGTGAGTTGCCATCCGTGCTAGGATAGGCTTTTTGTGTTACAGCTGTTTTAAAGTCATCTGTGCTCTTGTAAATGAACCCTCACCCACATTTCCATATGTTAAAACTCATCAAATCCATTTAGATTTTGGAAGGGTGGAAATTATGTAAATACAGTACTTGTGTATTCTTTCTTTGTTTTGTTCTCATTTTCCTATTTGGAATGAGTAAAGTGATGGTTGTACATGTCTGCCAAGAATAGGGTCACAAAACAGACTTGAATTCAAATCTCCAGCACCCATGTAAAAGCCAGGTATGGCTGCATGCTACTGTAACCCTAGTGTTGAGGGATGGAGACAGGCAGATCCCAGAAGTTCCCTGGCCAGCCACTGTAGCCAACAATGAGCTCCTGTTGTGGATAGCCCTGGGCTGTTTGTAATCTGCTAATTCTGCCCTCCTGGGAGAGGCTTCAGAGAAGGAGTGAGTTATACCTGTGACTTCTTGTGAACCAATCCCTAATGAATGAAAGAGCCAATCACTGGGCGCATAGAGAGACTTCCAGGATGGAGAGAGGAAGAGAGAAGGAGGAGAGAGAGAGAGAGAGAGAGAGAGAGAGAGAGAGAGAGAGAGAGAGAGAGAGAGAGGTGCCCCTTTTGGAACAGGTACAGCATGTAGTAAGTAAGATGTAGCTAGTAGAGTCTCCTGGTGTGGTGGATCCACAAGGATTCACCACCAGAGGAATCAGACTTTGATAAGGCTTACAAGATTAGGTTTTAGTTGATGCACCCAGAGATTAAGTTATCATTGTTTCTGAACTAAGTTTGTTTCATTTTCCTTCGGCGGCTTGTCTGGGTTCAACAGAGAAAGGGACGGCAGCAAAGTGTGGGTTTGCCTGATGTGCACCACAGAGGCTGTGGGGGTATTGAAGCATGGGGCTGGTGTGGCTGTGACCTGCTAGTGGGAACCTAGTGAGCTGGTTGGAGAGATCATGGAGCTCTGACTCAGAGCTCCATAAGATAAAAGCAGGTCAGCCATTGCCTGCCAATGCATGGCTGGCCAGCCCACCAGGGAAGAGAGAACCAGGGAATAGTGCGGGAACATGTGCCATATACATTCTATCATTTTTGATATTTACCGCAACAAGCTCCAGGTTCAGTGGGGTACTCTGACTCAAAAACTAAGTTGGAGAGCTATAGAAGAAACATTCAACCTCCTCTAACCTCCACACATACCTATGTATACACATGTGTGTATACCAGACACACAGCATAGAGACATGCACACAAAATTATGTTTTATTTGGTTTCCTAGCTTTCAAGAACCTTTCTTGGTTCAGCTTTTACTAAGCCCTGGCAGGGATTCCAAGCTCTCTTCTGACTAGAATTTCAAAGGTGAGTTGAGGATTCAAGGTATACCAATGCAGGTAAAAAGGGAATGCTACCACATTTCTTTCTTCACCTATTCCTTAAGGTAGCTGTATAGTTAGGCATACCACACATAATAGTATAGTTGGTCATGTTAGGCCCATCATGGGACTATAAACTCCACCTGTTGTTCAAGACCACCTTCAGAAACTGAAGAACCCTGGAACTGAGGAAATGGTCCAACTAGTAGTGTGCTTGCTGTGAAAGCATGAAGATCTAAGTTTGGATCCACAGCAAATCACATAAAAACACACATGCCTGTAATCCAATGTGGTGGTCTGATTAACAACAACCCCCATAAACTCATATATTTTAATGCTTAGTTTTTAGGGACTGGTCTATTTGGGTGAGCTTAAGAGGTGTGGCCTTGTTGGAGGAAGTATGTCACTTGGAGGGGATGGTGGCTTCAAGGCTTCAAAAGCTCAAGCCAGGCTCAGTGGCTCACTCTCTTCCTGCTGCCTGCAGATCCTGATGTAGAACTCTCAGTTCCTATTCCAGTACCATGTCTGTTTGTGTGCCACCATGCTCCCCACCATGATGACAATGGACTAAACCTCCGAAACTGTAAGCCAGCCCCAATTAAATGCTCTCTTTTTGTAAATATTGTCATGATGTCTCTTAACAGCAATAGAACACCAAATAAGACATCCAAACATTGGGGAAGCAAAAAGAGGTGGATCACTGGAGCTCATTGTACAGCCAGACTAGCTGAATGAGTGAGCTCTATCTATTGTGAGAAAATTTGTCTCAAAAAATATGGTGGAGGAACAATTGAGGAAGACACCCAATGTCAACCTCTGGCCTCTATACACCTGTGCATGTGCCACATACACTACCAAAATTCTTGATGAGGAAACTTTTATATGCAGCTAGTTCCACCTCATGGCTGTGGGCAAAACAGTATAGTGATTCCTGAGATCAGCCCTTTTAATCTGATTAGGACACAAAAAGACTGATGGAAGAAGGTCCACTGGCTTAGGGTTCATGTTTCAAGGTCTCACATTTTCATCACAAAGTGCTTGGAAATGTTCTGAAGAGGGTGGGTTACAAAAAAAAAAAAAGACCCTCTTTGACACTAGGATGGTTCAGTGTGACTTTGTAATGCTTTTGGTCTGGATTAATCCTAAGCCATTGGCCCTTCAACTTTCTTGCTCGATAATCTGTACATCCACTTTGGCAGAGAAAAAAACAAAACTATTTTCTATTTTATAAACAACATTTCTCTTGCTAGAACCCACTCACCTTTGGTCACTTGATCTTTGACAAAGGAGCTAAAACTATCCAGTGGAAAAAAGACAGCATTTTCAACAAATGGTGCTGATTCAACTGGCGGTCAGCATGTAGAAGAATGCAAATTGACCATTCTTATCTTCTTGTACATAGCTCAAGTCCAAGTGGATCAAGGACTGCCATATAAAACCAGATACACTGAATCTAATACAAGAGAAAGTGGGTAAGAGCCTTGAACACATGGGCACTGGGAAAAATTTCCTGAATAGAACACCAATGGCTTAAACTCTAAGATCAACAATCAACAAATGGGACTTCATAAAATTACATTGCTTCTGTAAGGCAAAGGACACTGTCAGTAGGACAAAATGGCAACCAACAGATTGTGAAAAGATCTTTGCCAATCCTACATCCGTTAGAGGGCTAATATCCAATATATACAAAGAACTGAAGGAGTTAGACTCCAGAGACCCAAATAACCCTATTAAAATGAGGAACAGAGCTAAACAGAGAATTCTCAACTTAGGAAACTTGAAGTGCTGAGAAGCACCTAAAGAAATGTTCAATATCCTTAGTCATCAGGGAAATGCAAATCAAAACAACCCTGAGATTCCACCTCACACCAGTCAGAATAGCTAAGATCAAAAACTCAGGTGACAGCAGATGCTGGCGAGGATGTGGAGAAAGAGGAACACTCCTCCATTGTTGGTGGGATTGCAAACTGGTACAACCCCTCTGGAAATCAGTTTGGTGGATCCTCAGAAAATTTAACATAGGAAAATTTGACCTGAGGACCCAGCTATACCTAGGCATATACCCAAAAGATGGTCCAACATATAACAAGGACACATGCTCCACTATGTTCATAGCAGCCATATTTATAATAGCCAGAAGTTGGAAACAACCCAGATGTCCTTCAACAGAGGAATGGATACAGAAAATGTGGTACATTTACACAGTGGAGTACTACTCAGCTATTAAAAACAATGAGTTCATGAAATTTGCAGGCAAATGGATGGAACTTGAAAATGAAAATATCATCCTGAGTGAGGTAACTCAGTCACAAAAGAATGAACATGGTATGTACTCACTGATATTAGTGGATATTAGCCCAAAAGCTTAGAATACCCAAAATACAATTCACAGACCACATGATGCTCAAGAAGAAGGAAGACCAAAATGTAGATGCTTCGCTCCTTCTTAGAAGGGAGGACAAAATACTCATGGGAGTTAGAGGGTGGGAGGAATTTTGGAGGAAGAGAGGAGGGGGAGAGTAAAAAAGGGGGACAGGATCAGGTATGGGAGGAGACAGGAATGATATACAGAGGGTCAGGAATTTGTACTGAGGTGTATAGCAATGGGGGGATGGGGAACTGGGGATAGCCACCAGCAAGTTCCAGATGCCAGGAAAGTGAGACACTCCCACGACCCAATGGGGATGAGATTAGCCGAATGCCCAACAAAGGAGAGAGAGAACCTGTAGAAACCATATCCAATGGTTAGGCAAGGCCCCTGGTTGGGGGATAGGGCCACCCACTCATCTCCAAATTTTTAACCCAGAATTGCTCCTGTCTAAAGGAAATATGGAGACAAAGTGTGGAGCAGAGACTGAAGGAAAGGTCAACCAGAGACTGCCCCACCTGGGGATCCATCCCATACACAGTCACCAAACCCAGACACTATTGTGGATGCCAAAAAGTGCTTGCAGACAGGAGCCTGATATAGCTGACTCCTGAGAGGCTCTGTCAGAGCCTGGCAAATACTGAGGTAGATGCTGGCAGCTAGCTAGCCATTGGCTTGAGCACGGGAATCCCAATGGAGGAGTTAAGGAAAGGAGTGAAGGAGCTGAAGGGGTTTGCAACTCCATAGGAAGAACAACAATATCAACCAACCAGACCCCCAGAGCTCCCAGGGACTAAACCACCAACCAAAGAGTACACATGGAGGGACCTATGGCTCCAGCTGCATATTTAGCAGAGGATGGCCTTATTGGGCATCACTGGGAGGAGAGGCCCTTGGTCCTGTGAAGGCTTGTTGCCCCAGTATCGGGGAATGCCAGGGTGTTGAGGTGGGAGTGGGTGGGTGGATTTGGGAGCACCCTCATAGAAGCAGGGAGAGGGGGGATGGGATAGGGGGTTTGTGGAGGAGAAACTGGGAAAGGAGATAGCATTTGAAATATAAATAACTAAAATATCCAATAAAAACAAACAAAAAACACCAAAGTGGAACTAAATGTCCCCTCATATCTGACTTGCTCTGTCTTAAAACTTTTGTTTCCAATGTCCCTAAATGACTTTGTGCAAAACTGTGAATTATTCAATGATTGTGTTGCTAGCTCCCCCCTTTTGAAAACCATGAATAATGGAAGCTAGAGGCTTTCAGACCCAGATGAATGTACCAATCTAATAGAGGAAGCACAGACCCACCAGAGTATTTGCTATTATAGATCTTTATTTTGCCCTTTGCTATTTACATGTTTTTTAAAGTATATTTTTCAGAAGCATAATTTTATGCTCTTTCATGTTTCACTTTCTTGAAGTTATGACTGGTCAAGGTCTCTTTCTCACAAGAATGTCAATTAATGAGGTCAACGTGGGCACCCACTTATCTAGTAAGGCTCTGCTACTGAGACCCTTGCAGATCAGGTCACCTACCTGACTGTTGGTTATTCTCTTTTCTTTCCTTTTATTGTCTTGGCCCAACACCACTACTAAAGATCTGTATGTATGTGACTTTACTGTTACTGACTTAATTGCCATTGAAAGAATCCTCTGGTATTATCTGAAGTCATCTTCTATTACTCTGCAAAATTCTTGTACCTTTACCTTTGCTAATGAATACTGACCCCAGAGATACAGTCTAGCATGATAGTGGGTGCAAATTCTGACACAGAGTTCCTTCCTCATGGATGACCCTGACCAGCTGACCTATTTCATTATTGAAGTATATCAGAGAGATATTTTAACATCATTCCCTCCCTCCCCTGAAAACCCAACACTGAGAATGTAGACTCATATTAATCTCAGGACACCATACAACAAACACAAACACATTGCACTTTCAGTAGGACAAGTTACAATTACTTTGGATGCTGGGTTGTGGAGTAGCTAGAATGTTCCTGCTTACGACCACAGGGTATCATGCAGATGGAGTGCTTAGTGAACGCCTTCAGTAGTCAATAGCTTGAAAGCATTGCTGTTGTATATAGAGAGTAAGGAACTCTTATTAGGAATGGTCACAATCTCAGCAAAACTTTGTTCTAAGTATGTCAAAAGTTTATAGCCTTGCTATGAATGAGGATGATACAAATTGTTAAGAATACATTGGACAAACTCCATTGAGACCCAATAGATTGTTCTCTCTAAAGAGACACCCTACAGTGCAAATCAAACTGGGCAGAAAATATATCACATATTTCTACAATAAAATGATGCATTGGAAAGACAGAAAGCTGGTGTCTTTCTCAGACAGGAATTCTAGGGGGAAAGGAGAGGGTAAGGCAAGACAGAATAGGGTAGTAAAGTAGGGTTGCTCCATTCCAGACTTAGTAAGGCTCTTCCTTCTGTCAAAGCTGTTGGACTGGCTAAACCCCAGGAGCACTGTTCAGATGCTCTGCACTTCCACAACTACTTGGTGTTGGAGAAAGTTCGGGAGGAGACATAGGCAACCAAATTGAGAGGGTGTGCCTGTATGGCTGGAAAGGGGCTGGGGGCAGCAGGAGACAGGGCTTGATGAAGACGAACAACAGACCACACACAGAATACAAGGGGAGACCTGGCAACTTTCAAGTAAGAAAGACCATAGCTATGAAAAACCAGAAGATTCAAGTTCCTGAAAAGCTGTCATTGCCAGATCTCCATGGTACTTTGACATGTAACTTCACATAGTATGAATTGCAGTAGAGTTTAACTGCTCTCATTGCAGCACATTAGGGCAAAATAGTCTTTTTAGGGTATGCTATATCTAGCTATGTGGATATTTACAATTGGCCTCTCTACCCCTCCTCTGCTGTATCTTTGTTCCCACTACTCTAATCCCTCTTTGTAACTTTACTCCAGTGAAGGTTCAACACTACAAGATTATAGGTCTCCAAATCCAAGTACACATCCAATGAATGCTCAGATTCTAGATGAGAACTCTCTGCTCTCCTTTTAATCTGGACCTCTTTGTGCTGGGTTCCTAAAACAAAATAGACAATCTTATATATTTTGGTCGAACTTCCTTGTTATGAGTTGTTTAAAAGTATGTGTGTGTGCATGTTTATTTGTGTATGTTTATGTCTGGACATGCCTGTAAATATAACTCAGAGCATGGGTATTCCTGATATGTATGTATGCATGTGTGATGGAGTGGGTATGTGTGTCTGGGTGTGTATGCATAAAAGGCCAGAATTGTGCCTATGCATGGAGAAGAGACAATACCGAGACCATCTACTCAGTACCTGGCGCTCCTTTCCATTTTTACTTCTCTGACTCTTTCCCTGAATTGAGTTTAAGTAAGAAACATTCAAACTCCAAACACAAGATAGATTTTTGGGGCCTCTTCAAGCAGCTAAGTATGTCTGAGGATTAGCTACAAATGTACTTCCCTAGTAGGTCCACCTGGCTCTCTAGAACTGAAAAGAAACAGTTAATCAATCCGCTAAATAAGACTAGAGTCATGCTGTTTCTACAAGAACCTCCTAAAGGGAATACATGTAGTTTATGATGTATGTCCTTTTACACCAAGTTTGACAAACACAGGTATACAGACATGCACATTTCATGAATGTATACAGAATGTATTCAGCTGTGTCAATTTAAGTACACAAGTGACATTCACATAGTGATGCATACATACTATTCATCCACACAGTGCAGATATGCATATACTAATGTAGATTGACACTAGGACAACTTCTCAAATGATTGTATGGACAGCACATAGACCTACCTGGATACATACACACTCATCCTCAGAGATACACAGAAACATATAAACATAGAAGTACAGTTAAGGAGGTGGGTGGGTAGAGGAATATAGGGCTGAAGGAGAGGCTGCCTATAGAGGAAGAGGAGATATAGGTTGAGTGCTTGGAAAAGCTCCCTCATGACTTCCATCAAAAAGCTGGTGCTTCCTGGAAAGATGATGTGCAGGCTCAGCCTACTCTTATGAGGAGCCCTGCTGAGTAGGCTTCATGTTCAGTGACTGGTCAGTAGGCTCTTCATATAGAGATGCTCCAGGTGCTGTCGAGTGAGCTTGGCAGCTTGGGCACAGAGAAGGGGCAGTTAGTTGAGAATTAGGCAGATAAGGGGAAAGAACAAGCATCTTTAAGCATGGCACACAAGCTCCACATTTTCCTTGGAACACTGGGGACAAGTTGCTTTGTCTTCCCTGGCTCACAGGGCTCCTGTGAGGATCCAACGATGTGATCGGTCAGGGAGCGCGTTGACATTTACTATGCACTAGACAAATAGAAAGGATTAGTATATAGATTCACAGTAGTTGTTCATATGCTATTCTAGGCCGATGGTGAAATAGCAAACCTGAACTTTCTCAACTAGTGCTTACTTACTAAGTGTGTCTACTGTAACTAGTAATTAACCCAGCAATTGATAGAAACCTAACTCATAACTGAACAGAAGTACTGAGTCCCTACTGTCAAGCAATGTGAAGGGGAAATATGGCCAGAGACGGTCTAGTAACTTAAAAGGGAATAGCTGAACATGCACAGACTTCAGCCTGACATCACTCCCCTGTCTTACACACTCCTGCTGGAATCATGCTTTCTCACTTACTGTGCTGTATATCATTGGCAGTCCCTTCCTACCCACCTGCCTGTCCCACTCCTTTATCACAACTCTACAAAGTACAAGACACTTACAAATGATTCCCAACTTTCCTTTGTCAGAATATCCAAGCCATGCCTAGCCCCTCCTCTGCATATCCCAGGCCAACTTGGTTTGTCTTCTTCTCCCAAAGCCATTTTTATCTGGCAGACAAGGTGCATGGCACCCAGGAGGAAGGAAAAAAGTGATGCAAAAGCAATTTCAACACTTTGAGGGGACTTAAAACAAAGGTCCCAGGAATGTTTGTGAACCAGATTATCCTCATTCCTCAGCATGGTCTTCTCTATCCTCTGAATACTTCCAAGGGCATGTCTAGGCTGATGGACTGTTTAAAGTGAAAGATGAGAATTTTCTAGAAGGAAATCAATGTGCAATTTATCTCCAAATCCTCCTCAATCTTTCTCCTTTGGCTACATGTTTTCTCCATCTCCTCCCCACCTCATAATAAAGAGAAGTGCCCAATGGATTTGATTGCCCCTTCCAAACAAAACAAAACAACCCCTCCCAAAATGAAAAAAATAAACCTTTGCCAAATAAAATGAAAAAGGGGAAGAGGGAAAGATAAAACCAAAGAAACTATGAAGGAAACACATCATAGTATCTTTGCTGCTCTGGTGTATGAGAAACTAATAGACGTGGTATAACCAGTAAACCACATTGAACAACCCAAAGGAAAGAGGGAAGAGGAAACGGGACCATCTATCAACCTTAGGGACCCGGTTAGGCTTAAAGAGCTGAAATGAGAACCCTTCATTGAAGGAGCACCCAGGGCTTGGGGAACAACTCTCCTCAAACTCTGAGCTACTGTCCTTCTCTTGGTCACAGGCCATGAGCTCCTCATCAGTAAGGCTCCAGATACTGTCAGCATCCCCCTTGCGTTGTTCATCAAGGCCAAGCCAGCTGCTCTTGATACTGATGTCATCCTGTAAGCTCTCAATTTTATCAAGGTCCCAGCTTGCTTCTTGCACACACCTCTGGCTAATCTGGAACTTGAGCCTTCCAGTGGGGCTGCTTCCATGGCCATGGCTCTCCTCAGAACTTAGGCTTTCTTCGGAGTCTTCATCCTGAAGGGCATCAGAATGGCTGTGGGTTTTGATGGGGATAATACTGTCATTAGTGAGAAAGCCGTGAAAGTGAATGGTACAGTCAGGCAGTGTTTGCTCAGAGGTGGAGGGAAGATCACTCAGGCTTTCTCCAGTGGCCAATTGGGCCTGGCTTGAGGCAGAAGAGAGTGGGCTGGGGCTTTCAGAGGTAGCCAGCTGGGCCTGCTCTGAAGTGAACACCAAGGATCCTAGACTTTCCTGGCTTGCCAGATGAGCCTGCATAGGGCTGTCAGGAAGGGGATCAGCTCTGTCTTCCACTCTGTCTTCCACATTAATCAGGCCATCCTTGAAGGAGATAATAAGTTTATTAGTTTTATATCATCTAGTGGGCATGCATGGGGGAAAAGAAAAAGGAAGGAACTTTCCTGATTAGTGCTTGCAAAGCTACTGTTGACACTTTTGATGGACAGAGCCTGTTGGGCTCCCTGAGGTGCTTAGAGGGGTTGAGAAACTGAACCAGGAGGTTGTTTTAGCATGCAGAGAATGTCATAGCTGTGGCCAAGCAACTTTCTCCCTGTGGAGCAGTTGTGACCTCAGGAATGCCATGTGCTATATGTAGGTTTCCCAGGTAGCATGAGGTTGAGCTCTCTGCAAAGGAGTGGTGTTAGTGGGCATTTATATATACCCGAAAGCAAAGGGCTCGGTATGTTTTCAGGTGTCTGAAGTGCCAGGGAAGAAAAAGTATGAAGGCCAGTCTCTCTGCACCTCCCCCGCTTCTAGTTTCAACACTTACTCTGGAAGCCTGTAAGATGGAGCAATGTATTGAAGATAAAAAAAAAAAAACCCCACCAAGTTCTGACTTTTCTTGTTTCATGATATCAAATAATTATCTGTAAATGAGTGTGGATATGCCTGTCGTATACAGGTAAAGTATGAGGATAAAAGCAACTATGAAATATGAAAGGGTCAAGTGCTAAAGCCTAGTCTGAGGAGGTGCTGAGAAAAGCTGGCTGTCAGTCAAAATATCAAACCTGCACATTTGCCACCACCACTTCTTGGTAGCGGTATCGGGCAACAACTCTCCTGGGTTTTCTGCATCTCCTGTGATTACGCCGAGCTACTTGGCTGAAGAAAAGGTAGTTGATGTAGACATACTCCAGCAGGGACAGGAAGACGAAGAACAGGCACACAAGGATGTAGATGTCAATGGCTTTGATATAGGAAATATGGGAGAGTTTATCCCGCATATGTGAATCGATGGTAGTCAGGACAAGGATCGAAGTTAGTCCTATGAACAAAACAGTACAGGTTTAGTCTCCTTCAATAGCTGCAATTTTAGCAAACCTTTGGGTCTATACCTCAAAGGAGGTGAGCAGAGGCCACCTCTGGGGGGAAGGTTTGCCCATGTCCTCTCTTTGCTCCTGATACCTATGCTTTATCAGGCTGATTGCTCTGGATCAAGCTCAAATTTCTAGCCATGGTTTAAGTAATTAACATTTCCAGTTCCATAAAGTCTTCTTTTACTATCTGAAGTTTTCTGAACCCTAAAATATCACACATATATAGCTATAGTTGTGTCCCTAAAGGAAAAGATAGACCACTCTTCTCTACAGAAGGTAAAAACAGGCCAAGTAGCTCAATATTCTAGGTTGTTCCTTGCTCAAAACATTTGATGCCTCCCCCAAACCTAAACCTGAAGTTCAAGGTCTTCTCTGTTCTGTCTTGTTTTCTAAGTAAAATATCCAAGTTTCTTCCTGAAATGGAGATAGTGAGAACTTACCAATAGTTACCCTGGCTGCAGAGGAATCATAGTTCATCCAAAATGATATCCAGGAGAGAATGGTGGTGAGGACTGTGGGCCAATAGACCTGTACAAGGTAGCTGCGGACTTCCCTCTGAACTTGGAACTTCACTATCAGGCGCATGTAGGAGCCTGTAAAAATACACATCCGTGTCAGGCCTACGCAAGTCAGCTCTAACTTGCCTCCTGCCTCACTCATTTCCACATGAGATGTGAGATGTTTTCAGGCTGCAAACAGATGGAGGGTGAGAGGCCAGCCCGATGAGGAGCAGGAATCATTTCCAGCTGTAGAGTGTTGTCAGCCTGCCCAAGCCTTCCACATTTATTCTCCATCTGTAGGGGTGAGCCACTAGGGCTTTATCAAGAGGGGAGGGAAGGTTAGATGTGTTCAGAACCAAAGAAATGGGAAAGGATGGAGATAACTATAGGGATCAAAGGCAGATGCCCTCAAGGGTTTGTACTGGTGTAAAGGGGACAAGAAACAGCAGAGAAAGAGGCTGACTGGCCCACCTGTGTAGAAGTACACCTCCTTGCTGGTAATTGTCCTCCCCAGGTAGGTGTACTGAGGGATATGCAGCTCATCAGTAATGTGGATGGCATTATCATCTTCCCAGGATAACATAATGTCTTCGACGGTGTAGCCATCTGGGAGGTGAAACAGAGTTAATCTAGGCAGATTTCACTCAAGGGAAGTCTGTGAAAACCAAAGCATGGTTGGTACTTGGAATTTCGGGGCTACTTTGTGGCTTTCTGAGTGTGAGCATGGGGGAGTCTAAACACTTGCAAAAAAGAGAGGACTTCCACTTTGGAGTTTTTAGGCAGGAAGGAATGTTTAGCCAAAAGATGCTTGAACTTTTACCCATGAGTATGTATAGCTTCTCAATTGAATTACCTACACCATAAAGGCCACCCAGAAGCCAGGTATATTCAGCTATCTGTCAGCTTATTATGCAGCCACCATCCATCATTTATATACTGCTTATGAACATATTTGGGGAGGAAGAGGGAAATGCACAGCAAAGGAACTGTGCTGTTCTTGATGTCAAGCCTACTCCTGCTTTCCTGACTGCTGCAGCTCATCTCAGGCACTAAGGATCCACAGGAGAAATACGCACAGCTCTCCACCTCCAGCTTGCAAGATTGTTTGTCCATAGGGAATTTTTGCAGATCCAGTGAACAGGCTGCTGTTGTGGTAAGTCTGCCAAGGAAAACAGAAAAGGAAGGGAAATAATTCAAGCTTATTCCTAAGGATTTTGCAGGGTGGGGAGGCAAGGGTTAGGTGGAGGGTTGACACATATGTATGGAATTAGGGGGAGGCAGAGAAAGAGAAAAATTGGAATTTGATAAAGAATCCACAATATTTGGCAGAGCTGAAGCAAAGAGCAGATATGTCATGCCAGAAAACCCACAGAACATCAGAAAGGGAAGGGCCCTTGAGGAAACAAGACAGAGACAGAAACACCTGTGCTTGTTAAAATATCAACAAAGCTGTTGAGAGAACACTGTGTGCTATGTGTGACATGCTAAGGCTACATAACCACTGGGGAAAGCAGGTATGTGGTGTGCAAGTATAAATGTGGGCAGTGACCCAGGGCAGCCTTAGACCATACCTACATCCATGTCAGTAGTGAGGACTTACATGGCACTGAGGGCTACAAAGACATCAGTGGGCATGAAATGCTTATCCATGGATGTTCCAGACAGTGCTGACAGTAGATACAGCTAGAAGGAGCATTAATTGCTATGTTGTGCACCCAGGAGTGGAATCTGAGCAAATGGCCTTGGCAGGGCCAGGGAGGTGACTTGTGCTTGAAAACAGCATAATGAAAAAAATTCTCTCTACTGCCTCATTTCTGTCCTATGTTGTTTTCTTTCCTTCCCATCTGCTAAGCTAGTCTAAGCCCTGTCAATCCTTGGAGGAATTTCATTTTGGGGACTGGGTAGTGTGTACTTCCCTCCTTAAAAAATGAATTTCCCAACTATTATTCATTAGCCAATGCCTCCTTTACTTTAAACAAGAGTGATTATTGATCAGTTTCATGTGAGCATTGATATTCCATGATTCCATGGGAATGTGGATGGAGGAAGAAGAAAGGAAGAAATGGGGAGAGAGTACCCCAGAGTAAGAGAAACCCGATGATTAGACCTGTTAAACAAACCATGGTAGCTACCACCAGGAAACATTTTCTGGGCTAAGATGACCTATCAGCTTGTGTTACTGACAATCTGAGCTGAAAAACTGTGAAGTCAGCTTTTGTGACTGCTCCATTGCAAATGGCTCAGTTAAAGACTATCAGCGTGCATGTGTTCTTTGTATAAAGAGAGCAGGAGTTGAGAAGCCCTACCATAGCCCTCTTACAGCACTGGCTCCCTCTTCTCCTGATACTCTGCATGGTGCAAATATAAGGAAGGAGACAGGTGGAGCCCAGGCTTTAGCATTTCTCAATCTCCCTTCATAGCTGCATGGAGATAAAGAATTCAACACACATAAGGGAAATGGAGGAAGAGATCTTTTGGTCCAGGGAATCAATATTTCTTTTTTAAAAACTTATATGATAATTACATAAAAATGTAATGAAAACAGTATTCCTCTCACAAATGGTAGGCAACATTGTCAATTTCTTTCTTCATTGTCCACAAAATAAAGTAACACTGTTCCCAGTGAACTCAGATTACTTAATACACCTTCCCACCATAGGAGCTCATATTTTTTTAATTGAGTATTTAGCCATAGGAAATTTGAGGATTTCCTGAAAAAGGGAACATTTGCATGAAGGATTTGAAAGTATGTGAAAGTGTGTGGGATACACAGTAGGAAGAATAAAGCTTGCCAGAACATCCCAAGACTCTTGTGGGAACTCACCGGATGCCGTATCGCACTGTCCCATCTGGGTGAAGTTGAAATACACGATTCTCCACAGTTACATCATGCACAAAGGCATCTTTGCTATTCACAAAATAGCAGTCAGGAACCCAGAGCTTCTCATGCATCTGATAATCCAGAGTCAGGTTCAGGTTGGTCTCATAGTAAGCTAAGCGTGTGTCCTTCCAGGTCTGATGCAAAAACATTGTGATTGTATAGTCCTTGGGGGAAACAGGCAAATGACAGTTGTCAGATTGTCCAGCTCTATGTCTTCTGTATACATATATTATATGTGCACACATACATATATGCTAGTATATGAAACATATCATGCAGATGGGTGCATAAACATGCTTAAGAAGGAAAAGCAAAAATTAAGCTTCTATAATTAATATCCAGGTTAAGAAAGTACCAATGTGTGCTTTTCAGAGCACATTTTCCACAACCAGCAGGAAACATTATTCAAAATTTTATGGTACTATTTCCCATGCTTTAGGGTAGAGTTTCATTGTTTCCATGTATAGTTTTAGAAAACACAATGCTTAGTTGGACTTCTTTTTGGAACGTTGTTCAATTAGAACCAAACTATATATCCATAACCCCCTCCCCGTCCACACCCTTTCCCACACAGTATTGTATTTGTGAGGCCCATTCAAAGGTGCTGTGTGTAAGTATAATTCCTGGAGAATATTTCCATATACAAACGTACAATGTATATAACTATGTAAAAAATGTACCATGCATGCCCCAAACAGGAAGAAATTACAACAGCAAAGGGAAAGTGGCCATTTGCATCCCTGCCAAAGCTGAGAACAGGTGACAGCAGTGTCTCCACTTCATCAACCTCAGCAGCATCTGACTACTGTTTTGGGCAATGTGTGTCTTATGAAATAAATCTTAGCTACCCTGTAGTACAAAAATAGTGTGCTATTAAATCTTTTTAAAGCTTCAAAGATTTTTTTGAGTTGATAATCTACATGTTAGTGGATTTTGGATATGCTGTGCTGTTAGCCTTCAATTGGCTTTATTTTCTATTCCAGAGGGCCGTCACTTTTAAACCTACCCTTATTCCCTTTCATGTGAGTTCTGTCACAGGTCAGAACAATTAGAGTTGGCTTAGACTATGCTTCATGTCCCTTATCTCCAGCACCATGACTGGAACCTACAGACTTACCATATTTATTTCTGAGATCTGCTCGATACTGGAGACATAGATAGATACTGACACAGGCACAGGGGCTCCTACAATACAGGAAGATACAATCACATGAACATTTGGATAAAGGGTAAGGATATGTACTCAAGACCCAGTTGTCTAGGCTAAAACTAGTTTGGAGGTTTGCTGGTTATATGATCTTAAGTCACCTAGCCTCTCTAAGCCTGAGCTCGTGGGTAAAATGGGGATAATGCTATGATAGTTAAATGAAGGTCAAGTGCTTAGAGCAAGGCTTTGCTTACGCTGTGCTCAAAGGAACTTATAAGGGCAACACAAAAGGAAAATATGAAATGAAGCACACTGGTAAATGTTTTCTGATAAAAAAACCTGAAACTCAACAAGCCCATGAAAAAGAGCTAAGGTTTATGGTTCTGTGTGAGTGAATGTGAGCATGTTCATGTTTGCTAGTGACTTTGGGAATGTGTCCATATGTGTGAGATCATGTCTGTGTATGAGTCAGTGTGCATGCATGTTTGTGTGACCCAGTGTGTTGTATGGGCATGTTTGTGTGATCCAGTGTATTATGTGGTAGACAACATATGAGATAGTTCAAGTGAAACATGAGGACAGTTATCATGAGGCAACAAATATGTAACTATGGGTGTTATGGAAAGGAATGGACTTGCATGTTCGTTTCAGTATGCTTTGTGGAATTAGGATATACAGGCATGTAGATGTGGTATGGAAGTCAATGTATGCTATGAGTACAGTAGTGTATAAATGAATGTGTGATCCTGCATGCTCATATATGGGTGTCTGTCAGCTTACCTATGTGTATGAATGAGTTTGTATGCATGTTGAATGTTTTTACATGGCAGTGAGTGTATGTGAGCATATCTGTGTGAGTAGATATGGGTTTTGTGTGACCTTGGTCATGTGTGGTACTGTAAACATATGTACATAAGGATGTTAATGTGTAAAGTAAATTTGCTAGTGTGTTTGTGTCTGCAGGAATATTTGAGTGCATCAATAGATACAATGTTTATCTGTGTATGAAAGTGTCACTGTTTGTCCACATGTGGGAGTGAATCAGTGTGTTTGTGTAAGCAAACATAACTGTGAGTGAATGTGTGTGGTTGTATATGTTTGATAATATATAACATGACAGAATTTATAGGTATATTTGCATATATGAGCATGTTTGTGTATTAATGTGTTACTGTGTATTAAAGTGTGAGTGGATTTTTAAGTATACATATGTGAACACTCATGTTTATATATACATATGAACATGTGAGTGCTGATGGTTTGTCAATGTGTCAGAATATTTATGTGTATATGATGTATACTGATGTATTTGCTCTTATGTAAGAATGGATTTATGTGATTGTATGTGAGTATAAATGAGTATATATAAGCATATTTGTGTTGAGTGAATGTGTGACCAAGTGTGTTAATATTTAGGTGTTTGTGAACATGTCTGTGTGCATGAATGTACCTGTCTGCACGGGTGAATGTGTTTTCATGCCAATGAGCATGGGGGTACGTTCATAAATGAGTGTGTTCATGTAAATGTCTGATTGTGTGAGAGAATTGTGTATTTATGTGTGTAAATGAATTTTTGTAATCATTTCTGTATGTTTGTGCATGAGCAAGCATTTTCCTCGTATATGTGTGTATGTTTGGCCATTGTGTATGACTGTTAATGTATAGTTTGGGTCATGTTTGTGTGCATTAATGTGTGAATTTAAGTGAATGTATGATCATGCTTATGTGTGTCTATGTGAGTGAATTCATGAGTGTGCTCATGTTAGTTAATACTGTGTAATAATGCTGTGTTTAATGTTTAAGTGTGACTGAATGTGTAATTCTGTGTCAGTGTTCTACCTCATGCTTTTTCCCTTTGCCTGGGTATTTACAGTGTCCATTGGCAAGATTCAAATATGATCATGGTTATGAAAATAGTAAGTTGTAAGATACTATGGAGAAATCCATTTTATTATTCTCTCACCAGCTTATACCAAAGTATATTACACCGCACTGCTGCTAGAGAAACATGTGTGCGTGTGATGCTTGCAATTCAACCTGCTGGTTTCACTGCATGCTGATTGCATAGAAGCTGAGCTAAAGAGAGGAAGATGTATTATTTCAAACCTAGCGCCTCAAAGAGCAAAGTGCTTTGAGGAATACGTATATGGATGGCAGCTAAGAAGCAAATGAGGTTGTGTTAGGGAGTAGCCCAGACGCCAACACCCAGGACTAGTTTGAAAAGCCCCAGGAAAATGCTATCTAGTGACAGAGGTTCCTAGAAACACTGGGTTTGATTGCTGCCTTTCAGACTGCCCTCTCTACACTTTTAGCAGATGGTAGCTGTGCTAGTAGGCAACAAGCCCCAAAGAGGCCTACATGCCAGCTAATTTTTTCAAAGCCTGATTGCCAGCCCCTTCCTCCAAGGTCAGGCTTCTCTAGACCATCCTAGTGATGCCTTTACTCATCTGAAATGTTGTGGAGTGAAAGGGCCAGAGCAGAAGCTCTGCCCAAGGGCTCTTAGCTGAAGAGGTAGTAGGTACTGAAATGCAGAGCATATTCGCCTTGCCAAGCCATGATATGGCACAGGGATACAACCAGAGGAAGGGGACATTACTCTCATTTCTCTAGCTAAGGTGAAAATGTTCTATGTCTTCCTTTACGATGTTGGGTGTCTGTCTCATTTTTCTGTGTGTGTGAGGGAGGGAGTCAGGAACATTCTTATGTGTGAAGATTAAGCCCTAAAACTGTATTCCATATTAAATACAGAGGGTATTCTTGTTTATTGGAGGCTTTACAGAGAGTCCTGGGTTCCCTAAACCCTGAGTGCTCTAGTCTGGCTGTCTGATCAGTGGGTCTCCCACCATATTTCTCCCATCCAACAGCCACAGCCTTACAGCCTGTAGTGTTCCTTTCCATCTAAATGGCAGGTGCTCCTAGTTCTCCTTGGAGCACCTCCCTCCAACCCCTCCTCCTACCCCCATCTGTTTGGCAAAGTAATTGTAGGGACCCATATTTTATCAGATGCTCCAGCCTGGCATGATCATAATACTTGTAACATGACAGTTGACAGCAGGAGGCACCAGGCCTACTGTGGACCTATAGTGCTGGACAATATGCAGAGATGCACTCTTGCCTCTGTTCCCTTCTTTTAGTCTTGAATGGTGCAGGGAGGGCAGCCTGAGCCTGAAACAGTGGTGAACATGTGCTCATTGAGTGGAGATGGCTACTATTTGGCCTTTGTGGACAAACATTAAAGTGAGGAAGACATATCCTTTGGGGCTTGGCACAGTGATTCAGAGGTACCATGTAAGGGGTATTAGCTGGGCTTTACCCCCTGAATTTCTAAATGCCACATGGGAAAGCTGCTGCTGCTGGGTTCTCAGTAGCATTAAGACATTATATGCCTTCTGCCTTTTTCAACCCTGTTTCCCATGCAGACTCACCCTGGAGGCCTTGACCTGAGCCTCTGCCCTCATAGAGTGGACGGAAATACCAGCTAATAGTCTCACCTCTTCCATTTAGGGCCATGTGAAAATTCCTTGTTTTCCAAGGTGGCACAGTACTTTCAGAAGACACTTACAGATGAGCACAAATGTGAGTCATTAGCAGTGACTACTCAGTAGATTGTGTCCCATCCTACAGGAAGTTGTCCTGTTCCCTTGTCATTTCTGTTAGTGGCCATCAGGCTGAATCTCATGAAGAACACATATAATACAGCATGCTAGATGGACTGAACTTGGTGAGAACCGAAGACTTAGCAAAGCAGGGCATTTTAGCAGGGTTCCAGGCCTAGGTGGGTTAAGAAGTGACAGAGGCAGAGAAGACCATAGCCTCAATTCTCAACTCCTAGAATTGCTTAAGGGTGGCAACACCTTTAGAAGGCAGTAAGGAGGAAAAGGTTTCTGGCATAGAAAGTCAGTACATTGATACATTCAATGAAAGAGAGCAGAAGGCCCAAATCTGAAGGAGCTCCCTTGCAGGGCTTGGCAGAATCAAGAAAGTAGGATCTGGGGGCGGGGGTCAGAGGTGTAGAGCCTGGTGAGCTTCCAGGGTGGTACTGGTTCTATTCCATGTAATGTAAAAGCCTCTGGTGTCTCGATTGGGCTTACCTCCAAAATTTGGTCTCAGTCGGACATCATATGTTGACAGCACCCTGTCCAAAATCTTTTGAACCACAGCTTCATTTGCACAATTTTTGCTGAAACAGAGAAGCCATGAGCAAATGCTGGTTGACTTGCGGCCCACTTACCAGTGGCTGGTTTGCCAGGGCCATCACTGTTCCTGTACATATGCAAACATGTGCAGTCATATGTGTGTGCTTTCACCCTCCCTTCCTCCCCTCTCAGCCCACAGTGAGTCAGCCAGAAGCACAGCAGTGACGCAGACTCTTTTTCCCCTTCCCCTCCCCCTTCACAGCTTTCATCCAGAGGGTGGGGCCCAAGGACTGGATCCCTGTTACCAGGCAGAAATAGTGGTCAGGGGAAGAATGCCCACCATAGGAGAGGAGGAAAGGTGGGCGATGAGACCCTCAGAAGCTGCATTGTTTTAGTTCTTTGAGACATTGCACCTTGATATACCCCTGGATGCTGATTGCTGGCAATCTTTCCAGAGGTACCTCATTGCCCCTGGAGGTCAACTCCCACTGGCTAGTGTGCCCTTGAGCTGAGCTCATGTTTGCCAGCTTAAAGACACATTTCCTCTACCTGGTCCGGGTATTTCCCCCCTTACATTTATGTCAACCTTGTGTGTGAGAGAGTTGGTATATGACACATGATGCAGAAAGAGAGAGGTGGAGGAGGGAGAGAGAGTGTCTTGCTTATGTAGCATAGATTTATGACTCTCATTGAACTAAACCATTTCCGATTCCTGGGGTTTAGAGCTGTCTTCGAAAAGATTCATCCTGGGAATAGGCACCTCACTACACATGTGCTTTCAGCCTGTAGGTGTCTTAGGTGAGCACCTGTAAGTGAAGCCAGCTCAACTGCAGATAGTAGGCCTTTCCAGAGGTCTCTGAGATGCTCATTGAATTAATCTAGACTTTCATTCCCCAAAGGGCTTTTAAATGACAACAGGCTCACCAGGGCTCCTCAGATCGTTGACTCATCGCCCCGGCAATTTCATTCTCTCTGTCTCTCTGGGTGTCTCTTTCTTGCTCTTTCTATCTCTCCCTGACTCCCCCTACTCCCTGTATGTTCACTGATTCAGTCTGGAATGTTGGGTTGAGAGCACTGCAGGACTGCCTGCCGGAACCTTGCCCAGCCTAGCCCCTCCCCCTTTCTGAATGCATGTTTATTTCTAGTTTGCCACTTAAAATTATTACTCATTTCTCTCAATCATAAAATTTAATTTAGTAACATTTAAAAGTGTGCGCATGAATTATTCCCAAACTAAAGAAATACATCCCCGCCCGTTTCTGTCCACAGATTTCCCATGTGCCAGCATTCCAGATCTGTAGCCACTTGCAAATACACATTTTTTGTGTGTGATCTACATTTCAAGGATGACAGTTTATACCCTCTTCAGATACTTGCAGACCTAAAGAAACTTTAAACCAAACATAGAGAAACACTGAAATCTTCAAATGTTTTCACAGGAGTAAGCACAAAAGCTTACCCCACTTAAGCTAAGGTTATATGCCATTTACAGCCACAGATTACACAGGTAATCATTTCAATCTGCTGTATTTGAAAGAGCCCCTCACTCCCCCACAGAGAGAGACAGAGAGACAGAGACACAGAGATATTATTTCGGCAAATGGACTAAAAATCTTTACTCAAACAGGTGTTTTTCCTGTCTGTTTTGCCAATTGTCCATGTACACACCCCCAGTACCATGAGCGTCAGAGAACAGAGACTGGGAAAAGCAGCCTGGGACCTCAGTCCCTGAGGATGATCAGGTAGATTCTGGGGTGAGGGTGATTCTGGCCTCAAGAATTGGGCTGACAGTAGGCACAGTAAGGCACAGCAGTAACAGGTGGGTTGAAGCTAGGAGTATCATTTCACGGTCGTCCCCATGCTCCCTTCATCCTCTAGGCAAACCAGGATCCGAGTCCCTTGTCCCCAGCCCACTCTGTTCAAGAGGTCAAGACCTTTTTTTTTTTTTTTTTTTTTTTTTGCCCCTGTCCCTTCCATGCTCAGCTAGGCTGGGCTGCTTACCAGTTGAAGAGATCCAGGATGACTTCAGGCGTGCTGGAGGAGAGCTCGAAGTGGAATTTCGGGGTGGGACTGGGGCCGTTACTCTCTGCCAGCCAGGTCCTAATGAGCAGCAGGAGCGCGGCAGCTCGCAGCATGCCTCGGATGCCCATGGCTGCGGTGCTCTTGGAGACCCGCAGCAGACAGCTGGAAAAGGGGACAGGGTTGGGGGTGGGAGCCAGTCAGTACCGGGCAAAAGGGGCGGGATCGCTAGTCCTTCCGCAGAACTGGGACCCTAAGGAGAGACCTGAAGGAAGGTCCACAGGGTGTGCCACTGCTAGGTGCGCTTCGTCTGGCACCGCTCGGGGCTGAGACTGGGTGCCGAGTAGGGCGGGACGTGCGGCTGGCTCCTCCCACTCCGACAACAGCACCCGCTGAGCCAATCCCGCAGCCGCCAGGAGCGGCACAAAAAGGCGCGCGCGCGCTTGGGCCTCCGCCCCTCATGCTGCGCGCTGTCAGGCCCCGCCCCTTCAGGGCTCTGCAGCTTTACCCTGACCAGCACTAGCCACATGGGTGGGGTCCAGCCATGGGAGAGGGAGGGGCTTACTGCTGAGACTGGACCACAGGGGAAGCCAGGGACTTCTGGCTCTGGGCCTCTTTGCAGAAGGAAAATGTGTTTCCTTTAGAAGACTTTGTGTCCAAGAGTTTGCATTTTGAAAGAAGTGTGACCATTTGACTATCATGGCTGGATGTGCACTCTGAAACACTTGCACGACTTAGAAGAATCAGGAGGTTGTTCTCAGACCATTGACCCTCCAGTACCTCAATGTTTAACCCAATGTGTTTCATCTTTGAGTGGGCTGATGGAATCTCTTACCAAAGGATCTCAACGCAGGGCTTTGACCACAGAGGATGGAAACTGTCCTCTTGGAGCCAAATTTTCCAGAGCATTCTTTTCCTCAACTTTAGAGTCTCAAAAAAAAAAAAAAAAAAAAAAAAAAAAAAAAAAATTCAGGGTGCTGAAAGTATTCACCAGCTGGAGTCTTCCTGCAGAGTGGAAGTGAGGATCCAGGCTGACACTATTGAAGGGGAAAAGAAGGCAAAAGCATGTCACTAGAAATTGCTGATGCAACTAAGTTCAAACATGGAAAAGTTTGAGATTTTTGTTAAGAGGCTTTTATTATTTCCCCTATCTGGAAACTGCTTCTGTTATGGAAGAGAAGAGTATGGAAAGGCTTCACACTATTCCCCGTGTCCCAGCCTGGGGCCATGACAGAGCTAGTGCCAAACGAGGTATCACAAGAGCCCATGTACCCAGTAATAAGAAAAAGGGCTCAATCATGTCCACTAGCATTACATCTCCCAAGTCACACCATAAGGGCAGAAGTAAAATGGATCTCAAGTCCAGCCTTCGTTTACTAGGCGCATACACATAGAAACACACCCTTTCTGCTTTCCCTCAGTACTTGGTTGGGTGAACACAGAAAACCTTCATTCTCCTGCTTTCTCAATGTCTTACGAAGTTGCTAATTTAACTTTTTCCTCTTCTTTTGAAAACACACTTTAGAAACAAACTATTCCGTGTTCCATAGTCTCATGACCTCTCCTAGAGTGCAGAGTATTGTCACATCTTGCTTAAAAAAAAAAATCTCCCTTCTTTCCCAACTGTTTCAGAAAATGGACATAAAAGAGAAAAAGGAATGATAAGATTTACATATTATTGCTAATCACATCTAAGAACTGAGAGACAAGCCTGCTCTTGTATTGTGAGTCCTGTCATGTCACCCCTGATCATCTAGACATCCTTACAGAGATTCTTTCTGTTTCTCACCAAAAGGTAATCTGTATCTTCTTGCCTAAACCACTGGATGGTAATATGGGTAAACTGAGGTTCAGAGAAAGAAGAGAAATTGACCAAATGTCACATAGTAGTAGAGATTCAAGCTAGAAAATCTGTTTGCATGTTTGCCTGCTTCCTCTGACTGAAAATTCAGACAACTACCAGCAGATGGGAGTAGATTTGTTTGGAAGATATTTCCAGCGCAGAGGAATCAATTTCTGCAGGCAATTAACTGATGTGGCCTGTTATTTGTTAGGAAAAGTTTTAGAATTGAAATTCTGTTCTTATGTGTCTCTGTGACTATGGATATTTGCAAAAAGTTGATGGCAATTATTTATTCCTGGGCCGTAAATCCCAAAGGATCCACTTCTGGTTTTCTTGGAGGTAATGCTTTGAAATTTCTGAGTCATAAGACCAAATATCGCTGCAGTGTGTACTGAATGAGCTTTTGTCTCAATGTATTTGTATACCCACAAATTTTTGGGCTGAGCCTGGTGAGATGGCACAGTTGGTAAGGGAACTTGACCCAAACTTGATGACCTAAATTTGATCCCTGGAATTCACATGGAAGAATAAAAGAACTGACTCCGACAAACTGCCTTCTGGCCTTCGTAGATAAACATAGCATGTATCCACCATACACATATGTTAAAATAAAGCTAATGTATAAAATATGTTTAAAAATCTAGGCTAGATGTAGGATTATGGCCCAGGGAGACCAGTGCAGCCCTGAAAAGCTCTCCTAGCTGCATTCTCACACTGTACTTCCACACCACAATGAAGGATATAGTTTGCTAGGAAGACAAGAAATGATGAAGTGGGGCTGGAGGACCCGAGTTTAGTTCCTAGCACCAATGTCAGGAGGCTTATAACTCTGTAACTCCACATCTATAGAGTGAAATAACTGTGGTTTACTATATTCTAAAAGAAGCTTGAGAATATCTGCAGGGAATATGCAATCACCAAAAGTGTTATAGAAATACTGAAGAAAAAAAAAAGAATTGAAGAGAAGGCTTATAACTCAAACCACTAACAATGAAACTTGAGAATTGAATGGCTGGGCTAAACAGAATGCCAAACATAACTGAAAAAATAATTAAATCACAATTGGAAGATATGTTACAAGTAATAGTCCAAAGTTTAGCCTGGATAAACAAATTATATGGAAACTTTAAAAATGAGCACGAGACCCAGTGGATAGATTGAGAAGAGTCACCAGTGTGTGTGTGTGTGTGTGTGTGTGTGTGTGTGTGTGTGTGTGTGTGTGTGTATAAATAAAATGAGGGGAGAGAAAAACAAAGAAGATTCAAATTCACAGCTTCAAACAGCTCAAGTAATTCCAGGCAGGAGAGACAGATGAAATGAAATATATTTATAGGTACATCACTATAGTGAGAATTTTGGTTTCTTAAAATCTCAGTTATGTTGTGTGAATATGTTTTTATTCCAATTCCAGGTGTGGGATATGGGGCTGCTTAAGATTGTTCACAGCTACTAACTAATGTTTGCCTGGTGTTAGGGGCAGGGATTCTGCCAGATAAACATAGCTTATGTTTGAAATTCTGGGGACTCTTGAGAGGGTATAAAAGTGCCAGAGCCCCAAGAGGCTGCAGTGGCTGCTGTTGCTCCTGCTGTTGCCACCACCTCTGCTGCTGCCACTGCTGCTGATGGTGGTGGTTCCTGTTGCTGCTTTTTCTGTTTGTTATATTTCTGTGTGTTGCTTGCTCTTTGCTGTTTGCTGGTTGGAGATATCCTGATGACGAAGACTGGACTTGCCCCAAGGAACTCAATGCCTGTAATCAGCAGGAAGTAGTCTAAAGAGGTCTGCATCTCCTTTCCCCTCTAACCTTCTTTCTCGCCTACCTAGTGTCAAGGCAGGAGTATGGAAGGAATTGGGGTGGAGAAGGGTAGTACATATAAGAACCAATTAAAGTAGACAAAAATTCTGGTTTCTCGTTATAGTATAAATGCTAAAAACCAGAGACAAGGAAATCCAATTAGAGTGGTCTACTGAGAAATAGAAGGCTATTGTTTTATAGACGTGTGCTTCTCTTTCCATTGGCCACAAAAGAGGAGACTATTATCTATGGGTGTGAAATATTACTTGTAGTTCAGATCTAAGGCTGGAAAAAGTACTTCATTTAAGCTAAAGAATGACAAAATGAGTTGTTTTAAAAGACAAAATTAAAATGAAATTTATTTTTCTTATTGGTGTATGTTAGTTGTGCATAGTACTGGATGCCACGAAAACACATTCTGTTTTTCTCCTCCCTTTGGTTCCCTTTAGATCTTTGCAGAAAAATTATCCTTCTCTTTCCCACTCCCTCAACATTTGCCCTGTTTCTATTAAATGAGCACCTCTATAGGTGGGGTGTCCTCTTCCCTCCATTAATCACTGGGCTGTCTAACTTTGCTGTGCTGTAATGAAGTTCCTGCACACACATACAGCTAAACAAGCTAGCTTTGAAGAGAGTGAGCCCTTTTCTTATCACCAGAGACTGAAAAAAATGCTCTCCAATCAGCAATGGAGAGAAGGTAAAATTCTCTTCCATATGGGGAGTTACTCTGAATTTTTTTGTTTAGCTCAAAATACTTCATGTATTGCTTTGATTTGAGCAATGCTCTCATATGCCTCCACAGAAAACCCTTTCTGCAAGAGTGGATAATGGAATAGTAGGCAATCAGAATGCTGTCTGAAGATGTAAACTAACCTTCATTGTAGCAAGTGGTAAGTAGTCAACAATTTCACCAAGTGTTACAAAGGAAGAGGGTTTTGAATTTCTGATTTTCTCTTCATTTTTCTAGGCCTTGATTGTTTATGTCCTTCTTTAGCATGTTCTAACCATATCTCCTTTTCTTACAGTGGAGTGCAGTAGTATAGAGGGTGTTCTGAGTATGGACCGTGTCCCCCCCCCCAAGCCAGGGTCACATATCAGATACTTATATTACAATTTCTAACATTAGCAAAATTACAGTTATGAAGTAGCAATGAAAATAATATTATGGTTGGCAGTCACCACAACATGAGGAACTGTATTAAATGGTCGTAGCATTAGGATGGTGGAGAACCACTGCATTAGGGGACAGGACATATATAGCATGTGCAATAAAAGTGCATTTGACCACAGACCTGAAGGTATAGATTAACGCTCCAGAGCTAGTTAAGAGAAGTGTGTCTTAGTCTTTCATATGAAATATGAGGATGGTAACCACACCTACTCATCAATGCCTGTGACAACCCAGACAGAAGGAAGCCCTGTCCAAATCTAGCTCTGGAGCGCCATCTCTTTTTATGCTTTCATCTGGAAGGGCGATGGCTAGTACCAGATTTAACCACGAGGGGGCATCAACACTCTTAGTCTGGTGGCAGAATGAGCCTTTCTGTTTATCTAATTGTTTTCTGAATCCAAAGCCAGGCTGATATTTAGGAAAAGAACACCCTCAAAAGCTCAGTGAAATAGATGGAGATAAACATCCTTTTTAGGCAGTGAACGTTAACCAGCACATGGACAGGCTACTATTTGTTTCTTTTGTGTTTGTGTACTGTTAAGTTTGGGTTCGTTTTATTTTATTTTCAATTTTGTTTTTATTGAAATTAGTTTTCTTCCCCCTACACTATATCCTGATCATTGTTTTCCCTCCCTTAACTTCACCCAGATCTTCCTCACTTCCCCACTCACAGAAATCCATACCCCCCCCTTTTTTTCATTAGAAAACAGAACAGGCAACTAACACCAAACCAGCATAGGACAAAACAAACAACAGGAAAAAAAGAGCAAAGGCAAAAGCATCAGAGATACACACACACACTTGCACCCATAGAAATCTCATAAAAATATAAAACAGAAAACTATAATATATAAGCAAAATACCTGTAGATTTAAAAAACAAAAACAAAACAAAAACCCCAACACCACCACAAAAACCCTCCAGACAAAGCATTATGAAGCAACAAAAATCTCCAAAGCAACCAGTGAGTTCATTTCATATTAGCCATCTACTGCTGGGCATGAGGCTTGCTGTTAAGTGTGGTTTGTATACTCAGTGAGACTCTGTTGGTGAAAAGAAAATTTTCCTTTTTGAGCTGTTATCAACTGGAGATAGCTTCTGAGTTAGGGATGGGGAATGCGTCCATCTCCTCTCTCAGCACTGGGACCCCATCTGGCATAGACTTGTGAAGGCCCTTTGCATCTGCCTCTGTCCCTGTGACTGTATTTTAATTGAAAAACAATAATTATATGCTCAAATCAAGAAATTAATTTATCGATCAATGTGTCATGTATACTTAAAATCCCCTCTTCTAGCTGCTTTTAAATATGCACTCAGTTGATAGTCATGTTATTGTGCTATAGAGACCAGAACTCATTCCGCCTATCAAATATATGAGAAGTAGAGAGACGCTGACCTAGTGCAAGAGTGAGGAGATGGAGATCAGGGCACGGGGTGAGACCCACACTTTTGAATGAGCTTACTTGATTAGTCCATGGATGATTATTTTTAAACATGTCAATCTCAGCACTAGTTAATTCAAACTTGTGTTCTAAAGCATTTCAATAACCAGGGAGCCATTTCCTATTGTGATTGGAAGGCTACTGTATTATAGATGTGTGCCTATCTTTCTATTGGCCACAAAAGAAGAGACTATTGTACATGGGTGTGAAATATTGCTTGAAGTACAGCTCTAAGGTTGGGAAAGTGGGCTGACAAGGAGTAAACCTAAGAGGTCATCTTAGCCAAATGGGTGCTGGGAATCAAACCTAGGTTCCCTGAAAGTTCTCTTAATCGTTGAGAATCATTGAATCATCTTTCTGCCGCCCTTTTAACTTTTTATTTTTTATTTATTTTTTTTATTTTTGATACTTTATTTACATTTCCAATGTTTCCCCTTTTCTGGGTCTCCTCTTTGGAAACCCCCTATCCCCTTTTAACTTTTGAGGAAACACCTTTCTGTTTTCTATAGTAGCCATACTAAGTTACATTCTCACAATGTGTAAGGGTTTCTCTTTCTCTACAATCTTATCAGAATTTGTTATCCCTCTGGCCAGAGTTGGAACCGGCTAAAAACGGAACTGAACTGATACACACCCACACACCCACACACATGCTCAGGCAGGCTTTGATTGGCTTGGTGTGTCTATGTAAATTAGATGAAGAAAAAAGACCAATCAGGGCAGAGTCTATTATTTGAAGAAGGTGGGAGACACCCCTACCACCCCTACTCCTACTGTTAGGTGCCCCACAACAACATCCAGCTCATCAGGCAGTGGGAGGAGTGGGAGGAGTGGGAGGAGTGGGAGGAGTGGGAGGAGTGGGAGGAGTGGGAGGAGTGGGAGGAGTGGGAGGAGTGGGAGGAGTGGGAGGAGTGGGAGGAGTGGGAGGAGTGGGAGGAGTGAGGCTGAGCTACAGCCGAGTCCAGAGTTTGGCTTATAGGGGGTACTCTGGATAACTGTTAGAGAGTTGACCCAGAAATAAAGAAAAGAAAAAATTTGAAAGGTAGTAAAGTGCCTACAAAAGTTACTGACAAGTAATTTTCAAAGAATAGATAAAAGAGAAATATTCCAAAAGCCTAATGAACTTCCTATCATGGGAGATGTCCAAGGATATTATCACTCTCAGGGACTATTACAGAGAATTCTCCAGAGTCTGCTGTAGGTTTTTTTTTTTTTTTTTAATGTTAAATAACAAGGACTTTAGTCCTTTTTTTTTTTTTAATTAATCATTTTATTCGTTTACATTTCAAATGATATCCCACTTCCTGGTTATCCCTCCACAAACTCTCCATCCCATCCCTCCTCTCCTTTGCCTCTAAGAGGTTGCTCACCCACCCACTCCTGTCTCACCCCTCTAGCATTCCCCTACAATAGGACATCAAGCCTCCACAGGACCAGGGGCCTCCCCTCCCATTGATGCCCAACAAGGCCATCCTCTGCCACATATGCAGCTGGAGCCATGGGTCCCTCCATGTGTACTCCTTGGTTGGTGGTTTAGTCCCTGGGAGCTCTGGGGGGTCTGGTTGGTTGATATTGTTGTTCTTCCTATGGGGTTGCAATCCCTGTCAGCTCCTTCAGTCCTTCCGTAGCTCTTCCATTGTGGTCCCCAGGCTCAGTCTGATGGTTGGCTGTGAATATCTGCATCTGTATTGGTCAAGTGCTGGCAGAACCTCTCAGGGAACAGACATACCAGGCTCCTGTCAACAAGTGCTTCTTGGTATCAGCAATAGTGTCAGGTTTGGTGTCTGCAGATGGGATGGATCCCATGTTGGGACTGTCTATGGTTGGCCTTTCCTTCAGTCTTTCCTCCATTTTTTGTCCCTGTCTTCCCTTAGGACAGGAACATTTCTGGGTTAAAATTTTTGAGAAGGGTGGGAAGCTCCATCCCTTAACTGGGGGCCATGCCTATCTACTGTAGATGGTCTCTACAGGTTCTGTCTCCCCTTTCGGCTAATGTCATCCTCGTTGGGTCCTGTGAGCCTCTTACTTCCCTGGCATCTAGGACTTTCTAGTGGCTACCCCTAGTTCTCCATCCCCCACTGCTACATATTTCTATTCAATTTCCTGACCCTCTGTACTTCTCTCCTGTCCCTTCCAATGCCTGTACAGTCATGAATCTAATGCTTCTAAGAATCTCAAGCAATAGAAATGTAGACACAAAAGTTGTTACTGAAACCATTTTTCTGAAAGTGAAACATTAACACTCAGATAGGATCATTTCAGAATAATACCTAAAGGGTAAGAAGACATGTAATTTGAGGGTTTGCATATGTACAATGCTGTTATGAGGTCAGCAGATGTGTGAATGCATTGCCAGCTGTGGTACATGCTACAGCCACATCTGGAAGACACCACACCTTAGCTACTTTACTTTCCAGCAATTAGATAAACTCCTGATGTGACTGCATGTTGCTTCCCACACTGCTGCTATCATGCCAACTCAGGCCTTTGTCTCCATATTTGACTCCTGTAATACCCTTGTAATTAGTTTTCATTGTGGATGATCTCTTCCTCTTAAATCCCTTCTTTACTCAAGCCATTTCCTGATTATAGCTTCTCCTTCCATGTCACTCCTTTCTCTCCTCTCATGCTTACCTCACCTCAAATCCAAAGGGTTTACCGGCCTTTCCTTGAGTCAAGTCCCCTGGACAGATGGCTTGCCACCTTTACCTGTCTGAATCAATTCATCATAGACTAGATCAGACAAGATGTCTGTTTCCTCAAAGCCAGATGCAAGGGCTTTGGCTACAGGGTACCATGCCCTGCTCATTGATGTCTTTTCTCAGTGTTCTCTGTGTGCATGTTTCATTTCCTTTAAATTCTATGACGTGTCTCTCACCAGTGGGTGCACTCCATGCATATGTCTTCTCAATGTAAAAAAACCCTCTTTGTCCACCATAAGTTTTTTTTCAGAATCCTTACTTCATTTACTAAATAAACAAGTAAACCCAATCCGGGCTTGTGTGGGTTGTAGTGAAAAGTAATATTAACACCTGACATCCTAAATGCAAATTAGCTAAGTCATTTCAGGCACTAATTGACAATGTAGAAATCTGAGTGAAAAAAAATTCAGGTTACAAATGATTGATTTCTCTGAACACTGTCCCAGTGTTCTTTATTTCTCAACGAGGAACCCCATTTGCTCCCCAAGCTTCCCCTTCTGTCCTTTAGAAATGCCAAGCCCAAGGGAAAGGTTACTTAAAGTATTTATTCAATTCATTTCTTAGCTTCTGAGTTTGACTAGCTTAAGCCTTTGGTTTGTTCATGGGGGTTATGGGATTTTAAAGAATTGAGCCATTCTCTAGTTCATTCTTTAGAATGTGGGCATGTTGCATACATTTAATCCTTTAAAGAGTGGGCTAACATTGAAGCCAAAGGTGAACAAGACATTTACACCTTGAATTTCAAGAAAATGAAATAACAGAAACCCACCTCAGTTCTTCTGAGAGTTTCCATCTCCCTGAAGTTGTTTTTAGGGAAATTGTTCAATATAATGATATTGGCCTTATCTCTAAAATGATATTACAGTAGACTTTCATCATAAAGTGAATATGTATTGTTTTAAGTAATTGATGAATACATAACCAGTGTTCAAATGGTGGAAAATAAATTATTTTTTTAATTTCTAATTGAGTTAAGTAGTCAATTTCCTGTGAGAATATAAGGAAGGAAAATATGGGCTACTGGAATAGACCAGTCTCTTCTATAGTCCCAGGATGATTTATTTGTTTCTGTTTGGTAGTAGTAATAGACATATAAGAAGACTGCAGAAGATACAGAGAGCCACAGGTAAGCAATCAGGCAGAACTTAGGGAACTATGCAAAAGATGTGGAAGAAGGATTGTAGGAACCAGAGAGGTCAAGGACACCAGGAGAACATGGTCTGCTGAATCAGCTAAGCAGGGCTCATAGGTGCTCACAGAGACTGAAGTGACAATCAGTGATCTAGACCCTCTGCATGTTCATTATGGTTGTTTAGCTGGGTGTTCTTGTGGACTCCTAACAGTGGGAATAGGGGTGTTTCTGACTCTTTTGCCTGTTCATGAGACTATTTTCCTCCTACTGGGTTGCTTAGTTCAGCCTTGATATGACAGCTTGTGCCTAGTCTTATTGCAGATTATTTTGCTATGTTCAGTTGTTTTCTCTGGGAGGCCTGCTCTTTTCTGAGGGGAAACAGACGAGGAGTGGATCTCAGGGAGATGTGAAGTAGAGGGATGGACGGAGAGGAGTGGAAGGAGGGGAAATGCAGTTGAGATGCAATATATAGGAGAAGAATTTAAAAAATGACAGAATGCAGGCCTGGAGGAGCTAGTGCCTGATGTGAGCCCTAATTGTGTTAACTCCAGTGGTAATCTTTTAAAACCCAGTAGATGTGAAAGGATCTTAAAACAAACAAACAAGTAAAAAAGGACAAAAACAAAAATCTAAACCTAGACAGGCTAGAGTTCAGGAAGAGTTGATAATCTCCTCTAACACAAAGTAAAAGCTCAATTAATCATACTTTATTTTTCAATTACTAAGTTCTTAATTTAGTTATGGCAATTTAGAAAATAGTTGAACAGTCCTTATAGGTTTCTATTGACATTTGAAGTTATTTTATGTATGTGTATAATGTATTTTGAACATATTCCTCATCCATTACCCTCTTTTGTCCCCCTCCCACTCCCATTAATATCTTCCCAGATAATCCTAATTCCACTTTTGCATTTTACTGTTTTGTGATCTAATGAGTTTCATTTTGGTTATTTGCCTGAATGAGGATTTGTTTACAAGAGAATGGGTACCTTACTAGTGGCTACATGATTGATGAAAATGTGTCTTCCTTCCTGACCAATCATTAACTGGGTATAAATCCTGAGTCAGGGACCTATGAGCCCATCCACTTTTCATGACAGTTTGCTGACAACCTCAATCTTGTGATCTTCTGCACATAATAAGAGCTGCTATGAGTTCAAGAATACACTAGCCACCTGTATTAGTCAGGTTTCAGAAATCAACTTTTCATCTCTTTCCCCCCTCCCTTTGGTTCTTATATTCTCTCTGTCCCCTTTCCACTATGCTCCTTGAGCCTTCCGAAGGAGTTAGATAGATATACCATTTATGACTAGCCTTCCAACACTCATCTATTCTTAGCACTTTCAGCAGTGTGAGCCATTGCTGTTACCATTGACCACAGAACAAAGGAGCTTTTCTGACCAAAGCTGATAGCAGCATTAATCTATGGACACAAGCACAGTTTTTTAGAAGGTGCTTTGACAGGCACATCATATCTATTTAGCAAAATAACAGCAGTAAATTTTCCACCAGGGCCTCGTTCTCCTATCCACAGGCTTTTTGATGAAGTTTAACAATATCAGACATAAATTTACTCCTGTGAAGCAGGCATCAGATTTAGCCAGAAAGTGGTTGGTTACCCCTACAATGGACTTGCCACTTTTATACCACTAGTTTCATCTTGTCAGACCAGTTGGTGTTGTTGCACACAGGGTCCACAGCTGAATAAGACTGCTATTGACAATTCTATCCCAACAGCCCGCAGAGCACCTTCTGGAACTATTAGAGCTACCCAGCAGGGAGAAGGCGTCTAGCCCAGCTCCAGTTTGATTTCTCTGTGTCTTGCAGCCAAAGTACTTGTTTGGTTTCTTTTTCTTTATCACTGAACATTATAAATGCTTCAGAATCGTGTTCAGAGTTCCAAACCATTTTGAATTAATTGAATCTCTGTTTTCTTTCTAGCCATAATCTCAGGGCAGTTTCTATAGCAGCGGCTTTCTACCCTGCTGCTGTAGTTGTTTCAGAGGTTGATGTAGACGTGATGCTGATTCCCACAGGGAGCACAGGGAAAAAAAACAGGATTAAAAAAAAACATTTCTGGTTTGGCATAATGAGATATAATGGTTTTTTTGGAAAACCACTCCCTCCTGAGTACAAAGGAGAAACTCAGTTCAATATAGTATTTCTTGGCTTAAGTAAGGTTAAGACACATTCACCACTTGATGTTACCTTACAGATTGTGATTATCTTAAGAGCTTCACAATACTTTTTGAAAGATGCATCTGGCATGAATAAGAAGTCACAAGTGCATAGAAAGGAATCAGGTCACTAAATGGAGTTAACATGATATGGCATTGCTTCTTCCATTCCTTTTCTTTCTTCTTTAAGAACGGTAGCTTAAGGCTGGAGAGGTGGCTCTGTGGGTGAGATTGCTTTTTGTGTAAGCACGAGACTCGGATTCACATATCCAGCATCCACACAAAACAAAGCTCAGCATGGTACATGCTCTCTAACTCTGCTACTGTGTGAGCTGAAGACAGGAAAGTACTTGATACTTGATGGTTGTCAACCTAGCTCCAGGTTCAATGAGAGTTACTGTCTCAAGGAAATGCATAAATCCACATGTACTAACAACATGTGGCTGGAATAAAATTCAGCACTTTAGGAACAAATTCTGACCCAGTCTTCAGTGCAGTCACTCTGCACATCACTGACTTCAGGAGCTAAGCCAGGCTGTAAGCAATCCAGCCCAACCCAATACCACACATACTGTGAGCTCATTTCTCCAATGACACCCAAGTACGGTGGCATGCCGGGTGGTGCTAGGCACCCACAACTCACTGATGAGAGCATGTCTAGAACCCTTGCTCTTCAGGAGAGTCACATGTGCAACCACTTTGCAACTTGTACCCCATGTACACCTGTGGCCAGGAAGGGACATGGTGAGAACAAGGTGTGGGTGGCTTCTGGGATGGTGTTTTCTTGAAAAAACCCTTTTTCTATTGAGTACTATATGAATACACACTTATTTTTAGTACTTTAACCAGTTTTGAGTCTCTGCTATTACGTTCTTTCTGTCCCCCTTTTTATGTGTGGGTGCATACACTATAATATCTCTCTCTCTCTCTCTCTCTCTCTCTCTCTCTCTCTCTCTCTCACACACACACACACACACACACACACACATACACACACACTTATTTTATACATATAAGTAATAAAAGTTCAATAGAACAGATAAATTAACATATAATTTGTTTTCCACACAGATCACTATTTAAGTGTATAAGCTGATGTATTTTAGTATATGTGGAATTATATAACCACCACCTCTACCTAGGTTGAAAGCCATTTTCATTTACATGAGAACACATACACATTAAACAACCATTCTTCATGAATTTTCATGGATTCATTTTTCACAACAAATCACAGGTGGCAAAGTACCCAAGTGCTCAAATGATGAGTGGACAAATAAGATGCCACATATATGAACAATAGTATATTATTCCTTATTTTGTATACACCTCATGAAACATCTATTTTTAATTCTCTGGCTGTATACTTCTGGGTTACATATGACTTTCACATTCAACTTACTTAAGAAGCACCAAACTACTTTCCATAGAGAATGCATCATTTTAAATTCATACAAGTAATAAATATATAACACACATATATATGTATATATTTTGAGGCCAACTTTTCTACAGCTTCATCAATACTTGTCATTTCAAATTTTAAGAATTATAGCCATTGGGTTGGATAAACTGGATTGTCAGTTTGATTTTTGTTTTTTTTTTATTATTTTTGATACTTTATTTACATTTCCAATGTTTCCCCTTTTCCGAGGAGTTTGACTTTTGAATCATAAAGAGATTATAAACCTGTGCTTCTGATTGGGAGTCTGAGGAGATTTTCAGAAAGGAGGGCAAAAGAGGGAAGGCTCACCCTGGATGTGGGTGTTTGATAAGATGGGAGCCTAGATGGAGTAAAAGGAGAGAAAAGCAAACACCAGCTATTTCAGCATCTATTTTCTCTGCTTTGTAACTGCTATGAGGTGGGTCAATTGCTTCCACCATGCCTTTCTACCATTATGCTTCTGCCTTACCACAGTCCTGGAAGCAGTGAAGATAGCCAGACATGGACCAAACATTCTGAACTGTGAGCCAAAATAAGTATTTTCTCCTTTAAGCTTGTCTTTCAGGTATTTGTCAGCTTCACTGAAGAATAATTAATATGTAACACCACCCATATTTGATGCATATTAGTTGATGATTTCAAAATAAACATAAGCCATCACCACAATCAATGCAGAGTTCTATAACTCATTCATTTAATGTAACAAACTTTATACTCAAGTTATACAAAAGAAAAAACATTTACAGCAACAACAAAAGAACAAAATATTTAGAAGCGAATTGAACTATGCAGTGCATAGCTAATCATTTATCCTACTTTTAAAGAAATGAAAGGCTAATAGAGAGATAGAAGACAAAGATTTTCCTAAAGTTCAGGATGATGATATTATGGAAGTAGGTGGGAATCCTTAACCAGGCATAAACATTCAGGAGGAAATTTGGGAGATTGGGAAGGGATGATAGTTTTTTTTTTTTTTTTTCCTCTTTTTTTATTTTTGATACTTTATATACATTTCCAATGTTTCCCCTTTTCTGAGTCTCCTCTTTGTATACCCCCCATCCCCTCCCCAACCCGCCTCTAGGAGGGAATTCCACCTCCCACCCCCCCACCCCCGTCCACCCATCCCCATTTTCCCGCCTTGATATTCCCCTTTACTGAGGCCTCTAACATCCTCAGGTCCAAGGGCCTTTCGTCTCTCCCTGATGGCCATCGAGGTCGTCCTCTGCCACATATGTGGTCCAAACCATAAGTCCGTCAATGTGTATTCTTT
>CM052722.1:111996243-112011243 GCA_028551405.1 Uromys caudimaculatus | reverse complement strand
CTCACTCACTCCCTCCCTCCCTCCCTCCCTCCCTCCCTCCCTCCCTCCCTCCCTCCCTCCCTCCCTCCCTCCCTCCCTCCCTCCCTCTCTCTTTCTCTGTAAACCTAGGCCCATGTAAGAAGGTTTTGGGAATAATTCTTAGTTTTCCTGTAGAACAACTTGCAAAAACTCAAGTGGATTCCTATACAGGATGGATGTTGTCATAAGCTGTAATGTCTTTCATTTTGCAATGATAATACTGGAGCTGTAAGTGAAAACTGTTAGAGATAAAATGGCCAGAAATGCATAAATTGGATGACTCCTTTTATGAGCACAATTTTAAGAAGTGACCCATTTTTACTCTTAGAAAATAACTCTCATTTGGTCTATTTTAATCCTCCCAATTTATTTTAAAGCTGACATCATATCTGCTCTGCTCTAAGTATTATAATGGCCTTTAGCCAAACCAATGTAACCCTGCTGTGATCAGAATACCAGAGAAATGTTCTAATGAAGAAAACAGTCAAATAGCAGCTATGTCTAAGAAGAGTGCCTTCAAAGTTAGATTCTTTTCTGCCTTGAGTCTTGAGGAGTCTATGACATCTTCTACTACATGGGTTCTTAACCTAATATAATCATGCTGTGAGAATGTATGGAAAGGTAGACTTTTCTGGAGGGGAGGTCTAAGTTTTCATGATTTTCTTGTCTTCCTCTTAAAGTTATACCTAGGTCACATCATCTTCCAATTTTAAATCATTCATGGACTTCCCTTTGTGAATGCAAGGGGAGGTATGAGCTTCTCATCTGTGGATAGACCTCTAATAGTGACTTTGAAATCAGCAGCTGTTTTCCAGCCTTCTCCCCTCTCTGCTTTATTCTTTGTTCTCTTTGGCTCACTTACCCAGTCAGATTGGCTTCCTTGCTATTCCTCAAACATTCTAGGCATGCTCCTGCCCTGGGGTTTTGTCACTGGCATGTAGTCCCTTTGCACAGACTGTTAGGCTGTTAGATAGCCTCAATACAGGCCCTCAAACCTTAACTTTCTGCTCCAGTGTCAACTTTGTAATATAGCTTGTCCATTCCTTCTGGCTCAGAGCTTACTTTTCCTTTTTGTCATTTTGTACCTTTAACTCTACTAAATACTTGAATTATATTTGTCACTCATTGGCTGCCCACCCTTGCAGGAAGTGAAACTCCACAAGAAAAGCTTTGTTTTGTTTTCCCTAGGATCCCAAACATCTATCAGTGTCCAGTAAAAAGCAGGGGCTCCATGACTATATGCTGAAAATTAACTGTGGCTTAAAGATTTTCAAGGTAATTTGACTACATTTGATTTTCAGTCTTTGTACAACCTCATTTTCTCCCTTCAGGGCCCAAGACACATAAAATTAAACTGATCACACTCTCAGGTTCAAGCCACATTAATGTTACTGAATGCTAAACCCTACATCTTACAATCTTACAGTTGGTCCCTGACTTGTGATGACTCAATGTCTCAATGTGTGTGTGTGTGTGTGTGTGTGTGTGTGTGTGTGTGTGTGTGTGTGTGTGTGTTTCAATTCTACAATGGTGAGGAAGCAATAGGCATTCAGTAGAAATCACATAGAGTCTTGAATTTTGATCTTTTCTAGGCTAGTAATCATCTCTTCCGACACTGGACAGTGACATGGAGCCTTAGCTCCCAGGCCATAGATTCAGTAGGGTACCAACCATAATCTGTGATAGATCATGAATACCTGTGCCTTAAATGCACTACTTTCTATTAGTAAAGTTTTGTAACAATTATTTGTTCCTCATAGCTTTGAGTTTTGCCTAAAGAAGGCACTTTCCATATATTTTTAAAAACATCACAAGATTGTGGCAAATATACATTTTCCTAATGTGTTTTCTAGGCATCTACTGTCATATAAAGTCATTTGAGAACAGTTTGTTCTTAAACTTCAGCCTATTAAATGTGGCAGCATAAGAATGCAATTGGCTTTCAAAATAAATTACCTCTGAGTTTTCATTAGCAGCTTTCAATGTTGCCCAAATCCAACGTCAAGGCATGCCTTTTTTTTTTTTTTCATCAGATTGCAACAACTAATGTACTCTCTTTGTAGGTAACAAAGGTTTGTCAAGATGTTTTGCTATGTTGATATTGCTACCTCCACATCCTTTGAGAATGCTGTAGACAATTTTTGTATGTTTCTGCTAAAGACTGGGAGCACTAAAACGTCACTCAAGGGATTCTTAATTCCATATGTGAATACTGAATTTATGTCATTTCTTTCTCCTTTTTCTCCCTCCAACTCCCCCTGTGTGCCCTGGACCTGCCAACACCCTCATAAATTCATGGCCTCTTGTTCATTAATATTATTGTTTTGCGCGCGCACACACACACACACACACACACACACACACACACACACACACACCCGGAAATGCACATGCACACACACATATGTACTGCATGCACCCAACCTGGTGAGTCCCTTTAGGGTACTGATTTGTACACCTGCTTAGATCTGCCCACCTGGTATTAGATACCAACTCCTTGGGGCCTCATCCCTGGAGAAGACTAATTCTCTCTCTCTCTTAGCAGCCATTAATTGTTTGTAGCTCTTCATGCATGTGTAGGGCCTTGTGAAATATCCTCCATCCACACTGGCATGTCAGCTGGTGTTGTCATTGTTCATGTCTTGTTTAGCCAACCAGATTGTTGAGATTTTATGGCTGCAGCTTCCCCATCATATACGGAGGACACTGTCTAACAGGAAGTCCACTTTCTCTTAAAATCTTAACCATCATGTTAAAATGCTAGTGATTTTCTCTCATAAAAAATATTGTAATTTAGTAATCTTGGGGATTTTCCCTTTAAACCTATTTAAACTAATGGGCCTTTCAAGGAAAAGTGATATTTGAGAATTGTTCTCATTGAGAAGATTGTAAATTTAATGAAAAGCATATAGTCAATTTCAATAATGATATACCTCAAATTACCTAAGGTGATAATTATGCCAAGATCTCTATTATTCCTTCTTGTATGATTATGTGTAGTATCTGAGCAACTTGGGAGCTAAAACTTGGAATAAGCAAAGGAATTTACTTGTACAAAAGATTTGTAAGGCAAGGTCTCAAGAAGACGGGCAGATGTTTAAAATGGGCAAAAAAGCAAAACACCCAAGCATTTCATTAACAAAAGAGGTTATTGAGTTTCTCCTTAGTTATGATAGAAACTATAATTTTTAATGTATTTATTTATTCATTTATGAGTGCCCCATATATATGTACATATATATATATATGAATGTCCATATATATATATACACACATATACATACACACTAACACTCTCTCTCTCTCTCTCTCTCTCTCTCTCTCTCTATATATATATATATATATATATATATATATATATATATATACTCACACTATACACATTTCCAGCTCCTTCTTCCCTCTGTACCCAGGCCTTTCAAACATATGCCCCTTCCATCTTCATGTATTCTTCCTCCTCTTCTGGCTCCTCCTCTTCTTCTTCCTTCTTTATAACACACTGAATGCAATTACTGTTGCTTGCACGAGCATGGGCAGCCTATCAGTAACCATACCTCCAAAGAAAAATGACTGTCCTTCTTCCTGCAAGCATCAATTGAAAATACCTCCTCATCTAGGACTAGAGCCTCTTGGCCCCCTCCCTGCTCCTATGCTGGAATTACTAACTGACTTGATTTCAGGCAGGTCTTATGTAGGTGACCATAGCTACTGTCAGTGTTTCATCTCCTTAGCACTGAATTTAGGATGAAACATAAATCTCTTGAGAGTAAGAAATATATATTATTTTTTACTGGAGGGAGAAAGTATTTACTATGCCTTATAGACCATCATGGTGGGAAAGGAATGGTAGCAGTAGAATGGGACAACTGGTCATGTTACAGCCACAGAAAGCAAAGGACATTGAATGTCAGTACCCAGCTGGCTTTCTCCTTTTAATGCAGTCTAGGACTCCCAGCCCATGAAATGTTACCACCCACATTCATGGTGGGTCTTCACCTTCAATTATGTTGATCTAGAAGATTCCTCACAGACATACCCAGGAGTTTGAGAAAACTACAATTTTAGCACTTGGTTATCATTTCAAGGACTATAGTATACTTTGAGATTGATAATATAACAGGAAGAAAAAGAGTTTTTTTGATTAAGGGGGTAGTAACTGACAGAAATGCCTAACATAATTTGTTTTGGAGGACTAGAACTAGAGAGTGTGACCCTAGTTTTTGTTAGTTTGTTTTATGCTATAAAGTGTTTTGTTCTTCCTTAACTGAACTGTAACACATACTCTTACTAAATAACTTAAGAGCAAGTCATAACATTTTTGCATACATATGACTAATCAGAAGTCCAGAAAGGAAGAAAAGATACAAACCATGGATTAGGAAATAAGTACAATAAGATAATTTCTCTAACTTGAAGGAAAATATGAATATTATTTTTGAAAGAGTTTACCAGGCACCTGGAAAAATAAATGACAAAATTGAAAGACACATCAAACTATCATTAAAATGGAATTCCAAAAGACTAGTGATGAAGAGCAGATTCTAAATGTATCTTAAAGAAACTCTACAAGTGGGTGAAAGCTGTATCAGTAATCATTAGGGGATGCAAATTCAAAGCACAATGAAGCACCATGCTTTAATCAACCTTTCCAGGCTTGGGAAGCAGATCCATGGCTAAATGGCCAAGTGTCACAGGTTCTGCCAACCAAAGGTCAAAGCCTAAACCAAGGTCAAGGCTATATAGCTCTATTTCAGGCCTAGGCTTCAGTTCCTGTTCCAACTCCAGCCTAGGTTCTCCAAAGGTTTTCAGGTCCCTATGAAGGTCTCATAGTAAAGTCCTTTATCTGCCAAGGTGAAGACAGATGGACTGCTGAGACACCCCTACACCATATTGTTTTTTAACCATTTTAACCATGACGAAGCACTTATAGAATAGAATGTAACTGCTATCCACCTTGGCAACAGCAATATAAGTGCAGAAGCATCATTGGGTAGGTGAGAGATATTTGTAAATTTTTTTGTCTCTGGTGCAAGGTCATCTTGGCAGACAGAAGCCAAGAAATACCACAAAACTACATTCATCAAACCTCAAACAAGAACAAGAGATTTGTTGGGGGAGAACTGAATGGTAGGTAGCTTCCTCTGACTGGAAACAGAAACATCAGGGGGTTGGGTGTAGGAGAAGGGCTTTTATAGTTTTTTTTGAGCATGTGCAGTGAGCTAGTAGGAAAACACAGCACTGCAAGAACTATATAGTTTTGCTCCTGTTTAGGGGCGGGTATTTCCAAGTCTCAAGAGTTCCAGGTCAAACCAGGGGTAGAGTATGTATGTTTCCCTTGGCCCTGGTCTTTGGCTGGGAGTTAAGTCGGGGGCAGAGTGTTGTTTCCTTGGCCCTCTTTCCCTACAATTTTAAACCTTTGCTACATGAGAGTACTCTTGGTAAGGAACAGGTCACATATACCAATGTTGTTCAGTAAGGATCTACTGGAGATGAAAGATTTCTGTTACCTTGAGACATTGTAGTCACCATAATCTTGCACAAGCATAACTTAATTTCGTTAATGATACTGGCTTAAACAAACCTGCACCTCCAGTCAACAAGGACAATCATGTGTGCTATTTAGCACTTGGTAATGCTTATCGAAACATCATTGACTTATATATTTGCTGCCTTTGTCTTTGTTTTAGAATATACTTTGTCTACTTACAAAATAAATTGAAGTCATCTAGGAAATTCAGTAGATGCAGCTTCAAGTATCTAATGTTGGCTTTTGCTCTTCTCAAGAAGCTGTGTTGAAGACTGACCTGGACTGTGTATTCTCATGTAAATAAAGTCATTGATGCTCATGCAGTTATAAAACTGCCTAATGAATTATATCTTGGCTAAGGGCCCTTGCTGCTAAGTGAAAAATGGAAGTACTAAGAGGAAACCTGGGGTTTGGGGATCCTGACTAAACAGAATGTTGGGATTATTACTGGCAGCAGTTATAGCTCATTGAAGGAGAAAATGTCTGCAAAGTGGATGAGAAATAAGAGTAAGAGGGTTGTAGAGCTGTGGTAGGGGTAGTGATCAAGGAATTTTATCCATTTCTTAAGAAACAAGAAGTGAGGGTTAAATACCAAATTTTCTCATTATACGAATTGAAATATTCCATAAACTTGCTGCAGATATTTGAATAGAAGTAGAAAATTTTCAGTTTTAAATGGAACTGAAACCTTGGCATTTTCAGTCCATTAAAAATCCCAATTCATTTCCCTAAATATTACTAAAACACCTTGAAACATTTATGTTACAATCCACCAAAGGCTTTTGCTTAATACAAAGCACTTTAACCAACAACTAGCTAACCATCAAACAGTCAGAGAACTCATTACTAGTAATGTTTGTGAGCATAGGCAAAAGTACTGGAGAACATAGCATATACACTGAATTTCCCTTATACTGTGTGTAAATAATCAGTATAATGGCACATTATAGATAACATGTCAAGCATACCTGGGGTTTTGAGATCTCCTAAGAACCCTGCAGAAGCAAGCACATAGACCTATTTAGAGGACTATTATTAACCCTCAGGACAACGACAGAAATGAAGACAGCAGCAATGCCTAGCAGATGTAAACAAGGCTCTAAACTCACATAGGAACATTTTACAATCTCAGTATTTTGGTGCATTGTGTGAAGATCCACTCAAGTGAACAAGTTCTCATTCAAGAGACTGCATTTAGGACACACAGTCTTACAAGAGCTTATAGGCAAGTACTCTACAATGAGGGTAAAATAGTCCTTATAGTGACCTGTAAGGAAAGCACATATTGCCTGCAGCTCTGTGGGAAAAGAGGGGAGTGTGGGATGATGTCATTAAGCCAAAGCTCTATTTTCTTAGGAAGTTAATAAATATGTTCCCAAACGATAAAGTACTTAACAGTGAGCATCAGATGACTTACAGTTGTGTTGTGAGCCACTATAACATAAAATTCAGAATTGTCTGAGATTCAAAAGTGGTAGGGACCAGGGACTTGGCTCAGCGGGTAAGAGTGCTTTCTGTGCAGGCGCGAGGATCTGAGTTCAAATCTCTAGCATCTGGGTAAAAAGCTTGGCATAGCTTTAGATTCCCTGTAACCCCAGCACTGAGGGGTGGATCCTGGGAGCTCAGTGGTCAGCTAGCCTAACTAAAACAACTAGTTTAGCAAGAGACCCAGTATCAAGGCAATGAGGCAGAGTGATAGAGAGAGCCACATCTTGTTGTGTCTTCTCCATGTAGCTGCATAGGGAGAGAGAGAGAGAGAAAAAGAGAGAGAGAGAGAGAGGGGGAGAGAGAGAGGGAGAGGGAGAGAAAGGAGGAGGAGGAGGAGGAGGAGGGAGGGAGGGTGGGGGAGAGGGAGAGGGAGAGGGAGAGGGAGAGGGAGAGGGAGAGGGAGAGGGAGAGGGAGGGAGAATTCAGAGTGGTTCTGTTTAGCTAGAGAAAGGACTGAAGGAGCTGAAGGGGTTTGCAACCCCATAGGAAGAACAACAATATCAACCAACCAGACCCCCCCCAGAGCTCCCAGGGACTAAACCACCAACCAAAGAGGACCCATGGAGGGACCCATGGCTCCAGCAGCATATGTAGCAGAGGATGGCCTTGTTGGATATCAGTAGGAGGAGAAGCCCTTGGTCCTGGGAAGGCTCAATGCCCCAGTGTTGGGGAATGCTGGAGGGGGTGGGGGGAGGAAGGCAGGAGTGGGTGGGTGGGTGGGTGGTTGGGGGAGTACCCTCATAGAAGCAGGGGGAGGGGGATGGGATAGGGGCTTTTGAGGGGGGGAAACCAGGAAAGGGGATAACATTTGAAATGTAAATAAAGAAAATATTCAATAAAAGAAAAAGAAAAAAAGTGATCCTGTTTGAATTAGGACTGATGTTTGTAGGAAACTATTATTATTCGTTATACTGACTCTGAGAATCCTGGTGCATATGTATTTACGACAAACTAAGTTTAATTTTTAAAGGAGAAAATGTGGACAAGTCATGCTATGATTAAAGCATCTTTCTAGGTTGTCTTTCAAGGTTGCCCCAAGTCTGCCCTGCCATTATAAAGTCTATCCTTCTTAATTTGCAATGCTCTGCTTCTGGTTTCTCTGCAATCTCAATGTTTATCTTTTCCTCCATCTATACACTCTGATAAACTTTCCTGTGGATTCTCCGGTGGGCCATGCTCACCTACGCTGTCACACACTTTGTTACTTTCAAGAGCATCTCCCACCCTCTTCATCCTTCTATCTCTTTTTGACATATAAGAGTTTCAGCTTTGAGAAAGCTACTACTCAGACTAAGTTCTCTTGGAATGCTTTACAGAAAGTTGTCATAAAACTTTCTTCAGAATATAGTTTGATTCTCTAAAGATTCATTGACTATAAATGTGTGCATTATTTTCTGGTCTGTCTTTTGTGTTCCATTAGTCTATTTGTTGATTCCAGTATCATACTGTTTTTATCGCTTTAGTTTTATAGTACATTTTAAAACCATGGAATTTGAAGCCTTTAGCTTTGCTCTCATTATTCGACATTTCTTTCACTATATTTGGGGAGGTCTCTGTGGCCCCATGGGAATTAAATGCCACTGATAGGAATTTCATTAACTCTTAAGTCTTTCTGAGTATACAAGTGTTGGAGTGGCAGGACTGGGGCATCAACAAGCAACAACAACAACAACAACAACAACAAAAAACAAAACTTCTCAGATGAAACGAGATGTGCTGCTTGTCTGTATGCTAATAGAAAAAACTAGTAGGACAGACAAATAAAAACCATTATAAATAAAATAAAATAAAATAAAATAAACATTATACCCAGTGAAGTAAGTCAGCTTTAGATAAGACCAATACTGTATGGCTCTACTTACACAAGGTGCCTACCATAGTCAAACTCTTTAAGTTAGAAGGCAGAGTGGTGTTTGCCTTGAAATAAGGAGAAGGGAAGAATGGACAATGGGAAGTTGCTGTGCAACGGATATAGAGTTTCAATTTCATTAGGGGAAAATGTTTTGCTGATTGTCACACAAAAATGTGAATGCATTTAATCCCACTTAAAGTGCTTTGGATGGTTAATTGGACAGTATACATTAAATGGCCAGATATTGTGATGCTTAGTATTAATTATCAACTTGATACCTAGAGTCCAGGCTTCTGGACACACCTGTGAGGGATTATCTGGGTTAAGGTTAGCCTCTGAGATGTCTGATTAAGTTAATTGATGTGGGAATACCCACTTTAATTACATGCACAGCCATTTCCTGAACAGGGCATCCTGGACTGACTGAAGCGAGAGCAAGCTGAGTACTGGTGGGCCTACCTTCATTCACTGCTCTTCAGTCTTGACTGTATGGGTAATGTGACAATTCCCTCTAGTTCCTTCTGCTGTGACTTCCCTCCCATGATGGAGTACAACCTGGGACTATGAGTTGAATAAGCTCTTTCTCCCCTAAGTTGCTTTTCTGAGGGTATTTTTACATAGCAACAGGAAAATTAACTAAGACAACATAAACCTAAAATGTATTTGATTCTATTGCTGGTAATACATTATTTTAAAATTTGAAAACATGGCTCTTTTACTGACATATAGAAAATTCCTGAGTGATTAAAAAAATCCAACTCTATTATTTACTTAACTCTGTAGAAATGGTTTTGACAAATGAGTACAATCCTTTCTGCCTGTGACATTCCTTCCTTGTCCATAACCTGTTAGACTAACCATAGATATTTGACACAATGTATCATTTCATACTGCATATAAAATGTCTCTAGAGTAGTCTAGGAAAACAACTTGAAACAAGTTACAAAGGACAACACAGAGGGAAGGTAGTCTTACTCATCTTTAAAAGACAACCACTTAATTCTGTCTTTGTAAGAGCTTACACAGGCAAAAATTGGGCCCTGCCTCTGCCTAAAGAATAACATGAATGGTAACCATTCTTGGCAAAACAATATCCCTGGAAGGGCCTATTGTGTCTGGCAGAAGCAATGTTTAATTGTCATTTGATAGAGCCTGCCATTCTGAGCCATGGAGAGCTATATCTGCTTTAACTACTAAGCAACAGTAGCATAAGCTTAGGCAGGAGACTAACAGGCAGTGCAGCAGCCATTCTGGAATGTGCAACTTGTGTACACACAAGACACACCTAAGAACAACTAAGGTGCACTTGGCAGGAAACAGGTTAATGAAATTGAAATTATTACTTCACTGTCACTTCATTTGTACTCACAAGCCAAAGAGGCCAAAAGGCCAATGAGCGGTGCCATCAGCAGAACTGGCTGGATATGCCCTGGGAGCTCAGTCCAGGGGTGATAGACAGTTCATAGCCTGATGTTCTTTTATTCTTGTAGAAGGTGCACTTTCCAAATAGAACCAGTGGTTCTTTTTCTATGAGGAGAGTGGCAACATCCTAGGGACCCCAAGATTTCCCACTATTGAGCCATTGGAATTCTCAAATGACTTCTAGAAACAGTATCCCAAATCATGACTTCTAGGTATTAATAAACCCATTGTTTCCTCAAATAAAAAAGAACAAAAAGAGATCCAGTAAGTGTATATGCAGGGCTACTTTCTCAGCCCAGCATCAGCCTCTTTTTTAAAAATTATATTTGTCTATGAAATGATAGAAAGAACAGGATATTATAGGCTGAGTTGTGCCCCCTAAAATACACATGCTGATGTTCTAATCCCATATTTCAGAATGTGACTGACTGTGCTGGGCGGTATGACCTCTAAACAGGTTATTAAGTCACATCCTGATACAACAGGACTGGTGCCCTTATAAGATGATGCAATTAGGAGAGAGAGAGAGAGAGAGAGAGAGAGAGAGAGAGAGAGAGAGAGAGAGAGAGAGGACTTTCATGGGCCATGAGGAGAAAAGGGCTTTCTATATAACCCATAGGAATTTTTCTTAGGAGAAAGACTTGCTGATGTTTGATCCTGGACTTCCAGTCTCTAGAACTGTGAGGAAATAAATTACTACTTAATCCCTCCAAAGTGGGCCCCTGCAAACCTGTATACTAAGGAACCTGGATTGCCTTTTCTATAGTCTCCTCTAATCCAAAAAGCCTATTCTTTGAGTGCAATACTACTCAATTCAGAGCATGGATCGACATGCCATTGAGAACTTACTAAAATATAAGCTGTTGAGCTTTACCCCCAGAGTTTCTGAATGAACAGTTCAAAGTTAGGGCCAGAGAATCTCCATTTAAAAAAAAGTTACATTTGTGTGTGTGTGTGTGTGTGTGTGTGTGTGTGTGTGTGTGTGTGTGCATGTGTGTGTATGAATGTGTATGTATGTATGTGTATATATGTATGTGTCTGTGTGTCTATGTGTGTATGCACACATGCATGCCATGATACATGTGTAGATCAGAGGGCAATTTGTGGGAGTTTCTTTTTTCTTTCTCCTATATGGGCTCTAGGGATCAAACTCAGATTGTTAGACTTGATGGCAGGTACTTTTACCCATGGAGCCATTTCACTGTTCTGAGAATCTCCATTTTTAACAAGCTCTCACAAGATGCCTAATGTGGGTCCAGTGACCATAGAGGTGAGGTTGCATGCTTGGTTCTGATCCTCAGTGCACAGTGGCAATCATGCATGGCTGACCTGGCTATCATGATGATCACACGGCAGTGCAGCTGATAGAATGATTATGTGAAGATATTAATCACAAGTGACATTTTGAGTCCCTTTCCAAGCACAGTTGGTGATATGATGAATAGAAACTGCCTTTATTCTAAAAAGTGAGCTGCTAGATAATGGGGTAGCATTGGATGATATATCCAGAAGTGACTTCTGCGTAAAATCCCCTAGAGTATATGTGTTACCTAGAACTAGCATCTAAGCAGTTAAAATACTGTCAAGGCAGTGGGGGCATCCCTCTAATGGTGACCTTAATTTTTAAAAGATACTAGTTGGCAGGAGAGGTCTTCTTATTCAGTCTGATGTCCTTAAGCTTCTGCCTACAGTCAAGAGCAAGCTCAGAGCCATCCAGTTGTACAGCAAAAGGAAGTGCTTTCTGCCAGCAACCACGGGAGCGTAAAGCTGAAAATGGATCCTGAAAAGCTCTCCTGATGCAGCCTTGTGAGACTGTGAGTAGAGGATCTAGCTATGTTGCACTCAGACTCCTGATCCAAACAAAATGAAAAAAGAAAAAAAAAAAAAAAGGAAAGTGCTTCTTTACAGCTACTAAACGTAGCAATTTGTTATGCAGCAATAGGAAGGTAATAAGGGGTGAGGAAAAAGACGATAAATAGAGCTGGTTGTGGATCAACAAATCCATAACTTTGCTGTAAGCAATTTCTTTATTTCCAGATTTGAAATGAATGGGTCTTTCTGAGGAGGCCCCAGGAACATTAGGCTGGGCTCAAAGTGGAGGCTGATGTAAACAACTTCTTGCACAGAATTAATTGGCAACTTTGAGCATTCTAACTTTAGCAGCACCACCTCAGCATCTCACCGAATTTGACATTCAGTGACTCAGGAACCCAGGAGTCAGTGTGAGTGCTTGCAATAGGGACAGGACTTGCAATAAGTCATGAGCAAAAGCTACTGGTTTAAACTAAATGAACAAACCTCTCTGGTATTAATTTAGCTGTTCTTATGCTTGTATTGCAATTTCTTCTTGGAGACTGCTCTTGGCTGGAGCTCTGTTGTCTATTGTGGCCTGGGTTGCATTTGATCACACAGATTAGTTTACTTGTGATATTCCTATGAAACCCATTACTCAGAGTCAGGATTTATCATTCAAGTCTTCAGGCTTTAGAAACGCTGAAGTCATAGGAAAGGCCTGCAACACATACACTGGCTGTCTCTACTATGAGCCCCACCTTCCTGTTGGTATGGTTTCATGTGTTTTAACACTCTTCTCCAGTTGCCAGATTGTGACATGTTGCCTTGCTTTGAAACTATTTCATTTTCTCTACATAACTTACATTCCTGGTTAGGACAAGGTACATTAAGTCAGATTTCATGCTGTACACCTTTAGTTTACTTTATAGAAATCAATACGAAAGGCAAAAGGTAAAAACTACAGATGGACTGGGAATGGTGGCCCATACTTGCAATTTCATATCTTGAAGATGAAAGCAGGAGGATCACAACTTTGAAGTCTGTATAGGCTAAATAGTGAGTTCTTAGGTTAGTCTGGCCTGTGTAGTGAGATCCTGTCTCAAAAAATAACCCTAAAAAAACCAAACAACATAAACAACAGCTGCTTAGATGGCTCACTGTGTAAGAGTATCTGGTGCTAGGCTCACATGAAGCTCTTTGCTTCCTATAATGGTACTTTTGCAGCTGACTTAGCTGCAGAGGAACTGAGACCTCCTGCGAGTTGTCCTCTGACCACTACACATGCATCTTGGCATGCATATGCTTCTCTAAATGAATAAAATGTAATTAAGAACTAAAACACCAATAACAACAATAATAATAACAAACAAAATCATCAGTGGTTCCTTTAATCAGTTGAATTCCACAGCCTTTTTTCTTTATCTCTTTAAAAGTCACATCATCATGGTAGTGTTCCAAGCAGTGAATAACTGCTTAAACCATCAAACTTTGTCAGGGAAAGGAAAATATAATGACATTTTAATTTTAACTGTCTCTGTCATCATGAATGATGTAGTGCCCAGAATCTCAGAGATTAATGAGGGTTGCCTATGAGCATAAAGGTTCATTCCTCATCAACTCACTTTTTGAGTCCTCTCTCTCTCTCTCTCTCTCTCTCTCTCTCTCTCTCTCTCTCTCTCTCTCTCTCTCTCTTTCTCTCTCTCTCTCCCTCCCTCCCTCCCTTCTTCCCTCCCTCTGTGTGGATCCTGCAGCTTTGGTATTCATTTGTGAGCTTAGGTGAAGGAGATTCCCTGAACACAGATAGCTGTTAACTGTGAAACAAAATTTCTGAATCTCCTTCAGCTGATGTTTCACTTCTATTACATTCCAAGATTTGATGTAGTTTACACTCTTCACCATCTGTAAAGAAGTGATTGATATGTGTGCTAGTGCTGAGTAGCTGGACAGCTGTGAGAAGCCAAACCATGGGTCAAATATGCTGGATTTCCTAGGGTGCTTTGAGCCTTGTGCTGCTTTGAATAGGAATGGCCTCCACAGATTCATGTATTTGAATGCTTGGCCAAAGGATATGGCGCAATCAGGAGGTGTGGCCTTGTTGGAGGAAATATGTCACTGTGGAGGCAGGTTTGAGGTTTTATATGCTCAAAATACACCCAGTGTGGCACATAGTTGCCTGCTGACTTCAGATTAAGACGTAGAGCTCTCATCTCCTCCAGCACCATGTCTGTCTGTACACAGCCACGGTTCCCACTGTGACGATAATGGACTAAACTTATAAGCCAGCCCCAGTGAAATGTTTTCCTTTATAAGAGTTGCCATGGTCCTGGTGTCTCTTCACAGCAATAAAACCCTAATTAAGACAAGTCCCATTTAGAATAGAATAATTTGTCCAATTTCTTCACTATTATAGCCTTTCTTTTTAGTTGATTTTTGCAGAGTCTTTTTTTTTTCTTAACAGTTAACAGTGCTTTTAATATGGGACAAGACTAGATTGAGCCAGATATAATTTCTTTTTCAAACTTATGAGGCTGCATTGCTGAATCTCAAGCCCAGCTTGCTGAACTCCAAATCCAGCTTGCTCTTGTCCCATAGCTTTGGAATGGTTTTATCTTTTTTTTAAAAATTATTTATTTATTTATTTATTTTGATACTTTATTTACATTTCCAATGTTTCCCCTTTTCTGGGTCTCCTCTTTGGAAACCCCCTATCCCCTCCCCATCCCTACCTCTATGAGGGAATTCCACCTCCCACCCACCCACCCACCCATCCCCCTATTCCCACCTTGACACTCCCCTTTCCTAGGGCCTCTAATACCCTCAGGCCCAAGGGCCTCTCCTCTCTCCCTGATGGCCATCGAGGTCGTCCTCTGCCTCATATGTGGTCCGAACCATGGGTCCA
>CM052722.1:111953419-111995743 GCA_028551405.1 Uromys caudimaculatus | reverse complement strand
CTCCCTATCTATTCAATATAGTAATTGAAGTTCTAGCTAGAGCAATTAGACAACAAAAGGAGGTCAAAGGGATACAAATTGGTAAGGAAGAAATCAAACTATCACTATTTCCAGATGATATGATCATATACCTAAGTGACCCGAAAAACTCCACCCATTTTTCTAAAAGAATATTTTTGTTCCTTATGGTAGAATAAATGTCTATTGTGCACACATACCCTATTTTCTTTATTCATGTTGATAGGCATCTAGAATGGTCCAATAACTTGAGTATTAAAAACAGTGCTGCAATAAACAAAGATTGCAAGAATGTCTGTGTTATGCTAATTTATAGTCCTCTTTGTATAGTGTCTCTGTGATATGTTGACTTAGAATCCCTAAGCTCTGTATCCAGGAGTGATATAGTTGGGTCATATTGTGGTTCTATTTTTAGATCTTTGATGAAGTGTCTGTACAAGTTTATACCTCAACTAGCAGAGCATTAAGGTTTCTGTCTTCTCATTTCTAAAGTGAACTTTAATTTCTGCTCTTGCTTCCAGTCCTTATCCTATCTGGGACCTCAAAGTTGAGACCTCTTTCTGGACCTTCTGTGATGCAGGCCTATATATCCCAATTTAGCTTTTGACATGATTTTGTTTACTTCTAGATACCTAAGTTAATAGATCAGCACATTAGTCACAATAGGCATTCAATAAATAAAGCCAGTTGAATGAATTGAGATAGAAGACTAAAATAAATTGTCTGTCTACTCTACCAAGTCATAGCTTCATGGAAGAATCTAGTTTCATCTGCAGTCCTTGCTCATTCATTGTAAGAAAAGATGTTCAGTCTAATTTGAACAAGGAAAATGCAAATTAAAACTATACTGAGATATATTTTCAATCATCTGATTGAGGGATATGTGAATTAATATCATCGCAGAGAGCAATTTCATAATACCTAAGAAAATTAAAATTGTATGTACACTTTGACCCAATTCTGTCTCTACAAGTTTTTGAACAAATATGCTCTTATGTTTTTCGAACTCTTTTGTTACTGACCAGCTAGTTTCATAGAACCATTACCTCAGTTTCCCTGTATTTCAAAAGAAATTAGAAAAAATAAACTGATAAAGGGATACAGATTTCTTTACAGTTTATCCAGATCCAGAGACAGGTTTCTCTTTATTTCCTGTAACAGTGTTAGAACTTCATAGAAAAGATCAAACAAAGGTCAGGAGTTGTGCAGAAGTTGATAAATCTGTGAGAGAAACTATCAGAACTCCTCCTTTGGCACATTTTCTAAGTGGGATTCCTAGGGAGCATTTTAATTCTTTAGAGTTCACTATTTTAACAGTTCTTTTACTTCAGAAAGGACTTTAAATTTCTCTGCACAGTGGTTGTTATCTCAACTATTTAGTATCTCTTCCCCAATGGCCCTGCTTTCCATTTCATTAAAGAAGCTAAAGCCACAAACAGGTAATCTCCAGGACCAGCAAAATGCAAGTCCTAGCCACAAGAAAAAACAAAACAAAACAAAACAAAAATCCTCATTTCTTAGTCTCAAACAATAAGTTCTTTCTCAAGATGGCCTGGCTATCACGTTCCTGAGACAAGGGAGTGAACAAACAGATTTCTTCTCAGTCCTGTCTCCAAGGTGTCCAGGAGACTGAGCTCTATAAATAAGTCAGAGACTCTGGCTTTAGCCTCCAAATTTCTGGGGCAAGTGAGACCCTGTTAAAACAGAAGGGGGCTCAGGCTGTGGAAGCCATGGTAATCAGTGGCCTTGACCTCTGGGGCTTTCTTCAGAGACTGAGAACACTGATTTCAGGTATTGCAGATCCTTCTGGCATCCTTCCCTAAATTTCTAGAGCTTCCTCATTTTGCAGAGTGGCTTACCGTTGGGCAGGATCTGAAAGCAATGAGACTTTCAGTAGAGTCTTGGGTTGCCTGGAGTCTCATTCTTCAATGCCAAACTAGGTACTTTATTTACTTTGGTTCACTGACACAGTGGGGTACAACCCATGACTTGGAGGTTTGTTATCCCTGGCAACACAAATCGTGGGAAGGGCTTGGAACAAGCCAGAATCTCTCCAGAGAATAAGCCATAAAATCTCCTATGGCCAACAGCAATCCTAGTACGAAAAGAAGAGAAGCACATCAAGTGAATGGTAGCACCAATATTGACCAAGTAGCAGAGTAGTTCAAGAGACCAGCCCTCCATCTCCAAGGGGCAGTCACATGTGCAGTGTGAACAGAGCATTCCAGCAGGTGCTAGAGATGATCCACTCATGGATACCGACAGTAGACAAATTTCTCCATTCTTTGTTTTCTTAAAATATATTTTTATTATATTTCAAGAGTTCTCTTTATAGCATTCATGTTTTTAATTTATTCTTTGGCTTATATTTACTTTCCTATATGTAATTTCTTTAATATTTTGTAATAGAAAATTTTAATGCATTGAACTTCCTTTTCCCCCATATGCTTTGCCTTTTATTTCTTTTCTGTCTTACTTATTTATTTTTATTTATTTTCTTTTATTTAAACTTGCTTTTTTGTTTGTCCCTTTTTATGACTATTCTTTTATTTCATTATTTTATTATTACATTTACATTTTCTAATCTTTACCTTTATAATTTGTTTTGCATTATTTTAGCACATTCATTTTTAAAAATTATATTTCTGTATGTGGCTTGTTTTAGCATCTGTATCTGGCTGTTAGAGCTGTAATTTTTTTTTCTGTCTCTGAGTAGTACTGGAGATTAAGTTCTTAGAAGGTTTTTCATATAGAAGAACCAAAGATGTCCAAATCATAACATAGAAACACAAGAAGTGGGAAAAACAACATTTTTTCTTACAAAACTTTATAACTAAATATAAAGATATCAAAATGATTGAAATATCAGACAAACAATTCAAATGTGTCATTTCAAAAAAAAAATCAATGACCTCAAAAAGGATTCAAATAAATAGATGAATAAACTAAAGAAGTCAGTCAGTTCAGGACTTAGGTGAGAAACTGAACAACCTAGACAAAATATTTAGCAAAGAGCGATTGTAGAAAAACCAAAAACAAACAAGCAAGCAAACCCTGAAATCTTCAAAATAAAAAATAAAGCTGAATAAATATAAGTGGGAAAATACTATAATGGATAGAATCAACAATAGATACTTGGAATAAGAAATGATAATATTAACTAAAGACAAGGTTTAGGAATTATTACATGTACATAGCACTAACAAAGATCAAACAATTGTGGCAATAATGTTTAATACCTCTAGGATACAATTCAGAGACTACACTTGTGAATCTGGTGTAGAGGAGAAACCAAGCTACAGAGGGGAGACATTGAAAATTTATTCAATAAAATTGTAGCAGAAAGTATCCAAAAGCTATGAAAAAATAGGCAAAGTACAACGGTGCAGTTTTTAGAACCCCAAATGGACATTGACAGAAAAGACCCATTGTAGTAAAAGTGCTAAGAGTGTGGAGCACAGACAGAACACTGAAAGCTGTAAGGCAGAAATGCCAAACCACGTACAAAGGCAAAACATCAGGAAAAAGGAGACATTTTAGCAGAAACATTAAAGGCTGCAGTATGGGCTGCTCTGTTTAAGTCTTCAACCAAAATAGATGCTAAAAGTCACTGAAATATCACTAAGAGGGCACTGCAGAAGATATTTAATGGACTTTCACACGTAAGAGAGAAGGAAAGACATATGTATGTTTAAGAGGTAGGGAAAATAAATCTTAGTAGAAACAAATGAAATTAAGAAAGGATAAAATAATTGCTATCAAGCCTGACAACTGGAGTTCAATCAATCTCAAGAACTTACATGGTGGAAGGAGAACCAACTCTCCATTTACATGCTGTGGCAACCTCCCTCCCCCCACCCCCAATAAATGAGTGAATATAATACTTTTAAAAAGCCCAACAAATATTTAAAAGGACATGGGGAAAAGGAATCCTTATATATTATTATGACACTATTTACAATAAACATATGAAATTATAGGTGTCCAGCTGTTCTGTTACTCATTTTCATAAGCAAATGTCATATATTTTTCAGGGTAAGGTACTATAACTATTATGCAGCATTTTTATATTTCTTCACCATTTGACAAGTGTTAAAACATGCTAATTTAAAATGCAGGCTTCTGAATTTTTATGTATCACTGATAAAGTTCTTGAATACTATGAGCCTAAACCATATTTTCCCTCTAAAACCTTTGGTTTTTATTGTACATTGATTTGGGATGCAATGATTTGTTTGTGTCTATGTATGTTCATGGCTTTCCTTGCATATGTACACATGGATATTCATTTATATATGCATGTTTATGTGAAGGCCAGAGGTCAAATGAGGTGTTTTCTTCAATTGTTCTTTACCCTATTGTTTTTGAGATAGGGGACTCTCATTGAACTGCAGCTTTTCAGTTCACATTTTGCTAGTTCAGCAAGACCTAGGGATCCTCTAGTCTCTAGCTCCCCAGTACTGGGATTACAGCCTTCATGTGGGTATTGGGGATCAAACTCAGGTCATCATGCTTCAAGGCAAACATTTATGGGCTGAGCTAGCTCTTCAGCCCCAGCACAGTAATTTTAAGATCATATTTGTCACAGTTTCAGCTGCTGAACGTATGTATATGCATATACTTTATTCCATAAGCACATTTTGTTTTTATTATATTTTTATTTTTAAAATTATAATTGCATAACTTCTTCCCTTCTTTTTCCTCCCTCAAATCCCTCCCATGCATACATTTTTCTTTCTCTCAAATTCATGGCATCTTTTTCTTTAATTGTATTTATGTTAATTATATTTATATCACATATAAATATAACGTGCTCAGTCCATATAATGTTCCTTGTATGTATGTTTTCAGGGCTGACCATTTGACTGGTATGCTCTTCCCTGGAGAAGGCCACCTCTGCTGTTTCTAGCTTTCCTCAATTCATTGCCAAATAGATTTCTTACATAATCTTCCTTTGTTAGAACATGGCAATGCTAATCTACTTGTTCACTTCTAAAAGCTGTGCAGTCAGTTTTGGTTTTTCTATTCCATATAACATGAAATTACCAAAATCCTCAAACTACCTCCACTGTCTTAAGATAAATATGGTGCTGTACATCTGAAATCTGAGTTGAGGCAGAAGGATCAGGGGTCCAAGGTCATGGTCATCTATAGTTGTATATTGAGTTGAAGGATATTCTGGGATGTGAGAAACCCTATCTACACAAAACACTGTATATTTAATATCTTATAAGAAGTTTCCTTTTTCATTGCTACCATCTTGGTTCAAGATATAGTCATTTTTAATTTGAATTACTAAAATTATTCCCTATGTTATTGTTAACTTTTCCTGGGGAGATATGAACAAATATCTATTCATTCAAGAAAGGGCACCACCAGTAGAAGAAAGAGATGATACCACCCAAGAACAGTCTGGTGCATCAATGACTTTACGTATGGACTTACTTATTGGCTTATGAAGCATAGATGACTTAAAATTGTCCCACTGGAAAAAAGTTTCCTAAACAATTGTGAACTGCATATATATCCTTTGGAGTGGTGAGAATTTGTTCACTTCAAATTGTTGTCTTTCAAACTTTATGACATCCCCTTTCGTGAAGGAATGTTAGTGGACCCAGTCTTGTACTGACAAGACTTGTAAAAGCAACCAAAGCTGCTCTTGTTTCATAGATGGCAAAGGCCGTGGTACTCCCAGAGGACTCAACAGTTATTTTCTTGTGAGGCAAGACCCGTGCTGGACACTTGATGTTTGGAGAGTATAAATAGGACTCAATGGATAGTGAAGGAGGCTGAGCTAGGCTTGCTTATAGAGCTAGGTGTGCAAGGCTTGTGGGTCTCCTGTCTTTGCTGATCATTGCTTCCCTGAGAGAGGCACAGCTGAGAACTTCTCCTGGCCTCCCTCCTGGTCCCTCCTGATGACTTGTGCCAAGGCTGAGGTCTGGCTTTCTCTGCTAGGTCATGTCACCACTGTTGCTAACCCAACTCTACTGAACTGGACTGCTGGTGTATCCGTGAAGTGTTTTTGGAAGTGGATCGAGCTGCTGTTGCTAACCTGTGAACTGAATTGCTGGTTTCCAGACAACAAAGATGAGAGTTGCTTCAAAGAACAGGTCCATTCCCTCCCCTATCTCCTTTCTATCCCACTCCCTCTGGTGGGTGGTGGGCTACAAGGGAGGCTAAAGCATTTAAGAACCATCATTAAAAATAAGGTTTGAAAAAATTAAAGTTACACAAGAGATTTTCAGATATTATTATATATTATGTTATATATATATTATATATTATATATATAAATTGTATGTATATAAAAATAAATAAATAAATAAATAAATATGTGTGTGTGTGTGTGTGTGTGTGTGTGTGTGTGTGTGTATTCTCTAGGTCCATAAACTCACATGCATATATGTGCAAATATATGTATACATACTCTCTTATTTCTTATATATTGTCTATTTTCTAATGAGAATGTAAATCCTATGAGAGCAAGTACTTTTTTGTCCCTACTGTATCTCCAGTGTCTAGGCACATGCATGCATAGTGCAAGGAAGTTCTTGCTGAATATTTGGTGAATGAAATTATTTAATATAATTTACTTTAACTTTCCCAAGATTGAGAATACAGGCTTCTGTGCCCAGAGACTGATTTTAAGCTTGTAGGTTGGCCTTGAGACTTTATTTTAAATTTAATTTTTATTTTTTTCTGAGAATTTTATTTTATTTATTTTATTTACACTCTAGTCGTTGCTCCCCTCAGTTCCCTCTCCCACAGTTCCTCATCCCATTCCTTGTCTCTGAAAGGGTACTTCCCCCAGCTGGCCTCCTCCTTCCCTGGGGCCTCAAACCTCTCGAGGATTAAATGCATCTTCTCCCATAAAGGGCCGACTAGGCAGACCTCTGCTATATTTGTGCCAGGGGCGTCAGACTGGCCAGTGTATGCTTCTGGTTGGTGGCTCCGTGTCTGAGAGATCTCAGGGGTCCGGGTTACTTGAGACTGCTGGTCTTCCTATGGGATCAACCTCCTCCTCAACTTCTTCCAGCCTTTCCCTAATTCAACCACAGAAGTCCTTGACTTCAGTCCACTGGTTGGGTGTAAGTATCTGCATCTGTCTTGGTCAGCTGCTTTTTGGGCCTCTCAGAGGACAGCCATGCTAGGCTCCTGTCTGTAAGTACATCATAGCATCAGTAATAGTGTCAGGCTTTGATGCCCGCCCATGAGATTGGCTTGTCACTGGACCTCCTTTCCCTAAGTCTTTTCTTCATTTTTGTCCTTGCAGTTCTTTTAGACAGGAACACTTCTGGTCAGGTATTTTCACTGTGGGTTAGTAACCCCATCCCTCCTCTTGAAGCCCTGTGTATCTATTGAAGGTGGACTCTTCGTGTTCCCTCTCCCCACTGTTGGACATTTTGGCTAAGGTTACCCCCATTGAGTCCTGAAAGTCTCTCACCTCCCAAGTCTCTGATACATTCTAGAGGGTCCCCCCACATTATGACTACTGTATTTACCTTATCCTTACCCCTTCCTCTTACTGTTCAGCTCCTCCCATGACTCCAACCTCCTCTCAAACTCATCTTTAATTATTATTCACACACACACACACACACACACACACACATGCACACGCACACACGCACACACGCACACAGAGCCTGATGACTCCATTTAGGGTTCACCACTTGTGCCACTTGTGATTGGATAAGCCTGTCATAGGGAGATTATCCCTGGAGAAAACTAATTTTCCTCACCTCATTCATTAGCCAGTGACTGCTTGTAGCTCTTATCTTTTCATCTATGGGTAGTGCCTTGTGAGATTTCTCCCATCCATGTTGGGATGTCATCTGCTGTTGTCATTGTTCACATCTTATTTAGGCAGCCATTTGTTGATATTCCATGGGTACAGCTTCCCTGTCATAGATAGAAGACAAACCCTCACACAAGAAATCCTAGTCCTTGACTCTTAGAATCTTTCTGTTGTGTTGTAGATAATGTCAGCTGGTACCCCATAGTAAGATGATCTCTGCATTTTGGCCTGTTGTGACTTTCTGTAATTGTTCCCATCTCTTGAGAAAAAGGAAGCTTTATTGATAAGGAGCAAAGGCTACAATTATCTGTGTATATAAAGGTAAGTATTTCAGTGAAGTTAGAAAGTAGACTGGTTTAGAAAAATGACAGTGCTAAGTATTGCCTAGGGTGGCCTTGAGACTTATCACTTGAGATTAAAGGTCATTGTAAGAGTTTTCTTGAAGACCTTAGGGATTTTCATTTTATATTCTCTTCTTCCTACAAGTGCAAATAAGTTTGTTGGACATGTAATTTAAGATTGGCCCCTTTCAGAGTTAGAGTTTGCTAGTTAGTTTCTCTGTTAATTAATATGTGGGCTTAATTACAGATGACAAGCTGTCAGACCTCTTCATTCTCTCCATGATTCCAATAAGTTACCAAGTATGGCAAGATATAAATCCTTATGACACTTTATTAGACAGCTGTGGCAACTCCCCCATTTCTTTTCTCCAAAGCTCATTAAAGTTTTCCCTAAATAGCAAGCCTTCCTTTTAATTCATTTTGTGCCTAGAATCTCACCCCCTACTGTGAGTACCCACACCTCCTTGCAGTGTAATGCTTTCTGTCATATTTTTTCAGCACAGAGCAAGATTAAACAAATATCTAAAAGAGTTGCTCTGTCAGAAATGTTTTACTTACCTTAAAACTGGTTTGTTCTTCTATTTTCATAGGCACTGTATGGTTTCTTGGTTTCTTTCTCAACTACACACACACACACACACACACACACACACACACACACACACACACAGAGAGAGACTTAGAATGGTAAGGTCAAAGAAAAAATTTGCAAATAAAGCAAAGGGTCCAATGAACTCATTGAAACATAGTCACTTACTGCATTCTTCTTTTTATAGGTTTATGGGCCACAGTTTCAATCAGAACCTCGGACCTAAACTCTTCATAGTTAGAGAATATGGACCCACTAAGAGATGATAACATGGTCAATATACCATTTTTCCATACATAAACAGAGATTTCCATACATAAACAGAGTCAGTGGCATTAGTTATGTAAAGAATAAGAAAACTATTACTATCTTATTATTATTAATGCTAGCTAACGTTACTAAACGTGCCCCTAAACATTTTAGGTGCCATTTTCTGGGTAACGTTTCTAGCACTTAAAAAAACTGTTAAGCACTTATTCCTAAAGATGAAAGGTGAAAACCAGAAAAATAAAGTTAGGATTCTCTTTGCAAGACTGATAAGTAACTTTAAGCCCATTGATCTTAATTCTATCCTGTGTTATAATTTATTCTGTCACTGTTTAATTGTGAAAAGGGGCAACTGGTTTAGGACTCAGCAATCTTGCTTTCTTCATCCAAAAATAAATAAATAAATAAATAAATAAATAAATAAATAAATAAATAAGCAAACAAACAAACATACAAATATTCCCATGGGGAATTGGAAGGTACAATAGGCAGTAGGACCTTTCTACCTTGAGAATTAGCCTATGTTAGACATTACTGTTGTGAATCTGCTAGGCTTGGGATTACATGGAGGTAATAGCTGAGCTTACAATTAAGAGCCATGGCTTAGGTGTTCGTGAGCCCTATAATTATCAAGTACTGCATCCAATGTGGCTAGACCTTAAAAATTATTTTATTTAAATCAGTACTGTGGTGGCGCACATCTTTAATCCCAGCACTTGGGAGGCAGAGGCAGGCGGATTTCTGAGTTCGAGGCCAGCCTGGTCTACAGAGTGAGTTCCAGGACAGCCAGGGCTACACAGAGAAACCCTGTCTTGAAAAACAAAACAAAACAAAACAAAAAAAAACCTTAAGAATTATCTTGAAATTCTTTCATTTTTTAAAAAATATCATTGAGCTCCACAAAAACTGAAAACATTTGGTCAAATGAAAAAATGAAAAATTCTCATGTGGTTCATATCACATATGGCTCTTTCTTAACTTTCTTCTTACTACGTTATGGTTTCTACTTCTTGTTTGCTTCCTATATTTCAAAATAAATGTCATGTATATTGGGAAATATTCCTAGATTCACTTCCAAACCACTTTGTGTCAATGAATTGTATCTGGGGAAGCATGAGTACATGGGCTTAGTCAAATATTATGATTGTGAAGCCCTCAATGTACTCAAACAGTATTATTAGGAAAAGAGACACAAAAACGATCATAAAGAAAGTGTAATTGAGAAACACTGAACTGCATATATTTATACACTACGATTAGATGCATTTGAACTTAAGCATAAACCGATGAAGACATCACAATCAAGATAAGGAACGTGCCTAGCGCTCCCAAACGCATCTTTATTTTCCTCCCAACTAGTCCTCACTAGTACCTGTAATACCACTGATTTTCTGTCAGTATACATTAATTTTAAAATTACACAGTTTACACATATACAATGTCAGAGTATGTACCATTTTAAACATTTGAGACTGGGAAGATGTCTCAGACCGTAAAGTGCTTGCAAGTGTACTACACATCTCAGGCACTGCCTCCAATTTAAACCCCAATGTTCCTTGCTTAAAACAAGATTTATTTTATTTGAATCAATACTAGAATACAAATTCTTAGGAACTCTCTCAAAATTCTTTAATAGTATCATTGAGGTGTAGAAAAACTCAAAACATTTGATCAAATGAAAAGACATGTGGCTTATTTAGCATGTGCCTCTCTTTCTTCTCACCAAGTTATGATTTTTCATCTCTTGTTTGCTTCTCATATTTCAAAATAAAATGTCACTTGTGTTGGGAAATCTTTCTAGACTCACTTTCTAGGACTAGTTAGGTCCTCCAATAAGGGCTTGCAAACAATAAAGTGTTTTCTGCAAAAGCATGAGGATCTGAGTTCAGTCCCTAGCACTCACACAAGCATTGGCTACTCTTGCCTTTAATCACAGTTCTGAGGAGTCAGAGACAAAAGAATCCTGGGGTTTTCTGGTTGTTAAGTTTAGTAAATCTGTGCACACCTAGTTCAGTGAGAAGTGCTGTCTCAAAAACTAAGGTGAGGAAGGGTTAAGGAAGACAGCAATGACCTAAATGAATACAAAATACAAAATACAAATATGCATGCATATAAAACATATACACATGTGCAAAAGGAGTAAAATCCATATAACACTTATTTTTTAGGTTTTATGTAATTGACACAATATATTGTGGTGCTTGGATATATGTCTACATTGTGAAATAATCCAATCAGAGCAATTAGAATCTCTGTTACCTCTCACATTTGTCATTTCTTTGTGGAATGAGTATCCAAATTACTCTCTTGCATCTACTTTGATAGCAGCCATATATTATAGTTAACTATAGTCACCACACCATGTAATAGAATAGCAGAATTATTCCTTCCAGGATATTATACATTTCTACCAATTGGTCAATCACTTGCCCATATCCCTCTATCCTCTTTATTGCCTGGCAACTAGTATATCGCTGTGTAGTCTGTAAGGTTCACTATTTTAGATTACCTGTATGAGTGGAACCAGAAACACACTGCTCTTATGCACCTGTCTTATTTAGTTGGCATAATGTTTCTATGTTCATTTATCTTCTTATAAGTGTATATCTTCTTTTGAAAATGTATAGTTAGGCTATTACTGACTTTTCAATCACATTTTTATGGTTTTGTCTTATTTTTGATGTTCTTTGAGTTTCTTTTATATTCTGGGTATTAACTGTTTTTCAGATGTGTAATTATATTATAATTATTGTATTTTCTCCCATTAAGTTACTAATTTAATCAATAAATGACTTTTTGTTTGATGTATTCTTAAAAGTACTATTTGTTTATAACTTTATTGTCCTTTGTTTTAATTTTATATTTGATACAAATAGAGTTTTATATATAACTTTTTTTTATTATTATTATTTTTTTTGATGCTTTATTTACATTTCCAATGTTTCCCCATTTCTGGGTCTCCTCTTTGGAAACACCCTATCCTCTCCCCCTCCCTGTCTCTATGAGGGAATTCCACCTCCCACCCACCCGCCCACCCATCCCCATATTCCCACCTTGACATTCCCCTTTACTGGGGCCTATAACTTTTGATACTTTATAGAATTGTCAGAAAGATCTATACATCTTAACACCCTTCTTTTTATGAAAAATTTCTGTCATAATTCAGCTCCATTGCCACAGCTATGTTTGCCTTTGATATCTGTGATTTGGGGGTATTAGAAATCCTTAGCAGATAAATTTTATGGAATATTTCTCCATGTTTTCATCTAGTAGTTCTTTGTTATTTCTTCAGCTCATTTTGAGTTACTTATTCTTACTAATGAGAGACAGAGGCCTAGTAGATAGTTAATTTTCTCCAGAACTATTTATTAAAGACACTGTCCTTTCCCAATTCTTTGTTCTTGGTTCCTTTGTTAAAAAAGTAGTCTGCCAAATATAGGTGGATTTCTTTTGGGGCTATGTAATCTCTTTTGTGGCTTTATAAATTTTTTGTTTTGTATATTAGTTATACTAGTACCATGCAGTTTTGATTGCTATAACTTTGTAAGCACATTTTGAAGTCATGCAATGTGATGTGTGGTGCCTCCAGTTTTCTTCTTTTTTTTCTCTAATTTATTTCTATTTGTGTATTTTTTCTGGTTTCAGACATTTTGAAAATTGTGGGTTTTTTGTGCTTGTGGTATTTTTCTTTGTTAAGTGTCTAGGATACAGAAAAAAGGAATATATATATATCTATCTCTATCTCTATAGTTATTTTCAATGGCGAGTGATCAATTCCTTGACAATATTCATGTAAACATATGAGGGGAAAATAATGAACAAAGTCTTGGGGAGTCTGGAAATTTCTTAGAGGAAATAAGCTCTAAAGTCAATAATTGAAGGATAATAGGAACTTCACAAACAAAATTATAGGAAGCAGCCAGAAGTTATGTGAAAGTCATATGAGAAACTGCTGGCAAAAGTGCCAAGCATTAGTTGGTGTCTGAATAATCCTTAAAGCAACCCCAGACCCATAAAGACAAAAATGGTATGTACTCACTTATAAGTGGATGTTAGACATAAAGTACAGGATAACCATGCTATAATCCACAGACCCAAAGAAGCTAAGTAACAAGGAAGGCCCAAGGGAGGACTCTTGAATCTCATCGAATGGGAGAAATAAAATAAGCATTGGGGGTGGATGGAGGGAGGAAACTGGGTGGGGGAGGATATGGGGAGGGGAGCAGGAGGGATCTCGGGGAAGGATGGAGGGAGAGAGTAATGGGAGAGAGAACTGGAATAGGCAGGGGTTGGGAGGAATCTCTGGGATGAGCTAGAAACCTAGGACAGTGGAAACTCCCAGGAATCTATGAGGGTGACTCTAGCTAAGACTCATAGCAATGGAAGATACGGAACCTGAAATAGCCCTCTCCAGTAACCAGAAAAGATTTTCAGTGGAGGGACTGGGACACCAACCAAGCAACAAAAGTTTTGATCTGCAATTTGTCCTGCCTACGAGAGATGTAGGGATAAAGATGGAGCAAAAATTGAGGGAATGGGCCACCAATGACTGATTGACACATGCCATGAAATATTGTTAATGATATTCTGCTATAGTTGCAGACAGGAGCCTAGCATAACCTTCATCAGAGAGGTTTCACCTTGTATATGATGGAAACAGATCAACAACCAAACATTAGGAGGAGATTGGTTAAATCCTGTGGAAGAGGAGAGGAAGAATTGTAGGAGCCAAAGAGTTCAAGGACACCACAAGAAAACCTACAGAACCAACTAACCTGGGCCTATAGGGGCTCACAGAGACTTAGCTGCCAAATAGGCAGCATGCATGGGATGGACCTAGGCCCCCTACACATATGTAACAGTTGTGCAGCTTAGTCTTTATGTGGAACCCTTAAAAACTGGAGCAGGGGCTGTCTTTGACTCTGTTGCCTGCCTTTGGAACCCTTTCCCCCTACTGGTCTGCTTTGTGTAGCCTCAATGGGAGAAGATATATCTAGTCCTACTGCAACTTGATATGCGAAGGCTGGTTGATATCCATGGGAGACCTCCCCTTCTATGAAGAGAAAGGAAGTAGACAGGTGTGTGTGTGTGTGTGTGTGTGTGTGTGTGTGTGTGTGTGTGTGTGTGTGTGTGTGTGTGTGAGGGACTGGGAGGAGAGAAGAGACGGGAAGCTGTGATTGAGATGTAAAGTAAACAAATAAATCAATTAATTTAAAAATTGCAGTAGACATTGAACATTTTCTTTTCATTCTTCTAGATCACTTGTTCTCAACCTTCTTAATGATGCAACCCTATAATACAGTTCTTAATGTGGTGGCCACAACCATAAAATTATTTTTGTTATTAATATATAACTTTAATTTTGCTGCTCTTCTGGATTGTAATATATTTTCCAATGGTCTTAGGTAACCCCTGTGGAAGGATTGCTGGACCCCTTAAAAGATCATGGCCCATAGGTTGAGAATCACTGCTCTAGATGCTCAGAGGTTCAAGAGCAAGGTTCTGGTAGGTTCAATGTCTAGCAAGGCCCCTCCTTCTGGTTTATAAATGGCCATTTTCTAGTTATTTCTGAACATGGTGGAAAGAGACCTTTTTTTCTCTTTGCCTCTTGTCTCCTCCCCTCTCCTTTTCTTCCCTCTCCTCCCCTCTGTTCTCTTTATCTCTTCTCTCATCGCCTCTCTTATCTTTTCCTTTCCTTTCCCACCCCTTCTCTCCTCTCCCCTCCTTTTCTCCTCTTCTGTCATCTCCTTTTCTTTTCTAATAAAAACACTAATTTCATCCATGATAACTTTGTCCTCATGACCTAATTATCTCCCCAAATTCCTACCTGAAAAAACTGTAACTCCGTAGATTTGGATTTTAATATGTGGATTATTTAGGAATCACAAGCATTCAGTCCATAGCAATTCTTATTTTGAACCTGGGGAAAATTAGGCTCACAGAGAATAAGTGACTATACGCAGCGAAGGAGCTAATGTGGAATGAAGACCTACTGTGGAATGAGTTCAGAGTCCAGATGATTTCTTCTTGTTAGGATCACAAGTAACTTTTCTTGATGTCTGTATTATTACCAAAACAACTGTATGGTTTTTCACGTGGAATATAGAATAGGTTGTGTCTAGCTTGAGCTTATAGAGTATTATGCATGTTATTCCAAATGCTACGAGCTCATGTTTACAAATTCCCTATTATATCCTGAAAGCAATGTTTTCATATAGTCAAACATTTCTGGCTTTTACAAACTTTCTGACAACTCTTCCATGATGGCCCTTGTGCCTTCTGTGGAAAGGTGTGATTTAGATGTCCCATTTAAGTAGACCGTTCTGCGGTCTTATTTTCTTCACCTTGTCCAATTGTGAGTCTCTGTGCTAATCACCATCTACTATAAAAAGAAACTTCTCTGATGAGGTTTGAGAGATTAGTCTGTAGGTATAATGATAATCCATTAGTAGTTGACTTAATACTATGTCTCTTTAGCCAAGTAATAGACATAGCTTCTCTTCTAGGACCTATTTTCTGTAGGGTCAATGTTCTGTCTAGACATAGATTCTCAGCCCCAGTAATTGTGCCAGATATGGGGTCTATCTTATGAAGCAAGCTTTGAATGCAATACGAAAGGTGTTGGTTACTCCTATGATATTTGTGCCACTGTGGTACTAGTGGGCATATCTTGCTAAGCTGGTAGTTACATAACTTAAAGGTTCATAGCTGATAATATTGATGAATACTTTTCCCTCTCTGGCAAAGTACATTAGCACCTTCCAGCACTCTGAAAGCTAGATGGTAGGGATGAAGCTTTCAGGTGATTTTTCTATGTCCTATGACACAAGTATGTGGTATCTGCAGCAATAATATATTACTGTCAATTTCTATAGGGGAAACAAGAGCAGGGATAATACCCTATAATATTTATAGATATATGAGACCTTATTTGCTAATAACTCCAAAAGAGTCAAGCCATACTTAACATTGAGCTTTCAATTTGTTGGCCTATGGTATCTAGTAGAGGCATTGTTTCTCTGTTATAGGGTAACTACATTTGAATATATATATATATATATATATATATTCATATCTGCATATGTATATATAGTTATTATGAAACTTCTACAGTGGTAGCTTTTCATGTGACTTTTTGAGAAGGGTTTTAGTGTTAATTACGTATTTTAATATTTGATAAATTTTCCCATCAACTGCAAGTATATGTTATGATTCTAGATCCCACTAAAAATTTCCATCTTGCTACAGTAAATATAACTGGAAATTTTATGTATCCAGAGAAGAAATTTAGAGACATGGATAGTCTTTGAGTTTGATGCAATGATCCTATTATAGGAAATATTAACTTTCGTTTCTTAGAGAAGAAATATATATGTCCATGGATCCAGATGCATATGTAGCAGAGGATGGCCTTGTCTGACATCAATGGGAGGGGAGGACCTTGGTTCTGTGGAGGTTTGATGCCCCAGTGTAGGGGAATGCTAGGGTGGGGAGGCGGGAGTGGGTGGGTTGGAGAGCACCCTCATAGAGACAAAGGGGAGTGGGGAGAGGGCAGATGAGATGGGTGGATTGTGGAGGGGTAACCAGGAAGGGGGATATCATTTGAAATGTAAAGAAATGTAACGATTAATAAAAAATATTTTTAAAAAAGTGAGCCTAGGTTGTTCACTGTTGGACTCAGAAATACCTTTTTTTTTTTTTTTTTTTTAAAGATTTATTTATTTCATGTATGTGAGTACACTGTTGCTGTCTTCAGACACACCAGAAGAGGGCATAGGATCCCATTACAGATGGTTGTGAACCACCATGTGGTTGCTGGGAATTGGACTCAGGACCTCTGGAAGAGCAGTCAGTGCTCTTAACCCCTGAGCCATCTCTTCAGCCCCAGGAATACCTTTTTAAAGTTCCCGCTTAAGACTCATACATTAAGATAAGGCCATATATGGAGGCCACAATGACATTAAGAAGAGTTAGGACAAAAGGATTGCAACTAAATACAGGAATATTTTAAAGACATTGGAGATATACTTTTATTTGTTGACATAATGGAACAGAGCAAGACTAGATAGAAGATAAAAACTCAGTGATTCATTTCACAAAGAGGTTTGTCTAACTGAATCAAAGGCAGGAAAGCCCTAGTTATTTTTTTAAAATTAAACACAAAGTACTTCAAACATACCAAAAAGTACAAAACATGTAAAAAAAAAATGATTCGGATACACCATTGTTAACTTTTACTAAATATAAGTAACAGTTCTGTTCTTCCTGGGCTTTCTTCACTACATCTTCAGCTCTTTATCTCATTTTCTCAGGCTAAATGTTTTTATAAAATGATGTGCATTGTTCCCATAAATATTTTAAAATCTAAACTATCTACATCTAGACTGGTAAACAATATATAATACAATATTTTATAAAATATTTTTATAATGTACATAAATGTATGAAACTGTGTTCTATCACTATCTTTTGTCAAATACTTGGTTTTATAAACAAATACTTTATCTATGTTAAGTCTTAGTAGCACTAGTTTATCAACCTTAGCTGTTGAACAATGCTGCACTTTATGAAAAATTTACAGATTATCTATTATTCCTCTAAATTGTACCTATAGTACATTCTCTTTTCTTCCACATCCTACCCTCCCAATACTGCTTGTTGATTATTCTTTTATACATCCTTGAACCAATCTTAGGGAGTCTTTTTATGATTTCGTTACATAAAATGTGGTCAGGGAAACAGTAATTTAAACATTTCTTGTGAGTTTGTTACAAATGATAGATAGAAGTCTCTATTCTAGATTTACTGTAGTGGATTTGGCTTTTATTAAAAACAAAACAAAACAAAACAAGATCTCCAAGGTGACTTGTGTGCACATCAATTTTAGAGAAGCTTTTTTTCCCCTTTGGTGGTTAGCAACCCTGGAGGAAATGAAAATTAAGTACAAATACAGCAATTGATTAAAGAGCAGCTAGTCTGTAATATCTATAATTGTTTTTACACTCAGGGTTCTGATCTTGTGGCTTATATAATCAAATGTTATATTATTCTTTTTGTGGTTTTATGCCATGAGTCCCTTGTTACAGATTTATATTTATCAAATGGCAAAGGTAACTTGCTATTTATTTTAATCCAAGATACTGTCAATTTTCTTTCTATTTGCACCTACTATATTTACCTTTCTTCATGTTCTATCCAGGCAGTGCATAATAAAAGAAAAAAAGGTTAAAAGAATTGATCAGAATTTCAAACCAATGATGTGTAGGTATATTCCATGTAGAATACAGGTTAGTGATGTTGGCTAGTGCTAAGATAGTAAACAAAATAGAAAAAGAGTGCTGTAACAACAAGCATAATAAAAGCAAAATGAAGTAGATACTATTTTGAAATTTTCCAAGACTGTCTACCTGCATTGCTTGTCTCATTTCATTATATTATTTTATTTTTGAGATTATAACAATTATATTTGTTCCTTTCCTTCCTCCAAAATGTCTCATTTACTTATCCCTACTCTATTAATATCTATGACCTCTTTTTTATTAATTGTTTATATTATTACATTATATATATATATATATATATATATATATATATATATATATATATATACCTAAATATACCCTGCTCAGTCCATAGAATGTTACCTGTTTACATGTTTTCAGTGATGACCATTTTGCCACCTCTCCTGTTTTCAGTTTTCCTCACTTGCCTATAGCCCTTTGTATAAGGTTGAAACCTCATAGGCTTTTCTCTGTCCAGTTTGACATGTTCATTGGTGTTGTCTTTGTTCCGTTCACAGTTAGACAGTAGTGTTGTTGAGACTTTATAGATGTAGTTTCTGACATTACTACAAGATACAACCTTACAGGAAATTCCTTGTTCTTCTGGCTTTTAACACTCTTTATGCCCTCTCTTCTACAATGTTCACTCAAGCTTAGGTGTGCAAGTGTTTTGTAGATGGGTATCCATTGTAACTGGCCACCACAACTCTGCATTTTTATTGGTTGTGGTTTTCTGTAGTAAACTCTGTGTTACAAAGAGAAGTTTCCTTGATGAATGATGAGGACTACATTTATCTGTGGGTATAAGGACAAAGGTTTATAGATTGTGGTTATGAATTATGCTGACTTAGTAAATTGATGTTTGTAGATTCTCCTCTAATAATCATGACTTCACTAGCACTGAGTAGTTACTGAGTCTGTCTTAAGTCTAAGTAGAGAACTGTTGTTTACTCCCAAGGTATGCATGCCACTGTTGCATCCATAGGGTTATAATGCTGGTCATTGGTATGCTTCATAACCTAGGTAGGGCTCTTAGTTACCTCCCTCCTTTGGAAACTTGCATGTTGCCCTCTGATACCATGAAAGCTAGTCCTAAGGGAGTGGGCATTGGATCAGATCCAGCTCAGGGTCCCTGGACCTTGTTTCTGAAATGCATGTTGTCTTCAGCTACAGGAATATTCCTTTTACCTATAAGGGGCAACCAAAGGCAACAACAATAGGCTGTATGTTTTGGAACAGCTAGAATAACTCAGGTTAGCAACTCACCCAACCAATGGACAGAAGCTGCTGACCCCAGTGGTTGAATTAGGGAAAGCCTGGAAGAAGCTGAGGAGGAGGGCGACCCTATAGGAAGGAAGATCTCTCAGGCACTGGTCCATCAACCAGGCAGCATACACCAGCTGATATGAGGCCCCCAACACATACAGCAGAGGACTGCCAGGTCTGGACTCAGAGAGAGAAGCCAAGCCTAACCTTCTAGAGACTTGAGGCCCCAGGGAGTGGGGAGGTCTTGGGGATGGGGGTGGGAGCATGGGAACATCTTCTTGGAGACAAGAGGGAGGTAGGACGTGTGGGATGGTGAATGGTCTGAGCAGGGGGAGACCTGGAGGAGGATAAAGTCTGGACTGTAAAAAAGGATTAAAGAAAAACAAACCAACCAACCAACCAACCAACCAAAAACCAAAGTCAGATAAAAATAAATTTTGTCCAGGAAATACACATCCAATAAAAGACAGAAAATGTTAAAAAAAAAAAAAAAGAGAGAGAGATATTTTCATTTCTGGTATTTGGGCTTGTCTCATTTTAAAGAAGAAAATTGGGTTCTCTGTACTGGGATAAAAGGACATATAAAATTTTCAATCATTTTAAAGTTAAGGAAGACAGGAGATTATAGACATTAATATGATTTTTAAACCAGTTAAATATTGGCTTACATTGGATTATAGAAGCCAGTAAGTCTCATCATCTTCCACCTTCAACCAAAAGAACCAGTGCAGCAGATGGTATACTTCAGTATAAGGCAACTGACTTTTTTAAATGGACAGAGGAAAACAGTAAGGCCTCCCTTAGGGTTTATGACATCTGAAGCCATACATTCTTAAAACAAATTTACAGTGCTATATATGTGTTCTATCTTGTGGAGCAGAAAGTGGCTGGTTAACCCCATACCATTCATACCACTACTGTGCCTTCTGGACTTCCAGTTATATACAGGAGCTTTAAAACTATTTATACATCTCGCTATATATTCCAAAGAGAGCCCCAGGTAGGGAAAGAACAGAATTACTTTGAGGTTCCAGTTTTTCTATTGCCTAAACCTATCCATTCTCTAGATTCCTTTATATTTTGCCATGAAATATATTTGGGGGGGAAATTCCACTCCCTAGTCTTCAGAATGCTTCAAGTTGATAAATAAATATAAGTCCTTGTAGTAACTCTTCATAATACATCCAGATTAGCTGAATCCATCCAAGTAATTTGAGAATGTTGTTTTTATTGTTTCCTTCCTCATAAAGCTGCCTCAGGAGAGGATGATAAGTAGGTGATTTTTAAATGCCCCAGCAATCTCTTACTATAATGTAATGGATTTTCTTCATTGTTTTTTCTAGATTATTACAAGTTTTGACTGGCTTCGAAACTCCTGAAAGGCTGAGTTTGATATTTTGGCTTCTTGTTTATGTGGGTACATGGGGTCTGTGTGCTCTTCCTATGCTGCCATTTTTCATGACAGCTCTGTATTTTTTTTTTTTTTTGTATTTTATATACTTATTAACTTTTTTCTTTTTATATTTCTTTGGGGCTGATAATTTTACATTTTATTTTTATTCTAATTGTCGTTTCTTAAAACCTTTCTTTTCATCAGGAAACAGCCATGTTTATAAAGCAAGCACCTGTGTAAATATGATCCACTAATTCTTTTTGAGAAGAGACCAATACTGTGAAAATTTTTATTAGAATTCCCCAGTTTCATTATAGTTTTACCAGTCATATATACAGCTTTGGTAGTTTGAAAATAAATGGCCCCATAGGCTCATAAAATTGAATGCTTAGTCACCAGGGAGTAGCACTATTTGAGGGATTAGAAGGATTGGGAGGTGTGGCCTTGTTGTAAGAAGTGTTGGGTGGGGGTGGGCTTTGAGGTTTCCAAAGGTCATGCTGGGAGCAATTTTTTTTTGTCTCTCAGTCTGAAGGTCAGGATGTAGGTCTCAGCTACTGCTCTAATGCCATATGTGGTATCATACTTCCTGCCATGATGATAAAGGATTAAACCTCTGAAACTATAAGCAAATTCCAATTAAATGCTTTTTCTTCATAAGAGTTTCCTTGATCATAGTGTTTTTTCATAGTAATAGAACAATGACTATGATATCATACCTATAAAATATTGTGGTATTTTACATGTATTTAAATATTATATAATATAATTACAATGGATATTTTATTTTATTAGATTTTCCTACTTAGTATACTTGTAAGATTTATTCTCTTTGAAAAAGTGACAGCCCAAATTCTTTACATTTTTAAAAACATAATTATTTTATACTTTATTACTGAGTTGTAGTTGATAAGTCTATACAAGTTCTTTGTCAGATACATGTTTGTAAATAATTTATTACCTCAACAAAGTCTTTGAAAGAGCAAAATATTTAGTTTTAATAAAGTAAAATTCATCATATTTTTGTTTTATATGTTGAACAATTTTGTGTCCTTTTAAAAAAATATTTTTAAGAGCTAGCCAGATGGTTCACTGGGTAAAAGTGCTTGTCATGTAAGCCTTGCTACACGACTTTAATTCCTGGAACAGTGTGAAACTGGAAAGAGAAAACTGATTCCACAAAAATTGCCACTTGATGACTACAGAGACCATGGCTTGCATGCCCATACATTTATATCATATATATGCAAACATTTCCATAATAATATATAAAATTTTAAAATATTTTTCTATTCCAAAGTCAGTCACTCAAATTTTCTCTTCTGAAACATAATTTTTATCTCTTCCATTTAGGTTTATGATCAATTTCAATGTAATGTTTTCATACCATGAGAGGTAATGTTTGTAGGCCTTTTTTGCATATGAACATTTAGTGTTACATTACCATTTATTGAAATGATTTTACTTACCCCTCTATTTGTTAGTTTCCTGTTGCTTTAATAACATAGCATGACAAAAGGAAACTTATGAGAGAAAGAGTTTATTAGGGCTTAGGGTTCCAGAGGGTTAAGAGTGAGTGCATTATACAAGGCAGAATGGTAGAAAGCACAGGCATGGCAGCAGGAGAAAGATGCTGAGAGCTCACATCTCCATTCACATGCAGGAGTCAGGGAGAGAGCCAGCTTCAGGTGAGACATGACTATGAACTCACAAAGCTGCCCCCTGTGAAATATTTCCTCTAGCAAAGCTTCACATTCTCACAACTTCCCCAAACAGCACCACTAACTGGGGACCAAGTATTCAAATTCCTATATTTATACCCATACCATGCTGCCATTATTACAGTTACTCTGTAGAAAGTCTAAGTTAGGAAACATATATCCCATAATTATATTCCTTTTTCAAATTGTTTTGGCTATTTGAAGTTCCTTGAATTTCCAAATGCATTTTGGATCTAGATTGTCAAATTTTATGAAATTTCATGTTGGGACTATTTAGACAGTACATTGACTCTATAGATTAATAATATTACAATAAAAGTGCAGATTATGAATATGATCCCTCAATATTTTGAGAGTTCCTTGATCTCTATTCTGTTTTTATATCATATACATTTGTTATCAAATTATTCCTTAAAACTTAATATTTAATCTGAATGCTTCTGAATGTGTTTCATTTTGTGAATATTATCCTTAATGATAATCTACTTCTGCCTTTATCTATATTTTTCAAAATAGGCATATTAGTTCCAGTAGCTCATTTATACATACCTTAATATTTTCAACATAAACTATGGCATCTTCTAATACATAAGAATATGTTCTTTTCTTTCTATTATATATACACCTGTTTTTGCTGCATCGTTCCCAATTGTACTGAATTCTAGCTTCTGAGTGTTTTGGAATTGTTTTGTAACAGTTTCCTCCTAGATGAAACATTCCATCCATCAGGGAAGTTCATTAAGACCAGATCAGAAGTAAGCAACTCAAATTAGCTTCAGGAAGTCCCTGAAATTCACCAGATTCACTAAGCATACCTAGCCCCAAGTGTGTATATAAGCAGTAAGCTTGCTAAGAGTTACTGTCAGACAAGGCAAGCTGTAAAGAAATCTGCCTTCAAATAGCATTCTATGTATTACATAATATACTAACCTTTTATAGCTGTGTACTTCCATTTCTTTCCCCAAACATATGTACTATTTCTATTGTATATTTCACTCCTACACATGTTTTAGCCTCTAACTATGTTGTTACTACTTTTCATTTATACAATCATCTTTCTCCCTCTTGTTATTTTATCTTTATTTGACAAAGTAGCACTTCATTAGCTGTTCAGTAACTAGGACATAGAATGGTAAATTCATATATATTATTAGCAGTAAATTAGAAATCTAAAACGGGGCTAAGCTACAAGTCCATTTAATTTTTCAAGAGAAAGATTCCGAGTACCCCAATGTTTTAAGGGCCATTACTCACTATCTTCCTCAAGTTTTTGCATTTACAAATACCTAGTTTCTGGACAGTGAAACAAATGGTTATAGGTAAAATGTGCAATGGCATGCCATAGCAGAAAGATTTCAGAAAGGAAACTCAGTCTTCTTTTTGACTTTTTTTTCTTTTTAGAACTTTATATCAATGTAACTATGCATAAGAAATATACTCTTATTGGTTAGTAGCATGCAATTATGTTTAACTTATCCTCATAATTTGACTAGAAACTTCGTGCAAGGTTTATAATACTCCCCTGTAATCTGATTTGTTTTTATCTATTACAGATATATGATAGATTCTCTATCAAATGCTGTTAATATTGTATTTTCTTTCTGCCTGAAGAAATTCCCTTAGAATTTACTATAACACTGATATAATAGTGATTAATTTCCTTAGCTGTTATATATCTGCCAAAGTTTGCTTCACTTTTACTAATAAAAATTATTTTCCATTTGTCTAGAATTCTAGGTTGAAAGGATTTTTGCATTTAATGTTTTTAAAAAGGTGCCTCTATTTTATTTTTGTTTATACTATTTCTGATGAGAAGTCTGATTTCATATTTATCTTTGTTACTCTGTATCTTATATGTCCGTCTCACTCTGACTTCTTTAAAGTACTTTCTTATGCACTACTGATTTTCACAATTAGATTAGGATTAATTGCTATTGTTTGGAACTGTAAAGTCTTTAAAGGTCCATATGATAAAGGCTTGATCCTCAGTTTGGTACTGCTGGGAGATATGAAAACTTTAAGAAATGGAGTTTTGCAGGAGGAAATTAAGTCATCTTGGCCTAGAAAAGGATAACAAGACCTTTCTTGTTTATCTGTTTGCTTCCCAGATGCCAAGAAATGAACAGCTTTCTCTGACATTTTGTTCCTATTGTGATGTACTGCTTTGACACAGGAACCAAAGCAATAAGAGCAATCATGTGAAGTCTCTGAAACTGTTATTTAGAAAGAAATATTTACCTTTTTGGGGTAGTTTACTATAGGTTCTTACAGTCTTTATGCTGCCTGCTTTATGATGTTCCCTGAACCTTAGGTGTAGGGCTTGTAAATGAAAAAAAAATCACATTCTTTGATAAACAGCACCCCACTTTTATTGAGATGTGGGGTGATCACTTTAGTCCATCTGCACAAACATGTTATTTGCAGCATAATCTTTGTGTTTTAAAAATAACTAAAGTTCAAGAACAAAAGATTTATATACATACTCTGTTCACCTGGAATCCTGCTTGGCCCTGCACAAGCTGGAAAACCCCAGCTGCCCTCCTTGTCTGACTTAAGCTTGCATAGGGCTTGTACATGGTGTCTTAGCAATAGACAATGAGGGAAATAAGGGGATCCAAGTAGAAAAGTAAGAAATCATCATAGCTGTATTTGTAGATAGCATGGTTATGCATGTATGTATGTAAAACTGCAAAGACTCCATGAGAAAACCCCTCCAACCAACAAACACTTTCAGCAAAGTAGCAGGATACAAAATTAACATAAAAACCAAATAGCCATCCTTTATACAAATAACAAACACACAGGGAAAGAAATAAGGGAAACAATGTCATTCACAATAGCTATGGAAAGTAAAATATCTTGGAATAGATCTAACAAAAGAAGTGAAAGACTTGTACAATGAAAGTATCAGGACACTGAATAAAGAAATTAAAGATCACATCTGAAGATGGAAACCTACTATGCTCATGAATTAGCAGAATTTAAATGATGACAATAGTTATTCTACCAAAAGCAATCTACAGAGTCAATGTAACCCCCATCTCTTATACAATTCTTAACATAATTTGAAAAAATAAAAAAATTGCATATGGAAGTACAAAAAGTCTGGGATGGCTAAAACAATCCTTAAATTAAAAACAATACCTGCTAGAGGTATTTTTATCCTAGGGTTTCAAGGTATACTACAAAACTATATAATGAAACCCAGCATGTTGCTAGCAGAAAACATATTTACTGATCACTGAGATAGAATTAAAGATCTACATATAAACCCACACTTTTCCAGCCACCTGATTTCTGATAAAGAGACCAACAATAGATGATGGAGAAAAGAAAGCATCTTCAATAAATGGTGCTAGTCAAATGCTGGCTGCATGTCGAAGAATGAAACTTGTTATTTTCTTTCACTCTGAACAGAATTTCTTACGGTTTTAAATAGTTCATCTTTGAAGATTATGTCTCTGAGCAGGTATTAATTCAGTGAGATTCTCAGAATAGAAGACCTCAGAAGACCACTGAAGAAAAGACACAGTTACTTGAATCTGACAATGTGAGTGGGTTATTCCTTGAGGAATGTCTGTCCAATAGCATAGCAGTGTGGCATGGGAGTTGAATGCTGGATTGAAATTTCACTTTCAGAACTGTAAATTATGTTGGGTGATACTCACTGAGTGTGAGGAAACACTGAAACATACTCATTCAGTTTGAAAGACCAAAAAGTATCACAGACACATTGGTATAGTAAAGCAAATTTGATTCTCATATGTTTTATTTTTGAAAATCACATCTATTTCTATTGTGCCTGAATATACAATATTAACTTTAGCATTCTAAGTTGGGGCTTATACAAACATATGGTGATAAATCTAGAATATAAATCATGCCTTTTAACTTAAGTAAGTTGTTCTTATATTTCTGCTATCTCTTTGCTATAATCTGAACACAGATGGAGCAGATCAGGGAATAGGTTTCATTTGTCTGTGTTCTTTTCCAGGCCTCTCTTCTACTTTTGAACCTATGGTTTCAAAAATCTTGTCTCAAAGATATGTTTCTGATGAGTATGTGCTTGAGCCACAGGGTTGAAAACATGGCCACAGTGGGTGTTAAGTCTGCTTCCTAAAGATTTGCTCTTTTTTGACAAGGTGGTTTTCTCTAGGTATGCATACAAAGACAGTTTTAGGATCTTTAGCCAAATTCCCTTTACATTCACTATCCCATGGTCAGAAACCTGATGTATAATGCTATTTCTATTTAAAATTTCATTCTTCATTTTCACTAGCAAGATAGAAGAAGTCAAGTTGCTCATGCCTTTGCCATTTCATGCATCTACCTCTCATTATCTGTATTCATAAACTCTGACTTGCATTTTAGTTCCCAGAATGATGTGCACTCATACCTTACACTAATCCATCTACTGCCACCTTGGATCCCACTCAAGGGCAGGACTCCAGCAAATCTTGAGTTTTTTTCCTGATATGCCAGCAGCCTCCATTTTCTCTGACTCATGTCCATCTGTCTACAAATATGCTATATCGCCTTCTATATTAAAAGCATTCAAAACAACTTTATTTGGCATAACATACCCCTTCTGTTTCTTTAAGTGGGTGTATATTTCCTTTTATAGCAACATTTCTTGGAAGATCTTCCCATACTTGTTGTTTTCCTGTTCTCTTCCCAGGCTCTCACCATGGCACTGGAACTTCTTTTCTTTACCATCAAATCTCTTAATTATGCTCAATTATAATCTTTTAATTATCTTCCTACTCTTGACCACTCTTAATTTCTTTCACAAATTGCCTTTCCTGCCTTTCAAGTGCTGGATTTCCTCAGACTCTTCCCTAAGACCTCTTATCTTGATTTGCTGTCTCCCTAGATGGTTTCTGTAAGGATTTTAATTATGACCTATAAGGCAACAAATTTCATCTCTCTTCCACTGTAAGAAAAATTCTCAACTATTTTTTCAGCATTTCCATTCATATTAATGAATCAAACCATCAAATTCTGAAACAAAATAAAAGCCCCAAACCACCTCCTCCAGTAGTGCTGCAGTTTGGTACCTGGAAGCCCATTCTGTCCCTGACCAATAGTGGGTCACTAATAACTCCTGGGAATAATAAATTGCTTAAATTCTTTTGAGCTCTAATTTTAGAAATTCTTTTCAACTTCCCTTGCAATTATACCATCCTCCCTGCTTTTACTCAAGACTACACTACCTCATCTCTCATAACAAATATTAAAAATTCCCAACTTATATTTGTTCCAGCTTGTCAGAGAGTCCTCCTGTAGCTACTTCATTCTATCATGTATATGCTTGCATATTACAAATTTTTTGTGTATGATAATAAAATCCCTTAAGGATAAAAAGGTATTTTCTGATTTTTCCCATAACTGTTGATAGTAACAGTGTCTGGATCATAATAAAAACTAAAAATATGATTTTCTGACCACAACTTTGTTGGCCTCCATCAGGCCCAATGAACAAGCAGTCCTTCTCCCACACCCCCTGTTTGTCTCCTGAGGCATGCCCAGCTGCCCTGAGCTAGCTGTGTGCTATCCCCCCAGCTTCATTGTTTGGCTTCACTGGCCTCTACAAGGCTTGCCACACAAGGAACATTCAGGCCTACTACACCAAGAACATCCTATCTAAGGCTGCCCAGTGGAAGCCAACCATTGGACTGAGCATGGGGTCCTGGATGGAGGAGTTGGAGAAGGGACTGAAGGAGCTGAGGGGGTTTGCAGCCCCATGGAAGAAGCAACAGTGTCAACTGGCCAGACACGCCGGAGCTCCTGTAGGCTGGACCACCAACCAAAGAATACACATGGAGGGACCCATGGTTCAGACCACATATGTGGCAGAGGATGGCCTCGTTGGACATGAGTGGGAGGAGAGGCCCCTGGGCCTGAGGGTGTTTGAAGCCCCAGTGTAGGGGAATCCTGGGGTGGGAAGACAGGAGTGGGTGAGTGAGTGAGTGAGTGAGTGGGTGGGTGGGTGAACACCCTCATAGAGGCAGGGGGAGGGGAGTGCGATAGGGGGTTTCTGAAGGGGAGACCTGGAAAGGGGAAAACATTTGAAATGTAAATAAAGAAAATATCCAATAAAAAAAAGAAAGAAAAAAATTCTTAGTCAGAAACCCATCTACATCCAAGGTTGTACCTGTTAATCAGATCTCAGAGACATCACTCCCTCAAGATAACAAGACACCCACAAATTTTACAGTCCAGAAACAAAGGAAGAAATGGCTATTCCACCACTAGATGGGAACCTTGAGAGGCATTTTCTAAGAGAAGCCAGTCTCCTTCTTGAGCTCCTTGAGTGCCTTTGTCTAAATATTTAAGGTTCTCTTAGGCTTCTGTGTTGTCATTTTCCAAGTCCTGCAGGTCCAACATGAACTGATTATGCTTTATATTCTGCTTCTCATAGAAAGGATTTGGCCCATTTTAGGACATGACCCCAGGAGGATATAACCCCATAAACATGGCTTCTAGGACCACGTGAACTCAAGCAGTGTTCAGGACAACCACAGCCTAGGAAATGCCACATTCTGGACTCTCTATACTGGGACATCCCAGTACTTTTGAAAGTTTTTATCTTGGCATTAGGCGAGCAGAGGCTTGTCATCCAGCCTGAGGGTGGATGGCTATAAGAGCTCACTCCAGGCCTGGAGGGGCAATCAAGCCTGCTATGCTCTAAGAAACCTATGCCACAGGTCTTGGCATACCAAACACCTGATACTTCTGAAAACATTGAACAGGGATTCTAGATTCTGGGTGATTATTACTGCAGAGTCAGACATTGCACAAAATTCTGGGTATAAGAGCCCACAGCAGGATAGCTTCATATAATGTACAAGGGATTCCAGTATGCCTCCAAGGTGACCACATAAGTCAAAAGCAGTGCTGTTTAAAGTGGGGTCCCAGACCTCAGCACTAGCCTCACCTTGAAAGTGTGACAGGGACATATCCTCAGACCAAAATGCAGACTCCTAGTTCCTGCATATTAGAAGGATACACAAACATGCGAACGTGTATGCACAAACATGGGGGGGGGAGAGAAAGAGAGAGAGAAAAAAAAAGAAATTTCATACTAGCAACTTAATAACACACCTGAAAGCTCTAGAAGAAAAGAAGCAAACACACCCAGGAGGAGTAGATATTAGGAAATAATCTAACTCAGGGCTGAAATCAATACATTAGAAACAAAGAAAACAAGACAAAAGAAAATCAACAAAACCAAGAGCTGGTTCATTGAGAAAATAAGGAAGATAAATTAACCCTTAGCCAAACTAACTAAAAGGCAGAGAGATAGTAATCAACAAATCATTAAAATCAGAAATGAAAAGGGAGGCATGACAACAGACACTGAGGAAATTCAAAGAATCATTAGGTCTCACTTCAAAAGTCTGTACTCCACAAAATTAGAAAATCTAAATGAAATGAATGATTTTCTACATAGATACCACTTATCAAAGATAAATCAAGATCGATAAACTATTTTTGGATTTATCCCATGGGTGGGCACCAATTCCTGACACTATTACTGATGCCATGTTGTACTTGCAGACAAGAGCCTAGCATGGCTGTCCTCTGAGAGGAGCAAAAAGCAGCTGACAGAGACAGATGCAGATACTTACAGCCAACCATTGGACAGAGGTCAGGAGCTCCCATGAAAGAGTTAGGGGAAGGACTGAAGGAACTGATGGGGATGGCAACCCCATAGGAAGACCAACAGTGTCAACTAACCTGGACCCCTGGGAGCTCCCAGAGACTAAGCCACCAACTAAAGTGCATAAATACATGGGCTGGTCCGTGGCCCCTGGCACATATGTAGCAGAGGACTGACTTGTCTGACCTTAGTGGGAGAAGACCTGCCTAATCCTGTAGAGTCTTGATGCCCTGGGGAAGGGGGATGCTGGGGGGGGGGCTGAGTTGAGGGTGTGTGGTGTACCCTCTTAGAGGCAAAGGGGAAGGGGTATGAGGTGAAGAACTTTGGGAGGAGGAAGTGGTGAATAGCATTTGGAATGTAAACAATATAAAAGTACTCAAGTAAATAAATAAATAGTCCTAAAATCCCTAAGGAAATAGAAGCAGTCACTAAAAGTCTCCCCCCCACACGTGCAAAAAATCCAAAACAAAACAAAACAAAAAACAAACAAACAAACAAACAAACAAATGCCCAGGGAAAATGGTTTTAGCACAGAATTCTACCAGACTTCCAAAGAAGAGCTAATACCAATACTCCTCAAAAAATTCCACATAAGAAAAACAGAAGGAATATTGCCAAACTCATTCTATGAGGCCACACTCAAGCTGATACCTAAGCTATACAAAGCCTCAACAAAGAGAATTTCAGACCAAACTCCCTTATGAATATTGATTCAAAAAACTCAATAAATACTCACTAACTGAATCCAAGACCACATCAAAAAACATCATCCACCATGATCAAGTAGATTTTATCCCAGAGAGGCAGTAATGGTTCAATATACAAAAATCCATCAATGTAATCCACCATATAAACAAACTGAAAGAAATAAAACACGATCATCTCATTAGATGCTGAAAAAGCCTTTGACAAAATCCAACACCCTTTCATGTTAAAAGTCTTAGAGAGATAAGGGATACAATGTGTATACCTAAATATAATAAAAGCAGTATACAACAAGCCAATAGCCAACATCAAATTAAATGGATAGAAACTTAAAAACAATTCCACTAAAGTCTGAGACAAGACAAAGATGCCCACTCTCTCCCTATCTATTCAATATAGTACATGAAGTTCTAGCCAGAGCAATAAGACAAATAAAGGAGATCAAGGTGATACAAATTGGAAAGGAAGAAGTCAAAATATCACTATTTGCAGATGATATGATCGTATACTTAAGTGACCTGAAAAACTCCACCAGAGAATTCCTACAGCTGATAAACAGCTTCAGCAAAGTGGCTGGATACAATATTAAAGAAATCAGTAGCCTTACTTTACACAAATGATAAATGGACCGAGAAAAAAGTTAGGGAAACAACACCCTTCACAACAGCCACAAATAACATAAAATATCTTGGGGTAACTCTTACCAAGCAACTGAAAGACCTGTATGACAAGAACCTCAAGTCTCTGGAAAAAAGAAGCCGAGGAAGACAACAAAAGAAGGAAAGATCTCTCATGCTCATAGATCAGTAGGATTAACATAGAAAAAATGTCCATGTTACCAAAAGCAATCTCCAGATTCAATGCAATTCCCACCAAAATTCCAACACAATTCTTTACAGACCTTGAAAGAGAAATTCTCAACTTCATATGGAAAAACAAAACCCAGGATATCTAAAACAATTCTGTACAATAAAAGAACTTCTGGAGGTATCACCATCCCTGATTTCAGGCTATACTACAGAGCAATAGTAATAAAAAACTGAATGGTATTGGCCTAAAAACAGACAGATTTATCAATGAAATAGAATCCAAGAGCCAGAAATAAACCCACACATCTAGATATTTGATTTTTGACAAAGAAGTCAAAAACCATACCATGGAAAACAGAAAGCATCTTCAATAAATGTTGATCTAACTGGATGTTCACATATAAAAATGCAAATAGATTTATATTTATCACCCTGCACAAAACTCAAGTCAAACTGGATCAAAAATCTCAAAGTAAAACCAAACACACAAAATCTAAAGAATTCCCTTACAGAGGCGGGGAGGGGGAGGGGATACGGGGTTTCCAAAGAGGAGACCCAGAAAAGGGGAAACATCGGAAATGTAAATAAAGTATCAAAAAAAAAAAAAAATTAAAAAAAAAAAAAAGAAATTAGACACCAACAAACCAAATAACCCAATTGAAAATGGGGTACAGAACTAAACAGAAAATTCTCAACAGAGGAATCCCGAATGGCTGAGAAGTGCTTAAAGAAGTTTTCAGTGTCTTCTGTTGTCAGGGAAATGTAAATCAAAATGACTCTGATTCCATCTTACACCCATCAGAATGACTAAAAAAAACAAAAAACAAAAAAAACAAAAAACAAAAAACTCAGATGACAGCACATACTGGTGAGGATGTGGAGCAAGGGGAACACTCCTCCATTGCTGGTGGGATTGCAAACTTGTACAACCACTTTTGAAATCAATTTGACAGTTTCTCAGAAAATTTGGAATCGTTCTACCTCAAGACTCATATACCCAAAAGATGCTCCACCATCCCACAAGGACACTTGCTCACCTATATTCATAGCAGCTTTATTCATAGCAGTCAGAAACTAGAAACAGCTGAGATGTCCCTCAACAGAGGAATGGATACAGAAAATGTGGTACATTTACACAATGGAGTACTACTCAGCTATTAAAAAAAATGACATCATGAAACTTTCAGGCAAATGTATGGAACTGAAAATATCATCCTGAGTGAGGTAGCCCAGACCCAGAAAGACACAAATCATATGTACTCACTTATAAGTGGGCATTAGCCATAAAGTACAGGATAACTATAGTACAGGTTACAGACCCAAAGAAACTAAGTAACAAAGAGGGCCCAAGAGAGAGTGGTTGAATCTTACTCAGAAGGGGAAATAAAATAATCATCTGAGGTGGATGGAAGAAGGGAACTGGGTAGGAGAGGGGGTGAGGAGGGAAGCAGAGATTGGGATCAGGCGTTGGAAGAGTGCTGGGAGCAAAAATGGTGATGGGGAACATCTGGAGAATAGCTGGAGTCCTAGGACAGGGGTGGCTCCTGGGAGTATATGGGGTAATCAGTGCAGGATATGGAGACTGAAGTGGTCACCTTCTATAGTCGGGTAGGACTTCCAGTGGAGGGAGGGGGACATCAATCCACTCACAAAATCTTCAATCCAAAATTTGTCCTGCCTACAAAAGTGCAAGGATAAAGATGCAGCACAAACTGAGGGAATGGCCAACCAATGACTGGCCCAATTGAGACCAATCCCATGGGAGAGAGCCAAACCCTGACACTATTAATGATGCTCTGTTATGCTAGAAGACAGGAGCCTACCATAACTGCCTTCTGAGAGGTTCTACCCAGCAGCAGATGGAAACAGATGCAGAGACCCACAGCCAGGTGGAGCTCGGGGAGTCTGGTGGAAGAGTGGGGGTTAGGATTGAGTGTAACTTTATTTTTTTCAAATCTTACTTATAATGATGGTTCTTAAATGCTTTAACTTACCTTTTGACCCACCACCCACCAGAGGTCGTGGAAAAGAAAGGGTATGGGGGAAGTGGACTTCAGAAGCTGCAGCTCGATCCACTTGCAAAGACTTCATGGATACACCAACAGTCCAGTTTGGTATTCAGGACAACAAACATGAATTAGTGGTGGCACCACCTAGCAGAGACAGCCAGGCCTCAGCCTTGGCACAAGTCAGCAGGAGGGACCGGGTGGGACACCAGGAAGGGAAGATCAGCGAAGAGGAAAGACCCACAAGCCTTGCACAGCTAGCTCTATAAGAAAGCTTAGCTCAGCCTCTGTCACTGTCCATTGAGTCCTATGTATACCCTTCACACATCATGTGTCTTCCACAGGTCTTGCCTCAGCATGTGTGTTTGTCTTAGCTGACATTACTCTGCCAATCCGAGGAAGTGGCAAGAAACTTCAGCACAACAGCAGAAGTTTTTTGGTGTGTTTCTCTCTATGGAGTCCCAACAAATGCAGCTCAACTACACAGTGAAAGGAGGACCAATACATCCCTCATCACATGTCCTTTCACGTGTCCTTTCTCCTGTGTCTGCTTCAGGTAAACATTCCTTCATGAGTCTGCTTCAGCCGTTCACCTGTGTCCACTTCAGGAAAGCACTCCTTCAGGTGTTTGCCCCAGCAAAACATCATCCAACATAACTGACTTTCCAAAGAACCCATACGTTTCCACTCCAATTGAGCAAGTTGGATGTGTCAAGGACACCACAAGAAGACCTACAGAGCCAACTCTCTTGGGACCATGGGGGCTCACAGAGCCTGAGCCACCAACCAAGGAGCATGCATTGGCTGAACCTAGGCCTGCTACACATTTGTAGCGAATCTGCAGCTTAGTCTTCATGCAGGCCCCCTAACAATTGGAGCAGAGGCTGTCTCTGACTCTGTTTCCTGGCTTTGGATCCTCTTCCCCGACCTGGACTGCCTGGTTGGGATTCAGTGGGAGAGGATGCCCTTACTGAATATTCCAGGATGGTGCCACAGTACCCAAGGGTGTCTTTCCCTTCCCAGAGGAGAAGGGGAGGGGTAAAGAGAGGAGGGATTTGTGAGAGTGGGGCTTGGAAAAGCATGTCAATATATAAGTGTAGGAAAAGATTTCTTCAAAAGGGTTCCAATAGATAAAGTTGAAGATTGAGACTGCATGAAATTTAAAAGCTCTTAATAGTAAAAGAAGCAATAAATGAAGAAATGGGAGAAAAGCTTTGCTAACTATACATTTGATGGATGATTAATATCCAGAATATATTATAAACTCCAAAAACTCCAAACCAAACAATCCAATCATTAAATGGGCCAACGAAATGAACAGACAGCTACCCTGCTGTGCCAAATACAGACAACAGGACAGATGTTCATATAAACTCACAACAGTTGTTATATTATCCATAAGACTCATGCAAACATAAGCTAGACCAAATCTTAGCATGGAAAAGGGAGTTAGACATGAAACCCTACTCTTAGCTATGGAGCTATTAGCAATTCTTGCTGCTGGGGGAGATCAAAACATGATATACAAACACATTCAAGGAACTTATATATGTATATATAATAAAAACTGCACATGAGAATTAAAAAAACTGAACACATCTCAAAAGATGAAGTACAAATGGCTAATAAATGTATGGAAAAAGTATTCAATAATTTTAACCATTGGAAAAATAAAAATTGAAGCCACATTTAGATTCCATTTCAACTAATTCAGGGTGACTATCTTGTTTTCGTATTTATTTATGAAAGTCACATTGGTTATGGTTGGTCTTGAATGTTCTATGTAGCAAGATGTCCTTGAACTCTACTCTTGATTGAACCTTGGTCTACTTCAGAATGTCTATCAGTATAAACAAAGTATGTCAGACTCACAAACAGAAATATCACAGACCCCAGATTTTATATAGTTATATAAAAGTATATCATATATAATCATAATTATTATCTATTCTTTCTTAATTATTATTGTTACACAAACATACACACATATATATGTATATATAAATACAACCAACTGAGTCCATTCATGTTATTCATGTATACATTCATGTGTTTAGTACTTACTATTTGGTGTTGAATAATCAATTAGAGGTCTCATTCCTGGAGAAGGCAGATTCTTCCTCTCTCAGTAACCATTAATTGCCTGTAGGTCTTCATCTAGGGGTGTAGCCTTGTGAGATTTCTCCTATCAGTGTTGACCTGTCAATTAGTGTTGTCAATATACAGTTCTTGTTTAGGTAACCACATTGTAGAGATTTCACAGGACAACAATTTTCCTGTCATATATAGTAGACTTATATTCCAACAGTTGTCCTGCCCTCTGGCTTTTACAATCTTTCTGTCCATTTTTCTGTGATGTTTCCTGAGACTTTGTGTATAGTGGTTATGTTGTAGACGTTTCAATTAGCATTGAGTTAATTGAAAGTCATAATCTGTATTTTGATTAGTTGTGGATTTCTGTAATGGTTTCCATATGCTACCAACAGAAGCTTTTTTTGATGAGGGGTAAGAACTACACTTATCTATGGTATAAGGCCAATAAGTATTTATAATATAGTTTAAAATTATACTGTTTTTGGAAAGTGACAGTAGTACGTTCTCTTCTACGGTCCATAAGCTCACCTGCCATGAGTAGGGGTTTACAGTACCAGCCATGAATTTCTTCTTATTAAGTAGACCTTCTTGTTTGTTTGTTTGTTTGTTTGTTTGTTTGTTTGTTTTCGAGACAAGGTTTCTCTGTATAGCCCCGTCTGTCCTAGAACTCACTCTGTAGACCAGGTTGGCCTCGAACTCAGAAATCCGCCTGCCTGTAGACCTTTTTATTAAGTAGTCCAATTAGATTGTTTTTAACTATCACAGTGATATAAGTGCCACTATTGCACCATTGATGAAATCTTATCATAGTGGTCATTATTGTGGTTCATTGGCCTTAGGGCTGGGTGAGTAGGATTATTGGTTGTTTTTCTCCCTTGGAAGATTCCATTGCACCTTCGGATACTATGAGTGCTAGTCTTCAGGGACGGGGCTTTCATGTTAGTTACACCTCAATACTTCTAAGTCCTGTGTCCAAAGTGTGTGATATATTCAGTAATAGGGTCTTCCCTTCAGGTTGTGGGAAGAGAAAAGGATGAGAGCAATAGCTTGTATTAGTTTTGGAGTCTCTTGGATTTTCCCTGAACTCAAAGGATTGGTTCCCATACCCGTACCCATACCCAGTATTTTTTTTTTTTTTGGTTAGGTAGCCTATAGCTTTTGGGGTGACTATTATCACCCTAAAGTGTGTGTATGTGTGTGTGTGTGTGTGTATATATATATATATATATATATATATATATATATATAATTTAATATACATTTAATATATTAAATATATTATTTTATATAAATATTATATATAATATTTAAGTAGATGTAAAATAATACTATCTTAATGCTCTTTTTTCAAATAGCTTGTTATTTATTCCCCTTCTCTCTCTCTCTCTCTCTCTCTCTCTCTGTCTCTGTCTCAGTATTGTCTTCCCTCCCCTCTTTCAAGTTAAATCCCCTATGTACTTTTAATTTCATCCTATATAACCTTTGTCTGTCTGTTTGTCTTTCTGCCCATCTGCCCATCTGTTCATCCATCCATCCATCTGAAAGTAGAAGTGAAATTTCATGAGAAAGGAAGGGAGCTGGTGGAAGGGGTAAAGGAGAAAAACTGTGGACATATAAGGGGAGTGAATAATATGAAACTATAAAATATAGCTGAACAAAAATACCTTTAATAAACCAGTAATATTTACAGTGAGTGTATGCCAGTTTAAAGGGTCTCTCTCTCTCTCTCTCTCTCTCTCTCTCTCTCTCTCTCTCTCTCTCTCTCACACACACACACACACACCCAGGAAGGAATTTCAATGTTTTTTTCTCAGCCCTTTCTGGACTGATAGATTATAGACTGTGATCTGGTAAAAGGAATTGGTTTATATATTTCTGGAAAAGGAAATAAATGAATGAAATAAAAAAAACCCTATTATCATTTGCAACAAAATTAATAGAACTAGAACTCATAATGCTAAGTGAGATATTGAAAGACAAATATTGACTATTTTCTTACATGTGGATGCTAAAAGAAACAAATGTAAGGTGCAGTTGTGACTATTAGAGTCCGGGAAAATAGGAACAAAGGTAATTATGTGAATTTAGGTAACAAGTACCCAGACACTCTATGTTATGTCTTAGTGTTATGTTCTAGTACTCTATAGAAGAGTAGGAGAGAAACATATTTCACAATATGCTATTATATATTTTCTGAATTACTATAAGAGAAGATTTAAAAGGCTCTATATGTGCAGTTATAATAAAGACATGAAAACTTCAATTGTTCTGGTTATATCATTATGCATATACTACATATACTACGATCCCATATTATGTCCCACAAATGTGTAAACTTCTTATATATTAATTAATAATTTCAGAAGTCTAGTGAGACTTAAAAATGCCAATTATCCCTATTTGAATACTGAATATGTGACAACTCATCACTAGGCCCCATAGATTAAAGAACATGACAGATAGCAAATAGATATTACATGAAGTTTGTGTCGACATCAGTGGACATTGTGTTCTTTGGCCAACTTTCTCTACTCAGCCTCTGTAATTGTGAAGTATAGAGGTATAGCTTTTATCATAGGCTAGTGAATCTTTTCCACCAGCTGATGTTTACTGCTTCTATAACCTTGGGGAGGGACTTTCTCAGAGACTAAACTTTCCCTTCCAAGTCTCATAAGAGTCTCCATTTCCTGGGGGAAATACTATACAGAAGACAGTTGGAGGATAGCACATGACTCTCATGGCAAATCACAACCATTAGCAAGGCAACTCTACTTCCAGGGGGTTTCTAATATCTGTTTCTGGCCTTTGTAGGCACTAAGCATGCACATGGTACACAGACGTAAATGCAGGCAAATCAGTCATATGCATAAGGGTATAAACAATTTAATATAAACATTTTAATGTAAAAATGAAGAGTCAGGCAGCAGGATCAGGAAACAAAAGCCAATTTGAACAAACCATGTATAGAAATGCCACAATGAAACCCATTATTTTGCATGCTATTAAATAAAAAGGAAAGAAAGAGTCTGCACTATGATGCCTATTGTGGCACATGTCTATAGTTCCAAAATTGGGAGGTGGAGGTAGGGGTTCAAGGACAACAGTGGCTACATTAGTGAGTTTGAAGCTTGCCTGAGCTGCATGAGACCCTGGATAAAAGACCCAAAGAAAGCAAAACACAACAAAATTTACAGTAAGTATTGATAGAACATCAAGATATATTGCTGCTTTTAATAAAGTAACTCCTTTTAGTGGTGAAGAAGACTACAGAAAATGAGTGTAGATTCGACACTCTGAGAGAATGAGTACCGGAGCATTTCTTAAGTGTGTCATGTTCTGATAACCTCTGCTATTGCTATATATTCTTAGGTTTTCATTTCCGTGGAGCTTTTCCATTAACTAAGTTTTAGTTGGCTGTTTCTTGAGGGCTTAGTTGATTGGTGCTAGCTATTTAATCTAGCAGGTTACTTTGAGTTTGCCTGGAGTTTTTGATGTGTGAATGTAGTAGAATGATTATAATAGTAGATACTGTAAACAGTGAAATATACCTGTGAGAACAAAGCTCTCTCTAAGGCATAGAATAGAACCTGTTGCCTTGAGTTTTCAGGGATCCTAAGATGTTGTGTGGATTAACAGAAAGTAGTCTTTCAGGTGGAAGACTCTTTGTCTTTAGGGTCTTGGTAAAGGAAATTTGAGGCCACTGAATACAGTGACAAAGTCTTTGACAACGTTGTAAGGGGGAGCATGGGGTGGGTTAGAGGGATGAAAGGGATGGGGAAAATGATGTAACTGTATTTTAACTCAAAATTGAAAATGCCCCTTGCCTCTAAACCTGCCTATGGTTTTCTCTGTAACTATGTATAGATTTGTTGCATTCATGCAACAATATATCTGCACATCACAAGAATAGGATCTTCCTGAGGAACAGAGCATCATCAATGTAGTCATTCTTCAGGGGAAACTACAATGTTATATTTGAGTAGGAGGATATTAAATATATATGGGCTCTCTCTGTGTCTCTGTCTCTCCCCCCCCCCCCATCCTTTTATATCCTGGATGGTATCAGCTTGCCCTGGGAATAGGCCTAAGGGTAGTATGTTGAAGTGTGGAATCTTAACCTTGAGAACAAGATAAACCAGTGGTCATAAGGACTAAGGCAAGGTGCAATGATGTGCTGCTGACTTTTGTGGAAGACAGAAGATATAAGGGCGGATATAAACTGAGTTGTCTCCTTAGCTTTACTTTTTTCTCATACTTTCTTTTTTTCAATCTAAAAGGACAGTTTTTTTAAAATATGACCTCAAGTTCTCAAAAATTTTCAAACTCAGCCGGGCAGTGGTGGCGCACGCCTTTAATCCCAGCACTTGGGAGGCAGAGGCAGGTGGATTTCTGAGTTTGAGGCTAGCCTGGTCTACAGAGTGAGTTCCAGGACAGCCAGGGCTACACAGAGAAACCCTGTCTCAAAAAACCAAAAAAAAAATTCAAATTCTTTATATTTACATTGTACTAAATTAGATGAAATTTTTATCCCAAAATTAATTTAAATTCACCTTTTCTCTTAGTTTAAGTACCATATCCTTTTCGCAGTGAGTTGTACTTGAATCATTATAATGTGAAAACTCTCCACTTTTATGTGCATCTGAGTTCTTCTCCATCATTTAGCACAGATTGTTAAACCTAGAAAAATATACAAAACAAGTAAGTAAAGTATTATCATCATTGTATGTGTGTATGTTCATGTGTATTTGTGTTGTTTTTGAAGCAGTCTGGCTTTAAACACTTGATCCTCTAGACTGTATTTTACAAGTGTTTGGATTACAGATATAAGAATATGCCTGGCTAGTAACTGAAGTTTTTAAATTATAAACATTAAATACATTTTAAATAGATAATATGTTTTATCATATGAACCATACTTTCTTTTTTATTACACCATTAATAATTAGGAAAAGGGGACTGGAAGGAGAGGGGGGCTGATATTGGAATGTAAAGTGAGTAAATTAATAAAAATTTAAAAATACTTAGAAAAATATTGTTGAGGTATTTCTCATTTGCATTGATTATGCTGAAGTAAAACAAAGCAAAAAGTTTGTTGGGCTAAATTGTTAATGTTACATCCTGAGTAAATTGAATTGACTAAAGAAAGCTAAATCAGAAATGTGTGTACTTGTTCTTCATGACCAAGGAATGCCCTCCCCAATTTGACTTTCATTTTTAACTAGTAAACTTTTGTCTGTGTTCTCACAGTCACAGCAATCATGGTCAGCACACTTTGAGGGATGAGATCCATTCCGGGAATGCCAAGTCCTCCCATAAGTCTGTGTTGAAAGTTTAGTATTCCAGCTCTAGTACCAGATCATCATCCATCTTTGTGACATTATAAAAGCTCTGAGCTTATGTAGGTCTGAGTAAATTTATTGTGGATGCATTTTAGTCCCTCAATTCTTTGCTAAGGGCATTCTTAGGGTGTGTTGTTTTGGTACAGCATTATACTTTGGATAGTGATACTGGAAGATGATTTAATATAAAGAGAAAGTAGATGACAAATATTTTAAATTGCTTCAAATATAATGGTGAGCAAAAATATTTAGCTTTCTCACTCTAAGAATCTTTGGAAAGTAAAATAAAATGTAATATACATGATTCGAGATCCATGATTACTCTGCTTTTGGTAGAGGGGAAAAATTACACTCATCTTTGAGCTTTTCCTTATTATAAACTAGCACTCTGGAGTAATGTACTGCATTCAGTCCATGTTTGTCTGTTATAACACTGGCTTGATCCCCCTATGTTATATTCAGGAGAGCACATTTTTACCTGCTGATAAGACTGTTAGCTATTTGAGGCCATCTTCATTTGCCACAATTTGATACAAGACTGTGCTTTCCATAGACCTGGCCGGCCATCTGGTCTCTGAAGAACATGAGGTCAGGCCCTACATTACTCTTTTCAAGGACATTTGCACATGTAGATATTCTGCTCATTGCTCTTTGAGCAAATGAGTATCCTGGTGGTTTTTTTTTTTTTTTTCCCTTCGTCAGGCTGACACCATGCCTAGCTTATTTGCTAGTAGGAGAGCCTAAGCATGGTCTGAGAATTCTGAAATGCCCACCAGAGAAAGTGTGTTAGGCTTGGCTAGACAATGCTGTGATAATAGATTTCCTCTGCCTAGCCTTTAAACGCAAGTGAAAGTTATTTTCCCTTTTAAAACCTTTCATCCGGATCCCAAAAGCGGCGCCTGTGGCAGGAAACTTCTGCCTGGGACACTACGATTCCATAGACAGGCAGCTCCGGGAGACAATCCTCTCTCTCCCAGGAACGCAGAAAAGCTCATAGCAGGGGCAACGCGTCCCCAGAGCTCACTGACTCTGCCCGC
>CM052722.1:111913051-111952919 GCA_028551405.1 Uromys caudimaculatus | reverse complement strand
TCTACCTGTCTGTCACTGTACCAATACCATGCAGTTTTTATCACTACTGCTCTGTAGTACAGCTTGAGGTCAGGAATGCTGATTCCCCCAGAAGTTCTTTTGTTGTTGAGAATAGCTTTTGCTATCCTGGGTTTTTTGTTGTTCCAAATGAGTTTGAGAATTGCTCTTTCTAAGTCTATGAAGAATTGAGTTGGAATTTTGATGGGAATTGCATTGAATCTGTAGATTGCTTTTGGCAAGATGGCCATTTTTACTATATTAATCATGCCAATCCATGAGCATGGGAGATCTTTCCATCTTCTGAGGTCGTCTTCGATTTCTTTCTTCAGAGACTTGAAGTTCTTGCCATACAGATCTTTCACTTGCTTGGTTAGGGTCACACCAAAGTATTTTATATTGTTTGTGACAATTGTGAAGGGTGTCATTTCCCTAATTTCTTTCTCAGCCTATTTATTCTTTGAGTATAGGAAGGCTACTGATTTGTTTGAGTTAATTTTATATCTGGCTACTTTGCTGAAATTGTTTATCAGCTGGAGAAGTTCTCTGATAGAATCTACCTGAAGATCCAGCAATACCACTCTTGGGAGTATACCCAAAAGATGCCCCACGTGCCACAAGGGCACGTGTTCCACTATGTTCATACTGGCCTTGTTTGTGATAGCCAGAACCTGGAAATAACCCAGATGTCCCAGGACAGAAGAATGGATACAGAAAATGTGGTTCCTTTACATAATGGAATACTACTCAGCTATTAAGAACGAGGACATCCTGAGTTTTACAGGCAAATGGATGGAACTAGAAAATATTCCCAGTGAGGTACCTCAGACCCAAAAGGACATGCATGGTATGTACTCACTAATAAGTGGTGTGGAGAGCTTTGGGGGCCACTTGGCAAGAACCTGATATTTTGGCCAAGGACAAAGAAACAGCCTTCAGGCAGGAATCTGGCATTTGGTCAAGGACAAGGAAGTAAGCTCAGGCAGGAATCTAATCTTAGGCTAGAACAGGGACGTAAATTCAGGTAGGAATCTTAATTTCAGGGTGGAACAGAAGAAGTAGACTTCTGGCGAGAATCTGATTTTGGGCTTGGTCAAGGAAGTAGGCTCAGAAATTTCGGTCATTCTGACAAGCCCTCAGAAACAACAATCACAGGAATGATCACAGACTTTTGCTTATTGCCTTGCTCTTTCCTTGGCTATTTGTGTTTGTTGTACTGTTTGCCCTTATTGCTTGCATGTAATTAAAATGATATAAAAGTGGATTGGGAAAAAAATAAACCTGCCTTCAGTCTCAGAATTGTCTGAAGCCATGCTGTAGCATTGTCTAATTGTCTTTTTTCTTTTTAATCCTCATTCCTGTGCTGGAGAACCTGTTGACTGTCTGAGCAGGCTTGGTCAAAGTGGATATTAGCCAAAAAAAAAAAAAAAAAAAAAAAAGGTCAACAAGCTGAAGGGCCCAAGTGAGGACGCCTTAGTCCCACTTGGGAGGGAGAAGAAAGCAATCACAAGTAGGGATGGAGGGGAGACCTGGGAAGGAAAGTGTAAGGGGGTCTGGGAGGGGAGAGGAGAACCTGATCTGGTATTGGGTAAGGGAAAAGGACTGAAGCCCTGAGGACCAGCAGAAAGAATGGAAACAGGCAACCTCAGGAGGTAGGAGGTGGGAAGAACCTCTAGAAAATACTAGAGACCTGGGAGGTGAGAGACTCTCAGGACTCAAAGGGAGGGACCTTAGATGAAATGCCCAACAGTGGGGAGAGGGAACTTATAGATCTCACCTCCAGCAGAAAGACAGGGCATCAAATGAGGGATGGGGTTGCCATCCCACAGTCAAAACTCTGACCCATAATTGTTCCTGTCTGAAAGAACTGCAGGGATGGAAATGGAGAAGAGCCTGAGGAAAAGGAGGCCCAGTGACCTGCCTAAAGAGGGATCCAGCTCAGGGGGAGGCTCCAAGGCCTGACACTATTACTGAGGCTATGGTGTGCTTATAGACAAGAGCCTAGAATGGCGGTCCTCTGAGAGGCCCTTCCAGCAGCTGAGACACAACCATTGTACTGAGGTCGGGGACCCCTGTAACTAAATTAGGAAAGGACTGGAAGAAGCTTAGGAGGAGGACGACCATAGGAGGCCCCATAGGAAGACTAGCAGTCTCAATTAACCTGGACCCCTGAGACTTCTCAAACACTGGACCACCAACCAGGCAGCATATACCAGTTGATATGAGGCCCCCAACACATATACAGTAGAGGACTACTGAGGCTGTGTTCAATCAGAGATGATGCACCTAACCCTTAAGAGACTGGAGGCCCCAGGGAGTTTAGAGGTCAGATGGGGTGGGGGTGGGGAATGGGGGTGGGAACCTCCTCGTGGAGACAGGGGAGGGGAGGAGATATGAGATGTGGAACGGTCAGAGGGTAGATGGGGAGGGGGGAAATAAAATCTGGAGTATAAAAAATAAATTAAAAAAATAAAATAAAGTTTTTTATTGCTTCTTTGTGAGTTTCTTATCCTAACCCTGCTTATCCCCCCATACCCTCGTATCTGCTCTTTGCCTTTGCAACCTCTCCCCACAAATAAAACATACAAACAATAAAAACAAACCCTAGAATACATCTCATGAAAGCTGTAGTATATTACAGTATGTCCCACAATGTTCTGGCTTCTGTGATAGATAGCATCAATACTGGACCCTCACCTAGACTCCTTCACGTTACCCTGTTATTTCCCTGTGTCATGGAGATCCTGCGGCTTTGGAACAGTAGGACTGACCCTTTCACATGTCCCAACTGTTTTCTGGTGATATAGATTTTAGGGTGGGCTGTCTTAGAGTCCTGGATCTGGACCTGGGTTGTAGGAGAACTGGTCAGACCACCAGCACTCCCTTTTTCTCACCACTAGGGCAAGCTTTCCAGCACTGCTCTGGTTAGGCTACCCAATGCCACCAACAGCAGGAGGCAGGGTCAGCTTTCCTGCTCTCATGCCCTTGGGACCAGCTCATCTGTACCCACCCCTCCAGAGTCAGCTCCACTCTGCTGCCCAGTCAAGGCAAAGGGCCCACTCTCCCAAGGGTTCCAGGCTACAAGGGGCTAGACTAGCTACTCCACTCTCATACCTTCTGGGCTGGCTCACCTGTGCCTTCACCATCATGGCCAGTACCACTGGCTCTCATGCCCTTGGGGCCAGTTTATCTAACTATTGCAACTGGCAAGGGGATGACATTGTCCCTACAACCATATCACCTCATGACAGGCAGGGCCAGCTTTCTCACGATGCTCTTGTCCTCAGGGCTGGCTCACCCATACCCCTTAGCTCACCAGCACCCCTTTGGCCAAGGCCAGCACTACTGTGCTTCCCAGGAGAGATACAGAGCCCACTCTCCTGAGTGCTCAGGTGAGGGTTCAGGGACAGCTCTCCAGCAATCATGACCCTGGGCCAGCTCACCAGACTGCTGCAGGTTGTGAGGGGTGAGAGGGAGAAGGCATCCCTCCTACAACCACACCAACCCATGGCAGATGAGTGGCAGGGCCATCTCTCCTGTGCTCTTGCCCTCAAGGCTGGCTCACCTGCACCTCCACTCCTCAGTTGGCTCTGCTGTGTTGTCCAGGCAAGGTTCAGGCTCGTTCTCCCGAGTGCTGCAGCTGATGAGGGACAGGGGTAGCTTTCCTGAACTAATGACCCTGTGGGCATATTTCTCAATTGCCAGAGGTGGGGAAGGGCTTGGGGACATCACTTCTTTGCCTTCATACCCCATGGCAGATGAGTGGTAGGTCAGCTCTGCTGCACTCACATGCTTGGGACTGGCTCACCCACACCCTTGCAATCAGGGCCAGCTCCACTGTGTTGCTTGGCAACATGCAAGACCCACTCTCCCAAGTGCCACCAGGGGTGAGAGATGGGGCCAGATCTTCAGAGCTCTGCACCAAATGAGGGGTGGGGCCAGTTCTGCACAGCCCCTGAACACCCGGGTGGTCTCAGGTGGCTTCTCTGACCAGGCACATCCATATGTTCTCTTGTGGTAATATGAGTCACGGACATCAACACTGACCCCTGCCGCTGCATAGCCATGGACTCAGACATGGCGTCAGTAACAGCTTGGGCTGTGTCTTCACCATGGCCCCAGGTGGTGGGGCTGGCCACTCAGACAGGCCACTCCTCTCTACCTTCCCGTCTCCAGTTGCATCTTTTTTCATAATACTCAAACTGCTCCATTTCTCTTTCCCATCTGACTACCACATACACACACACATTGTAGGGGATCCAGTTACAGGCTGGCCATGAAGCTGGGAGGCCCCTGGGTGACATTCTCCATTCACACTGTGTGGAGTGTTGGCAAGCAGGTGTCTATGGGTCACCTGTGCTGCCATGCACTGGAGGGCAGATCTGTGGGTGGCACATCAGTCCATAGGTCTCTGTCTGTCTTCCTCCTCTGCTGTCTGGATTTGGTTTGATTTGGTTTGAGTTTTATGTGTCCTAGGCATAAGAGAGCTTTGGCCACCAAGCCAGGCATCAAGCTAGGATGAACAAAGGACTCTATCTGCTCTGCCTCTGACTGACGTAAGAACACTGCCACCACCAAGTGTCTCTTTGCCCATTGCTGGGGATAGTGGTTTTGTATTCTTGATAATATAGCCTGTGAATACTGCCTTTTATATCTGTTTTTCTTACTTAGGGTTTTATTTCTTTTTTCTTTTTTTCTAACTCCAATACACTAAACTGAGGCCTCCATTTAACGGCTTGAAAGTAGTGACGAGAGCACAGATACTCTGTCAGATTCTTTGTGTGTTTATATGTGTATTTGTGTGTAGGAGTTCGTGTGTGGGTGCATGCAAATATGTATATGTTGGTGGGTTTACATATGGAATTCCGAGATTGACGCTGAGTGTTTTCCTTCATCACTCTCTACCTTATTTTTTGAGATAGGGTTTACTAATTTGGCTAGAGCGACTGGCCAATGAATTCTAGGGATCCTCCAATATCTGTTTTCTAACCTCTGGGGTTACACATTCATTCATTATGCTCAGCTTTTACATGGGAGCAGAGGAACTGAACTCACTTCCTCATGTTTACATGTCAGTTGCTTTACTGAGTTCCTACTATGTCAGATTCTTATTATCAGAGAGAAACATTGCAATAAAAATAGATTGATGTAATATTTTCAGAATATGTTTTTGTATATGCATTGTCTCGTATTAAACATGTTACCTTGTTTTCTATTTTGCTAGTTTTGGAAAAGATAGAAAAAATAAAATTTTATGAATACTTGCTTTTAAATACTGCCTCTTTATATAATGAAAATATTTGTTTTCTTCTAAAATATTAATGTTGTGAATTACATTTAAAAATTTAAACCAGAATTGCTTTTCTATGATAAAGAAAACCAGGTCATGATGTATTAAGCTGTTTATATACTATTGGGTATGATTTTAAAATATCTTTATGGATTTTCTCACTCACATCCATGAGTCAGAACATTCTCAAGGGTATAGTAGTCTTATAAAATGATTTGAGGAGTGTTGTAGCTTGGTTTATTCTATGAACAGTTTTTTTTGGTTAAATTATAATTACTTCTTTTCTTGAATGGTTGGTTGAAATGGCAGTGAAATTGTTTTGGCCTAGATTTTCTTCATGGGAAAAATTTGGTTTGACTGTATCCCTAGTCAATTTGTTGCTATGGACTTTGTCTTTTCCCTGACCTGATGTGCACGAAGTTGCTTGGAATCTTCTTATACAGTTCTTTTTGTAAACAGATGGTTCCCATTCTATTGGTTATATACCTATAAATAAGATCACATCTAAAAGTTGAGCATAGTGAATGAATATGTAACCCCAGAGGTTAGAAACCAGATACTGGAGGATTCCTAGAATCTTATTATCTGATAATAAGAATGTGACATAGTAGGGGCTCAGTTGGTAAAGCAACTGATACATAAGCATGAGGAAGTGATTTCCTTCCATATTGATCTATGTGATAAATCCCAATTTAGTTTTGGGATATAAGGTGGGAAGGTTAGGGTTCATCATCACTATCACCTTCATGAAAAAAATCTAACTAGTTCAACATCATTTCTTATGGAATGGATTGCTTTGAGAACATCACTGCAGATCTATATGTATAAATCTTTCTCTGGCTTCTGTTTGGTTTTGTGAACTATTCATCTACACTCTGTTAGTCACACACTACCATAATTCGAGCATTTTCATATGGGTCTTGAAATCAGACAGTAACTCCTTCATGTTTGCTTTTCATTTTAAAAATGACTTCAAATACTCTAAGAATTTTCCATTTTCAGAAAATGTCTATAAAATTCTTGTAAATTCATATAAAATATTAGTATTTTACTTAACATTATAGTTTTGTAAATTGCTCTATAAAATATTGTTTGATAATCCTGTCAATTTTTATTATATTTAGAGAAAATTGACATTTTGTTAATACTAAGTTTTAGAATTCAATTTTATAAACTGTCTTTCTGTAAAACTTTATGTAGTTTTCCATGTAAAGATACATTTTTGTTAAATATATTCTGGAATTATTGACTCTTTTTTGCTCTTAAAATTAATCTTGCTCTTTGGAAATTCACTTTCACTTGTGGCTAATCAATGAAATGCGTTTTATTTTAGAAATGATTTATTTTATTCTATTATCTCTCCTCTGTGTGTGTGTGTGTGTGTGTGTGTGTGTGTAAGTAGCTAGCAAGTGCAGGTGCCTGTGAAGATGAGAAGAGCCTTTTTCACAGATGCTGGGAACTGTACAATTAGGTATTGTTATGGATCTTATTTATATATTATATATTATTGGAATTTATATAATACAACATGTTGAACATAATAATAATATATGTTTGTAAATGACTTAAAGAGTAGATCATAAATATTCTAAGTTTATAAAGTATGTAGTTAGGATAACATATACATGATAATTAGCCTGATTTAATATTTCTAAAATTTATATACATCTCCACTATCTCACTGCTGACTGCTAATAAAAGTTGAAATGATGTAGTAAGTAAAATAAATTTTATAAGACACTATTTAGGCTAAAATAAATGTTGCTAAAAGTAAACATTAGTGCAAAAGTAAGATTCATAATAATGCATAATTATACACTAAATTCATAAAAGTCTATTTTCATAGAGAAATATAAATAAATGTACAAACATCTTAGTAATTCTAGTAATATAGCATACAAGATCAGTGTATAAAAATGAAGGATCAGGGCTGGAGAGATGGTTCCCTTGTCACATACTGCTCTCCAGAGGCCCTGAGTTCATAACTAGTACAATGGGATAGTTGAGTTTAGTTTTTATGTCCTCCATGATGAATATTGATGATGAGTATTTTTTATATATTTATTGTCATTGTCTTTTTTTTGGATAAAATGTTCACTCTGCTACTTTTCTCAGCCCTCAACATAATAAGTACTATGTATGACAAACCCATAGCCAACTCCATCCTAAGTGGAAAAAGCCCCAAATCAATCACATCAGGAATGAGACAGGGCTGTTCATTATTTCCAGTAATTTTCATTATAGTACTTGAAGAAATAGCTTCAACAATAAAGCAAGAGAAGAAAATTAAGTGGATACAAATAGGAAAAGAAGTTAAACTATCCCTATTTATAGATGACATAATGTTATATTTAAGTGATCAGAAAAATTTTGACAAGATTTGTTTGCTGGGCTGAAACCTTTGAATTTGATGAAGTCTCATCTGTATATTTATTGCTTTTGTTGACTATATTTTTAGGATTATATTTATGAAATTATTACCAAGACCATTCAGAAAAAAAATCTATTTTCTTCTAGAACATTTCTTTTGGTGAATACCTAATTTTCTATTTACAAATTTTAAATGTCATCATTTTATTGGGTGAGTTTTGGAGTGCTTGGGTGAATCCAGGGATTTGCACATGAGAGATAAATGCTCTACAATTGATCTAAGCTCCCAAATTATTAGCCTAAGCATTATAAAAATGTTTCTTCCTTATGAGAAATCTTTGTTTAACTTTAGTATTTTTCCTAAGTATGGCAGTGTTTGTTTGTTGTTGAATAGCTTCAAGATTTTCCCTTTGTCTTCGTTTCCCAAAGCCTATTGTATACCTAAATGGATATATTGCTTACAGTTCATCCACACTGCTGAATTTGAAAATATATGCACTTGAATTATTTGTCTTTTGGGGAACACTTTGTTAGAATTGAAATTAATTTACAATAACCTGAACATCATATTTAATGTATTCAATTTTATGAGTTTTCATTATGTTTAGAAATGTTTTAGGTATTGTTTTTCAAATACTTTCATTTCTTGTGTTTTTTCTGGCACTTTAATTATGTATATAATTATATATATGTGATAAGTTTGTTATTGCCTCATGTATTATCAACACTTCATCCTTTCCCCATGTCCATATTTTTATTGTCTAAAATCTATATTCTTTCTTACTTCAGATTGGATAATATATGTTGATATTCTAGTTAATCTTTTCTTCTCTCATTTCAAATCTGTCCAGTGAACTTTAGTCGAGAGATTTTCATTTTTAGTTACAGAATTTGCATCTTTTAAAAATTCCTCATCTTGTTACAATTTCCTACGTGTACGTATTTATTACAAGCATATTTTCCTTATTTTATTAATGTAGTAATGAGCGATCATTTAAAACCCTTCCTGATAATTTCATCATTTGTTTCAATAAAAGTTGATCTGTGTTGAGTGTGTTTTGTCTTGAGTATTGATAATATTTTCATATTTCTGTTTTTTTTTTTTTATAAATTTGTAACTCATCTTCAACATTGTGAATGACATAATCTGTTTGGTTTCTTTATTCTTTTTTTATTTCCCTGTAGAGTATTGATTTTTGTTTGTTTCAGTACATAATGAAGTGGTTTAATCTTTTCAGATTTATTTACATTTTTTTGGACTCTGTTCCAATATGCATATTTCATGAGTTTTACCATATTTGGTCAGTTTACTTCATTTTTTGGGTCTGTTTATCTATCTATCTGTCTGTGTGTCTATCTAGCTATCTATCTATTTTGGTTTTCTCACATTACTTACAAACTGAGGTTATTCACACTGAATTTTTGTCTTTTGATTCTTCAAGTCACATTGACTGAAAAATTGGGGGATTGTGTACTTGTATTAACTTCCTATCCACAGAGTTGTACATGGCAGGTACATTTGGCAAATGTTATAAATTTAGCTTTTATTTACTTTTTATTTATATTTTCCCTTACAATTCAATTGCTAAACATTTAACAGATGTAACAGTGATTCTAGCTTCTCTGGAGTTTTATTTACTGCTTTAGCCTGGGGGCTGCCATCAGGCACAACCTTCCTTCCTATTTCTTTTACTTGCTTGATGCTTATTATGTTCTTTGTGACCTATATCATGGTTTGTCTGCAAGATAGTGTACTTTCTGCTTATTTTTGTTCTCTATTAGTATACATTTCTTTCTATTTTTTGGTGAGCTCATCGTTTTTAGTGTTTGTACACTAAAAAAAGACAAGTATCACATGCTTTATTGTATACATGTCATTTGGATTGAAAAAATATAGGTCATAAAAATGGAAATAGTATCTGAGACAAAAAATAGAATCAGTGATGGGAAGACAGCATAGATTGACAGGTCAATACATTAATATACATGGTGTACATTTGTGAGAATGTCACAGAGAAAGAAGCCTATTATTTTGCACAATGAAGATATGATGATAGAATTTTATGGCATAAGGAAGAATATTTGTTTTGAGCTTATCTTCAGCTAAAAAATTTGTATTAAGATATCTTTACAAAAACATATTATCCCGTTGGTTTATTTGTTCAGTATCTTGGACAAAAACGAAAAGTTTCCAACTGCAGTAGACTGAATAGTGTCCCACTAAAATTCATATCTGTTCATAACCTCAGGTTGTAATCTTATTTAGATGATAAATCTTTGCAAAAGTTGTTAGTGATGAGATAATCTTGGGTTTAGTGTAACTGTAAGACAAAGAGTAGTAAATTTGCACACACAAAAGGCACGGGTAATGGCTGGAGTGATGTTTCTATATGACAAGGAATGTCAAGATCCAACAGAAGCTAGGAGAGGCGAGGTAGAATTTCCCCCCAAAGCCTGTGGAGGGAGTGTGGTTCCTCTAACATCCTGATTAGGCTTTGGCCTTTAGAATGGTGGCAGAATAAATTGCTGATGCTTTATACTATTGAAAAGATGACCATTTGCCCTGTAAGTTCTAGATAACTAATACCTCATCCTCATAAAGTTATGTGTCTTTTGTTTATTGGGTTACTAATCCACTGCATTCAGTGGACATTTATGCTAACAAGTCTACACATAGAAAATAAGAAGGCACTTGCCTAGGTGTTTTCTTGGAAGACAAACATGCTAACGCTGCGGTCAGCAACCTAGATGTTGATCCTAAGTGTACCACTGATGCACCATAATCTTGTGTGTATTTTCTTTTTCCTTCAGTCATTTTTGTTTTTGTATAATGATGCTTATCTTTCTGTTCTTTCAGCTCTACACTTCCAAGCTTATGTGTCTATCCCTCCCTACACAATCAATCTATAGATATATAGTTTAACAAAAATGTGTGGTTGTGCTCTATGTACTTTGGTGGGTAGAGGTAGAGATTATTAGGAATTAATACAAAGACAATAGCACTACAGTTTAAATAAAAATAGAACACTGTGAAATACTTTAAATGTTCACTAGGTCTCAGTTAATGTTTCAATATTGAGGACTAATTGATTTTCAGTCAGATGTCCTTTGTTTCTCTGACTGAATAGACCAGAAGTTACAATATGAAGGTTTGATTTTTAAAAGGTTTTAGAGGGATGGGGAAATGGTTCAGTGGTTAAGCACTTGTTGCTCTTTCAGAGAACTGAGGTTTGATTCTGGGCCACACAGAGTAGGTCACAAACTTCTATAATTCCAGTTCTGTGGATCTGCCACCCTCTTCTGATCTCCCTGGTCACCAGGCACACTGGTGGAACACAGCCATACATGTAGACAAAACAACCATACACTTAAAGTTTAAAAGAAATGGTTTTAGCCTAATCATCCTGAATAAAAAGAGAGTGATTTTTTGATGGCAGTAATTATTTACACTCATGCTCACAGTCATGTTGCTTCTGAAATACTAAAACAAAAAATAGTGGAATGGAAGTAGTTTTCATGTCTTAGATTGCTACATGTATCATGGTCTTTTAAGATAATATACTTCATCACCTTTCAATTAGTTGTTGATGATTCTGAAGAAATGACTCACCCAGGGCAACAATCATTTTCAGAGGTGTCCTCTAACCCTAAGTTCCTTTGTTTTAGTCTTTTGGTCTCTTTTCACTCTGTTACATTGTTGGGTTACTTTACTCAGACTGTATTTCCTCCTTTGCTTTATATTTTGGATCATTTTTTTTCTCTTGAGCTTGTATATTCTCTCTAGCACTATGAACCTGCTCTTGCCCTGGATTCCCTTGAAGAAAGCCTGAACTGACAGTTTTGAGTTGGATCCACACTTCTACTTCATTGGGGTGGGGATCAGTATGGCTGAACTGTTTCTTCTTAGTGGAGTGTGAATGACAACTTTTTTGATGTACAGTTTTTAGGAGCTCATTATTATCCTTGGAACGTGAGCAGACAAGATTGTCAAACCTTTATTTGAAGCCTGGGTTAGAAGGCACGCCCATAGAGATGGAAGGGAGAGAAGAGAGAAAAGGAGGAAGCTCACACTTTGGTCCTGAAGAGGGAAGTAAGCATCTCACAGCGCTTGGTAATCCATACTTCCTTTATCTTCTATTTGCTTTTAGCCTTTTGCTCCTTTTTTCTCCCCTTTGCTTGCCCTGCTCCTCCCCTTCTCTCTGAGCTTCCCTAGATTTCTCTGCTGGAAACCTCAAAGAATAAAATACTACTTTAGTCTTTCGTAAAACAACCACAGATTTAAAGCCTTTGCAGCTCTGGATTCAGAACCCCAGCTTAGCCGCGTGCTCAGCACTAGGCAGTGGCAAAGCCAGCAAAAGGGGTGGGGGGAGGAGGGGAGAAAGGTTGGTGGTGGGGGGGAAAGAGGGAGGGGAGAGAGGGACGGAGGTAGGGGGAGGGAGAGAGGGAGAGAGGGAGGGAGAGGGAGGGAGGGAAGGAGGGAGAGAGAGAGAGAGAGAGAGAGAGAGAGAGAGAGAGAGAGAGAGAGAGAGAGAGAGGGAGCAAGGGAGCGAGGGAGCAAGGGAGGAAGAGAAGAGAGGAAGAGCGTGAGCGCGCGCTAGCTAGCTAGCAAGCAAAGCAGAGAGACAGACTGAGATAGGGACTAGGAGAGATATCTAGAGAAAGAAAAGAAGCCAAGCTTTATCAGGGCTTAGCCTCCTAGCCTCCAACTTGTTTCAGTTCATTCATCCTTTTCTCCTCTCTGCTTCGGGGAAGTGACTGTGGCACTCGGTAAGAGACAGAGATGTTCCTTCTTCCCCCTCCCCCCAAGCTCAGGTCTCCTTTCCAGATAGCATCTCTCCCCCCCTTAAGGAGAGTCTCCTTGGGTTGGTCGGGAGGCGAGACATGCTCTGCAGCTGTGATGCTATCGTGGGTTCCCCAGTGGGGCTGGTGGAAGCCCAGAGGCGGCATCTGGGCTGGGAGACGCTGGGGTAAAACCTGGTTTGAAGAAGGGGGGTTGCGATGTGGTGGTGTATGCGCGATTTGCTTCATTGTCAGTGAATTGTTGTGTTCCTCTTTGGAAGCAGGTCAGCATTGACCTTGCAAATTGCTTGGGGGCCCCCGACAGCTGCTGCAGAAAGCTACAGTGTGGCCCCTAGCCAGAGCAGACAGCACTGTCATGACCCCTCAGAAAGCCCTAGGCACCGAGGATGGGGTAATGGCTGGAGCTCCCTCCTTTAACTCTTTCTCTGCAGCTGTGTCTGGCTGCTGGAAATCAGAAGGAAGGAGGAGACTGTGCAGCCCCCTTCCCTCTCCCTATTGCAGTCCCTAGATGCAAGTGAGTAGAAAGTTGTAAATAACTGCTTCTTTTCAAGCAGGTGGAGCCCTTCCCCCTTCCTTTGAGAGGCTCACTGTGGGGTTGGGCCCCCCAGTTCTACAAACTTGGGAGGCTTTTCTTGCTTCAGTAAGGGAAGCCCCCAATGCCTGCCCACCCCCTAATCCCAGGTAGCTGTGCTGACAGCCTAGACCAAGAATTCAGATTTCGCATATCCCCTACAAATGGACATCCTCTTGGTCCAGATGTGTCCTTGGGAGGAGGACAGAAACACCTGATGGTTTGTGAAGGGCTTTCTTCCCAGTAGGCTGCCCCCCTGCCTGTGGCTGGGGGAGGGGCTGCTGGGTACGAAAGAAGAGGGTGGGGAGCTAGGATTTCCATTATGAATGGTATGGATTATTAAGTGTTGGTTCCTCCACTTTGGTTGATTGAAGCTATAAGAGACTAGCTGAAACTGTTGTATCATTCCTGAACTTGTAAGGGACAGGATCTAGTTACTATATAGAGGCTTCTCTCTGGACTTAGTGACACTATCATGGCCCTGGTAATAATTTTTAGAACAAATTGTACCAATCACTAACATTTGAGTGTTTAATGTTTTTGATCTGGGTTGAGGGTTCAATGTGACATTATCTGTGGTTGACTGATGAGGAAACTGAGGTACAGCAAGGTTAAGTAGCTTGTTAAATGACAGATAACAACTACTTCCAGTGGGAAATGAAAGCACAGGCTCCTGGATCACCAGTGACTCTCTGCTGGCAAGTACAGAGGCAGCAGGAATGGCAGCTCATGGCTTTGGGGAGCAACTATTGACCTTGTGTAGAGCAATAGGAACTGGGAATGATGTGGGACCCAGGCTTCATCAAGGGCCCTAGAAGGTTGCTCTTGGCCAACCTACTTTTTGTTTTGGAAAGGCTGCCTAGAAAAACTGTTTTTTACTTTTCTATGGTTACAGCTGAAACCATTCTGTCTAGCTTCAGACTATCTTTTAGAAATGGATCCTGCTGTTACTTTCTGAGAACTTGGCTAAACATTTGTGAATTGTAGAACATTCCGACTAGAAAGCTTTCTAAAAGTCAAAAACTCTGATTTGTACCTAGCTCTTGAGTTTGTTCTCAGCACCCCATTTGTTGACTGCTGTCTATTTAAATTCCCCACAGTTATAGAGAGCTCATTATGTGGTTCTTCATAGTTTTGAACAACTATGTCAGAAATTTTAGAACAAATTACCTACGGCTTCTGTTCATTGGTTCTTTGGAAATGTCTGGAAGAAACTTGCTATTTTTAAATAATTTTTCTTCAGCTAGTTGAAGATGGTGATCATGCCTTCTCAAGTTGTGGATCTGACGAGACTGTATAAATTAAAGGATCGGGGCTGACTTCTGGAAACTCGACTTTTTATTCATGTGGCATAATAGTTCATTTGTTTGTCAGTTTTAGACTCATGTTCCAGAGCTTTCTCAAGAAACTCTGATAGTATAAGTTCTGGTCTTTGGAAGAACTAGTTCTCTGCTGTAGTATAAGTTCTGGTCTTTGGAAGAACTCTGCTGTCACCTGGACTGCTGCAAACAAAGAAGTTCTCTTTTGTATTTCTAAAGACCATGGGCCCTTTGGGTCTAGTCATTCTAAAACAACCAAAGGTCGACATAATAGCTAGACAAAAGGTATGGGGAATAGGGGATTCCAGAGTCAAAATTAAGAGAAATATTAATAAGGAGATATTTGAAATAGTGCTGACTTTAAGATCTACACATGATTTGGAAGCTAGAAGAAAAGCTGTTAGAATGACAGCTATTACCAAAGGGATCCAGTATGACTAGAAACAAAAGGAATAAACCATGCCAGAGCAGAGCACTGTTTGCAAAGTTGGGTTCTACTCCTGGCTCTGGTGATTTGCCACTTGTCTTGGACACATGAATTCCCCTTCAAGACTCTTAGAGTTTTCATTTACAAAATGATTTGTTGCACTATAGCCCACAGGGTATTTCACATTTGAAAGCCCTGGTCTGAAGTTTATAAAGTCTCAGTGGTGTGAAGGTTTCCAGAAGCCATCCAGGGGCAGTGCTTCTCAGACTTTAGCATATAGTAGTGTACATGGGATAATTTTATAATGCTAATTCTGATCTGGGGTTTTAGAGTGGGACTGGAACAGTTGAATACACAGCCAGGTATCCTTAGACTGTTTCACTGATCACAGTTAAAGTAGCAAAGTTCTAGTGTGGTACTTGTTAAACTATTTTCATTAACTCAGTTGTTTATTTCCACTATCAGTGAATTTGGTTATATACTTAGACTCTGTGAAGAGGATAATAGAGGCAAACAAAAGAGACAAAAGAGGCTTGTTTGAGGTTTGTCATTGATGGGGAAGAGGCTGGTGATCATGTAATCACACAACCATGCCATTTTAGTTAGTAATGAACACTGTGAAGCATAAGTATGGGGAAAATATCTAATAGAGAACTTGGGGTTTAAGCAAAGCTTGGAGATATAGCAAACTTATTATTTCCATAAGGAGGAGATATTGAAGATACCTAGAAAAGCATAGGAATTAGGATGGAAATAGTGTATCAGTTTTGTCTATGGACAGAGAAGGGGATAAGGATGGAGAAGGGAGGAAGGGAAGGAGGGGAAGTATATACCAGCATCTGAGAGGAGATATACATGGTCTTTTGAAGGGATTTTAATCTTTGGTTAGGAAATATGTTGCCTGAGAAAAGGGTTTTTAAGTGACATAGTCTAAGCTGGATCCATTTGATAGAGGGTTACTAAGTGCTTAAAATAGTCTAAAGAAAATGTAGGAGACACAGTACGGATTAGACTTAGTCTCTGTTGTCTGAGATGACAGAGTAAATTAGGAAGGAGAAGAAATATGCAAGCAATGACAGTACTAGGAATGTAAGATACAAAGTCATGAAAGAGACACAAAGGACTTCAAAAGGGAACAAAGACAACTCCTGGAAGTGGATTTTGAATTGTGCATTTAAGATTAGACAGACTTTAGACAATAGTGCTTGGGGATGGCCAATTGTATATGTTGAAATAACGTATGTGCAAGAAATGTTTGGCAAATAGGTGTAGAACTTGACTACAAGCAATATTGAAGGCCAGCTTGGAGAAAAGATTTATATGCAAAGGAGATAGCATAGCACTAATTGGGAGCAATCTGATCTGGACAGGCTGAGTAGTTTGATTTGTCTGAACTCACACAGATAGTAATGATATTGCTGAATCTCAGATGAGCTGCTTTGTGTAGTTGAAAAGCTTGGAGCTCAGCAAAGAAGCCACATGGAGACGGTAGTATGAGAGTCAGTGTCTCTCAATTTTTGAAATAAGAAAAGAGATACAACTGTGGTATTTTGGTGAATGTTTATATTTGGGTTATAAGAGGAGATAAACCTTTGTAAAGGCTAGAAAAGAGGTTTAGATGGGGAGGAGAATGCATTGTTCTAAGAGAGAAGATGTTATCATCGTTGCATTATGCAGGAGAGTTGAGTACCAACAAATGGCACTCAATTTTGTGCAGAGTTCTTCTTACTCTGAAGCTTACAGTGCTTACTAATATTTAAGTTGGATGATGTATAACCATTTTGTAGATATCTGGCAGGTGATAATACTGCAATAATAGGGGAAAGGAATGATCCCCTCTAGGCTCAGGTCCACAGGAGCATAACCTTACTTTAAAATCAGATAATACGAATTAGCTTAACTTACACTCTCATTGCACCAGGACCCTCCTCAGATTCCTGACTTTGTATGGTCAGCAATTTATAGAAGAAGGTACCTGACAGAGAAAACATTTTTTTTTTTTTTTTGTGAAGAATCGTATACTAGAAAACCTCTCCCTATGTGTATTTCTGATAGCTTAGTTTATAGTCTATTCCTGAGCTGGATATTGACTTAATTTCTTATGACTTGTATGAGCTTCAATTTTGATAGCTGTGTGATGAGGGGGCAGTGGACTAGACCTGGATCATTTATAAAGACTTTCTTAGCTGTAAGGTTCTATAGTGCTTTATAGACTTCTGTGTTCTAACCACTTGTGCATATGTTTCAGAGTTTAGCCACTTACTGAAGTAACAATGAACATTTTGACAGAGTGTTTTGAGGCTTCACAAGACACCATAGGGGAGGTCTCTTTGTTCTTGTATTCTTGAGATGACTGAAATTGTGACTGTCCTGAGAGCTAAAGAAGGAACTTTCTCCTAAGATCTGGAGTAAAGCTAGATATTAGGTGCTATTTCCATTATGGGCATTTTGAAAGCTGTGAAAGACACTGAGTAAAATGGCGCAGGACACTGTGAAGCAGAAGAGAGATAGTTATCTTGTATGCTGAAATGCAGTGGCCCAGGCGTGCTCTTCCTAGGGGTGAATGCTGCATGGTAATAGAAAAACACTTTTATACTTGTACTTGAAACGATTTAAAAGGTATTGATATCTGTACACAGTATGCCTCCTCAGTATCCACAGAAGGAAGACTAAAAATCTTCAGGCTGTGTATTTGAGGGGTGATTTTCACTTTGGAAATACTTTCTTGAAAGGAAAGGGTACTACATAGATTCTCTTGAAGGGAAGGGAGGTTCTTGCAGTCAGAATTATGCAAGTGACCATAACACTCTTATCACTCAGTATATGGTTACCTGTTTTCAGTGTGAATGTTTCCAGGAAAGGCTGTTTACTACTATCTGATGAGTTAATCACTACCTGATGCTATGTGTATATTATTGCTTGCAAATTAGTGTTCATTTTGAACTGAAACACATTTTTAACATCTAACCTATTGCGTTGCTCCATGGATTTCCATTCCTCTCCTATAACAGCCATTCACACCTTGAAAGATGGTTCAGTCTTTTTTGCACCTTTCCTTTACTCTATATATCCTCAGTCCTTCAGGTCATATGGGACATATTTTTGAATTTATTCTCTATCAGTTTCTTAATTTTCAGAATAACTTTTAAAAAACATACTTTTGTTGATTATTTGAGACTTTAATGTAGCATATTTTGACCATATTTATAACAATTCTTCCTATATCAAACCTCTCTACTGTCACCTCTCTATTCTTCCAAGTTTGAGATTTTTTTTATTTTATTTTTTTTATTTTTATTTTATTTTATTTTTTACATTCCCACCAAAACGTTTGGTTTGGGTTGGCCAACTACTTGGGATTGAAGCCTGTCCAGAAGTGTAATTGCCCTACCAGGGTACTGTCATTAGGGAAAGCTGACTGCCTGTCAGCTATGACTTCATATGTCAACTGTCCTGTTGTGTCCAGAAAACCATTTTCCTAATGTTGTCCACATAGGTCATATGGCTAGTAGATTAGCATGATTCCTGAATGGGTGATAGCAAATCCTGAACTCATTCCCTTATGCACTGCTTCCCAGAACTTTAATTTTAAAAGTCTTGGACAACTTTCAGTCCACTTCAAGACTGTAAGTATACCTTTATATTTTCATGATATAAAACCCAAATAACCTCAGTATAGAAAATTTGCAAATTGCATCTAAGATCGAATTCCAGAAAGAACTTACAATGCTTCCTTCCAGATGTGTTTCTGTGTTTACAGGACCATTAGGGGTGTGTGAGTGCACACGAGCATATGTGTGTGTTTGTGTATGTCATAACTATTTTCATTAATACTACATTCTGAGACTTTTCACTTCATTAAGCAGCTTTCAAAAATTTTTAACAGCTGAATAATTTTATGGCATCATTATCTGACAGCCCTAGTATTGACTGTTGAAATTGTTTTCAATTGTGAGTAACTCTGCAGCATATATTTTTAGGCATATCATACATCATTGTTCTTTGAACTTTACCTTTTTAAGGGCTCCACTCAAATGCTACTGTGCTGAAGTCTTCTATAATAAGCTTAGGTAAAATAAAACAAAACAAAACAAAAACAAAAACAAACAGCAAACTCATCTCCTGCAACATGTACCCTCGTTTTTTCTTTTCTTCTTCTTTGATTTGCATCTTCGCCTAACTAGATTCCATACTAGAGCCTTACCTTAGAAAGTAAGAACAGGATTTCCCCCTATTTTGTTCATTATTATATCCCATAGTAGCTATTAAATGTATATAATACATTTTAAAAATGAATTATTGAAATGGATGAAGAGGCATTGGTGGGCCTCAGGATGCTAACATATAAAATCACTTGATGTGCTGTGTAAGATGGCCAGTGTCTGCTCATGCAGCTGCACAATATATATTTTTGCCAACCTGACAGGCAAAATAGTTACTTTAATGATTGTTCTTTTTTTATAGTGTATGTGAATACTTTTTATATTTTTGTTTCCTTTTTGTGTATGGTGTTTCTGTTGAGAATTTAAATGATTTTTACTCATTTTACTATATTTAGTAGACATTAGACCATTTTTACCACTGTGAAAATATTTTTGCCTGTCTTCATTTTAAAAGAATTTTTCCATACAGCAGTCCTTATTTGTTCATGATTACATCCATCTCTCGATTTGTAATTTCTCCTCATGAATTATGTTGCAGTTCTTCATTGAAAATTTAATAAGTGTTTGAATAGATTTTGTTTAGTTTTCATTGCTTCTGCTTAATCCCTCGGAAATTTATGTTGCTGTATGGTGTAAGGTCATTTTCTAAATTGTTTTCCCTTCAGTTGTTTCATAGCAGCAAATATTGAATAATTCATTCTTTCCCACTGTTGCGTGATATATCTAAATTGTTATATATAGTATGTTCTTTGGGGGAATTTATCTACTCTCCATTTCTGTGGTCTGCTTCTTTTTGTCCTAGTTATAAAGTTCAAATATTATTAAAATATTATTTAAACTTTATAGCTTTTAAACAATTCCTATCACCTCAGCTTTTCTATCTATTATAACTGTAGGATCACTGAGCCTCAATCTGTTTACTTGTGTTGCGTGTATAATATGCTTTCATACCTTTGCAAAGGAGAACTTTCTACTCTTTTGTTGCAGTTAACTGAGTATGGCTTGTCTACAGAGAATTTGATATTAATAATTTAACTTCTATTTTCTCACTTTGTTCAAATTTGTTATGAAGTCATGGCTGAGAAGTTTATCTTTTTGTATTTTGAAGATCAAAAAGTGTATAGAAAAAACCTACGTCTGTTAGCATCTTTAATTTTTTTAGACAGGGTCCCTGTGTAGCCCTTGCTGTCCTGGAACTGCATGTGCTACATTTCTTATAGCTGATGGACTGATATGTTTTTCCTAACTAAAATTCATAGTTGGCATTTGGGGCCAGTATTTCCTGCAGTTAAATGTGAATTTTAGCATCTATAATGCCATATAGTCACCACTATATTATTTTACAGCTATTCAGTTCCCCGTGACTTACCTAGTCATGCTCTCAGCCGTCTGAACCTATACTTATTGATCTTTTGTTTTTATTTGTAATTTTTAAGATTTTGATATAATTCCATCATTTCCCCTTTTCCCCTCCAAAGCCTCTTATACATTCCTTTTATGCTCTCTTTCAAATGCAATGTCTTTTTCATTAATTCTGTTACTTACATACACATACATACATACATACATACATACATACATACATTTATATTCCTAAATACATAAGTGTAATATACCCAGTCAGTTAATATTATTAGTTTTTTTCAGGGCTGTTTGTTTTTATTAGTACATTTTGTTTAAAATGAGTTTCATTTTGACATTTTGTCTACTCCTGTCCTCTTCAATCATGTACCTGGACAACTCTTTCTTCCCATTTTACTTTCATGTTGTTGAATTTTATTCTGCATATAACAGAAAATATGACATGAAACATTTGTCATTTTATTCACTGTATACTTTTGCCTTTCTCAGAGTGGCTTATTTTTATTTTCACTTGTCAGTATGGATTTAAGGCTCCTCAGTGTCTTTTAATGGATTGGCAGCTCATTTATTTGTCTTTATTAAAGAATAATATTCTACTGCATTGGAATGTTATAGTATTAAAAAAAAAACCTGTTCACTTATAGAAGGACATTTTGGTTGTTCCCATGTTTTGACAGTTAAGAACAAAGCTGTCACTAACATTTATGTTTAGGATTTTGAACTCATTGGGTAAATTGCAAAGAGTTCAGCTGCTATATTACATGGTAAGATTGACAGTCTTCCAAGGTGGCTAGCTACTATGGCATTCCTGGCAGCAGCAGCTATTTCTCTGTATCTTTGCTAGCATTTGTTATTGTCAGCATCTTGGACCGCAGTCATTCTGATAGATGTTTAGTATCATTTCAGTGTTTTGCTTTGCAAGCCCCTAATGACATTGCACCCAACAGCTTTTTGTCATTGGTAAGAGTTTTGGTGATGTGTCTATTTAGTTCTTTTGTCCCTTTTATAAAGACAGGATCTCTCCATGTACTTTAAGAACTTAAAAATATATATGCGTTTAATAATAATTACTGAAAAACAGGCTGTGATTTTGAAGACGAGTGGATTGAGGTATGTGGGAAGGGTTGGAGGGAGAAACAGGAAAAGGGAAACATTGTAATTAAATTATAATTTCAATAATAAACATAAATGATAAAGATATGATAGCATACTTGTAATGATGTTGTAATGGTTTCTCCTTAATATGAGGAGAAACAGAGTATGGGGGGGGAGTAGAAACTAGAAAAAGTTTTTTCATTTTATGTCCTATCTACTATACCACCTTTGCAAAAAAAAAAGTAGTAACAAGCATATACATGAAAAATATTATGTTTTTAATGTGTGCATATGTATACATTTGTGTGTGTATGAGTGTGGGGGGGGGCACACATGCTACAGTGCCTACATGTGGAGGTCAAAGGACAACTTGTAAGGAGCTTGTTCTCTTCTTACACAATGTGGTCCTGGAGGTGATGTGCCGCTGAGCCATCTCAATGTTCTTGTAGTCCTCCTCCTCCTCCTCCTCCTCCTCCTCCTCCTCCTCCTCCTCCTCCTCCTCCTTCTCCTCCTCCTCCTCTTCCTCCTCCTCCTCTTCCTTTTCCTCCTCCTCCTCCTTGTATTGCAATTATTGTTATTTTATTAGTAATATAGATAGAACTATATTTAAAATTTTCATTGTTAGCATATTAAAACACAATTGTCTGTTGTGTATTAACCTTACATCTTAACTTGTTAAGTCTTTCTAGTCAGTACATAGTTGTAGCTCATGGTTCAACTTGTATTTCATTGTTTCTTTATGATTAGCTATTGAATATCCTTTCTTGTATTTCTCAGCCATCTGAATACTTTCTTTGGAGAAATTTCCATTTAATGGCACATTAATGTTTGGAATACTTACATTATTACTGTATAGACAAACACTCACATATATACATGTGTGCTCATGTGACAAACCCTTTAAAAGATGCATACTTTAAGAATATTTTTCTCTTCTTTGGTTTGTATTTTAATTTTCTTAGTGCATCTTGTATTATGATGGCTACCTTTTGGTTTTAAGACATTTGTGCTTTACATGATGTTCCTGTTGGCTGTTGTCTACTCTCAGTCCTGTAGTGTGTACTCCCCTCCTCTTTACAATGAACTCTGGATTTCTTTACTATAAAAAGTCTTTGCCTCTATTTCAAAATGACTTTGTTCATTGATTTTATTTCTTTGATTTAGGTTTTACATAGATTATCCATTCATCTGTTGATGGACACTTAGGCTGATTCCATTTTTTGTTTAGTGTAAATGCTGCTACTGTAGGCACAGTATAAGTCTGACATGCTACTTTCATTTACTTTGCAATTTTTTATTTTTATTTTCACTTATCAGAATGGGTTTAATGTTCCTCAGTGTCTTTTAATGGATTGGCAGCTCATGTATTTCTCTTTATTAAAGAATAATATTCTACTGCACTGAAATGTTACAGTGTTTTTATGTATGTACCTAGCAGTTGTCTAGGTGGATCATGTGGCAGTTCTCTTTTTCAGCTTTTAAGGAACCTCTATACTGCTTTCTGTAATAGTGATACCAGTTTACATTCCCATTAACAATATATCAGCACTTCTCATTATAGCAGGACTGAGGGAGATAAAATCTTTACATGATTTTCAGTTGAATCTCTCTGAAGATTAGTGATATCAATCATTTATTTATATACGTGTTGACCATTATTTAGAGTTGTCTTTTCAAGTTCTTTGGCCACTTTTAATTAGGCTATTGGTAATTTTGCAACTGAGTTAATTGAGTTCCTCATATATTTGCATATTAACACCTTATTACTTGTACAACTTGCTTCCTCTCAATTTTGTAAACTATTTCTTCACTGAATAGATTTGTTGTATAACTTTTGTTTTGAGGGCAGCCCATTTTGTCTATTCTCACCTTATTTGCCCATGCTTTTGAGGTTATGTTGAAAGTCATTGCACAAACTAACTCCATGACATTCTTTCACTGTGATTTCTGTAGTGGCTTTATAGCTGTGGCTCTTACATCTTCACCCTGAATGCACTTGGAGTTTATTTTGTACATGGTGAGAGGTCAAGATCCCTGTGTTTTAGATGTGCAGGGTGCTTGCTTGGTACCTGTTGTGGCATCCTTAGAGATAGTGGAACATCTAGGAAGTGTGACCTATCTGAAAGCACATCATTGAAAGCACCACTCTCAGAGAGGATTATGGTCTTTTTTTTTTTTTTTTTTAAATGGGGACACTGACTAGTTACATGAGAGTGCATTGTCATAAAAAGAGCAAGCCCGGCTACTTCTTGTTTCTCCATGTGTTCTCTTCTACCTCTGCACCTGCCATGGTGATGCCATCAATATGAAGCCCTCACCTGTGGCTATTTAATTAAGCTCCCTAATCTTAGACTTTCAGTTTCTAAGACTTATGTAATTTAAAGTTTTCTTCTGAAGTTTCAGAATTGATATTTTGTTACAGAAATACATATATGGACTTAAAACAGAAAACTGGCACTGAGAATCAAGTAATTGCTGTAACTATCTGAAAACATGGAAGCTCCTTTGGAATTGGGTATTAAGCAGTGGTTGAAGTTGTTCAAAGGAGCTGGTTAGCAAACATATAGAATGCTGTAAACAACATTATACACAATTTTCATGAAGTCTCACAGGATGGAGAATCCAGGGAATCTACTCAGATGCAAATGGGGATCCTATTAGAATTGGGGTAAAGGCTACCTTTGTAAACCATTCCAAAAAACTTTAGTGAGCTATGACCCTACCTTAGAGTTTTATAGAGGATTGAATTTCAAAGTGATGATTATTATATCTGGAAAAACAAATGTCTAAAAAACTATACAAAAGATTTTGTGGGTGCTTTAGACAGCATTCAGCATGGTTTTAGAGCTAAAGGAAGCAGAGCATGAAGACTTAAGAGAATTGTGGCTAGAGCAGGGAATGCATTAGGAGACAGTGTGTATGGCCCAGATACTACTTGCTAAAGACATTACTATGGGTAAAAGGCCAAGTGTTTTCCATGAATACAGTGAAAGGCACCTCAGAAATCTGTGAGGCATCCCTTATATTACATGTCCCAGGTCTGGGAAGCACAGCATTATATTAAGGAACAGGCATTCTATGATTTCACTGCTATCCAGTTGCTTTGAACTCATTTGTTGGATCCTAGTGGCAGGGGCAGAGGCAGAGCAGAGGCAGAGGCAGAAGAGACTAGTAGAAGGTGATTGGGAATTTGGAGTTCTCCCCATGAAGGTAAAATACTAACATATTTCTCACAGGAGCCAAATTAGTTCCTGTGAGAGCAAGTCATAAAAAGAACAAGGTTGGCATCTGAATCTCTCTGACTTTCTTCTGGTCTCACTATTTGGCTTCCTCTGCATGCACTCCAACCTATAGAAGGTTTTCACCAGGGGCTAATTAAATAAGTGGGGCTGATTAGTGTTGAGCTTCCCGCCTCCACAACTATGACCTAAATAAGACTCTTTTATTTATGAGCTATTCAGCTTCAGGTATTTTGTTGTAGTAACAATATCTAACTTACATCTAGATATTTGGTTGTAATAGTACCACTAATCTTTCTCTGTGTCTTCTTCAAATATTTGTCAAAAAAATCAGTTTTCTGTAGATGCATGAATTTATTTCTGCCTTATGTATTATGTTCTATTGGATTATATTTCTGTTTTAAGAATACTGTGATGTTTATATTGCTAAAACTCTAAAGTACAACTTCAAGTCAGATAGTGTGGTGCTTCAGCTTTGTTCTTTTGGTTCAAGATTTCTTTGACTGTTTGGGTTCTCTTTAAGTCATTCCCTGGCACTTCATCATGTCCATTTAGTGATGTCATATTTTCCTGATTGCCCTTCAACTTTGTTGTCCAACCTTAAGGCCTGTGAGGTGAAGAATTAGATGCTTATAACATTCTTTTAATTCTGGCTTTGTCTGAGAACAACTCTCAACAATAAATGTGTCCAGAAATTCTGGGCTTGTTGTTTGTTGTATTGTCTTTAAGCCCACAACTACTGCATCTAGTGCAACACTATGGGGTACCCTAAGTACAAGACCACTGAGACCCATGACATACCAGGCTGGGATTTATGCTCTTACCTGCTAAGGCCTGCCTGGCTGTAGGCTATTCCAAGCCTATGGTCAGTGGAGTGTCTTGGCAAGAATGCAGGCTTGGTTTCATGTCTGTCTTGTAGCAATTACAGGTTCCTGTGTAACACCATGAAGCGTTTAGAGGTTCAGGGTATGTGTACTGACCTGGATTTAGCAACTGTGAGGAATGCTCAGAGATTTTTTTTCCTCCTGTGGTATTCCCAGTGTTGGGAATTATGGCCACATACTATGTTTAGCTATTTTTTATCCTAAATAAATGATATCTCTCTCTCTGTCTCTCTGTCTCTCTGTCTCTCTGTCTCTCTCTCTCTCTCTCTCTCTCTCTCTCTCTCTCTCTCTCTCTCTCTCCAGCCTATTATGCTTGGGGTTGGTTCAGTGATGATGTAGGTTAATTCAAGATGGTTCTTACTCGTTTCACCACACCTTCTCTTAGTACTGTATTATGACCAGGTATTCTCACCTGATTGCTTTCACATTTTATGAAAGTATATTTATGTGTGGATAGTTATAGAAAATGATGCTTAGTGGGAGGGAGTAGTCAATAGAGAGTTTAAACTACCATCTTGCTCTGTCTCTTTTCAAGTACTGCATGCTTTCATATACCAACAAAAGCAGTATTAAAGATTTCAATTTATGAATTTTATCATTAATGTATAAGTTGAATTACATTTTGTGAACTGTGTATTTTATGAAGCTCACTATTTTGTTTTACTGACTTACTAATTTCTATATGGATGATGAGGCTGCCCAGCAACAAAGATAGTTTTATTTAATTTTTTCTAGTTTGTTTGTATCCATTTGTCTCATTATCTATCTTTTTCTCAATCTTGGTACCATTATTTATCCATCTGTCCATCCATCCATCCACCCATCCATCCATCTTTTGTTCTACAGAATTGCAACTTGATAGGATGTCTATTAGGATGACGACTAGAACAGATCTTTGCCTTACTTCTGATCTTATAACAGAAGCTCTTTAGCATTCTCATTAACTTCTCATTAGTTGATACCAACTTGAGATTTTTCTTACTTTAAATTAATTAATTTATTTACATCAAACACTGCCCCCTCCTAGTCCCCCTACAGAGTCCCTCCCTCTTTTCCCCCCTCCCCTTCTCCTCTGAGAGGGTACCCCCTGGGTATCCCCCACCCTGATGCATCAAGTCTCTTTTAGATTAGGCATATCTTCTCTCACTGAGACCAGACAAGACAGTCCTGTTGGGGAACAAATACCACATCAAGCTACAACTTCAGGGATAGCCTCCACTCCAGTTGTTGGGGGCAGGACACATGGAAACTGAGCTGCATGTTTGCTACATATGTGCCGAGGGCCTTGTTCAAGCCTGTGTATGTTCATTGGTTTGTGGCTTAGTCTCTGAAAGCTCCCAGGGGTCCAGGTTAATTGACTCTGTTGGTTCTCCTGTGGGGTGCCAATCCCCTTCAGGGCCTTCAATCCTTCCCCCAACTCTTCCATAAGAGTACTGGACCTCCATCCACTGTTTGGTTATGGCCATCTGCATCTGTTTCAGTCAGCTGCTGGGTAGAACCTCTCAGAGGACAGCTATGCTGGGCTCCTGTCTGCAAGCAAAACAGAGTATAATTAATAGTGTAAGGGATTTGTGTTTGTCCATGGGATGGGTCTCATGTTGGGCCAGTCATTGGTTGACTATTCCCGCAGTCTCTGCTCTATCTTTGTCAGTGCACATCTTGTAGGCAGGATACATTTTTCATCAAAAGTTATGTGGATGGATTGGTGTCCTTACCCCTCCACTGGGGGTCCTACCTGGCTACAGGATGTGACCTCTTCAGGTTCCATGTCCCCACTGGTAGTCATCTTGACTAAGGTCACCCACATTGATTCCTGGGAGCCTCCTGCCTATCAGGTCTCTGGGACTTCCTAAAGACTACTCCTAGGCCCCCACCCCTGGTAGCTGCAGATTTCCATTTATTCTCCTGGACTTTGGGTCACCCTCTTGTCTCTCTGCATACACGGCCCTGCCCCCATTTGCCTCCCTTCCCTTCTCCCACTCACTTTCTTACCTCCTTATGCCCCTTATGACTATTTTGTTTCCACTTCTAAGTGTGTGATTCAAGCATTCTCCTTACTTTGGCCTTCCTTCTTGTTTAACTTCTTTGGGTCTGTGAGGTGTATCATGGGTATTCTGTACTTTATGGCTAATATCTACCTATCAGTGAATACATAGAATGTATGTCCTTTTGGGTCTGGCTTATTTCCTAGTTCCATCCATTTGCCTGCAAATTTCATAATGTCTTTGTTTTTAATAGATGAATAGTATTCCATTGTGTAAATGAACCACATTTTCTGTATCTATTCTTCAGTTGAGGGACATCTAGGTTGTTTCCAGTTTCTAGCTCTTACATATAAGGCTGCTATGAACATAGTGGAACACGTGTCCTTGTGGTATGATGGAATATGCCCAGGAGCTGTATAGCTGGGCCTTCAGGTAGAATTTACCTGTAAATTTACAACTTTCTGAAAAACTGCCAGATTGATGTCCAGAATAGTTGCACCAGCTTGCAATCCCACCAGCAATGGAGGACTGTTCCTCTTTCTCCACATCCTCGCCAGCATCTGCTGTCATCTGAGTTTTTGATCTTGGCCATTCTGACTGGTGTGAGGTGGAATCTCAGACTTGTTTTGATTTGCATATCCCTGATGACTAAGGATGTTGAGCATTTCTTTAGGTGCTTCTCAGCCCTGCGAATTTCCTCAGTTGAGAATTCTCTGTTTAGCTCTGTTCCCCATTTTTTGATAGGGTTATTTGGTTTTCTGGAGTCTAACTTCTTGAGTTCTTTATGTATTTTGTATGTTAACCCTCTGTTGGATCTGGGGTTAGTGAAGATCTTTTCCCAATCTGTAGGTTGCCATTTTGTCCTATTGACAGTGCCTTTGCTCTACAGAAGCTTTTCAGTTTCATGAGGTCCCATTTGTTAATTGTTGATCTTAGAGCCTTAGCCATTAGTGTTGTGTTCAGGAAATTGTCTTCTGTACCGATGTGTTCAAGGCTATTCTCCACTTTCTCTTTTATGAGATTTATTGTATCTGGTTTTATGCTGAGGTCTTTGATCCACTTGGACTTGAGTTGGTGCAGGGTGACAAACATGCATCTATTTGCATTCTTCTATACGTAGACATCCACTTAGACCAGCACCATTTGTTGAAGATGCTTTTTTTCTCCATTGTATGATTTTGGCTTCTTTGTCAAAAATCAAGTGCACATATGTGTGTGTGTTCACTTCTGGGTCTTTGATTCAATTCTATTTATCAATGTGTCTTTTTCTATAGCAATACCATGCAGGTTTTTGTTTGTTTGCTTGCTCATTTTGTTTGTTTTGTTTTTATTACTATTACTCTCTACCACAGCTTGAAGTCAGGGATGGTGGTTCCTCTAGAAGTTCTTTTATTTTCCAGGATTGTTTTGTATATCTTGGGTTTTTTGATTTTCCATATGAAGTTAAAAATTGCTCTTTCAAGCTCTGTAAAGAATTGTGTGGGAATTTGATGGTGATTGTATTAAATCTGTATATTGCTTTTGATAAGATGGAAATTTTCACTGTTAATGCTACCTATCCGTGAGTTTAGGAGATCTTTCCAACTTCTGAGGTCTTCAATTTCTTTCTTCAGGGATTTGAAGATCTTGTACAGATCTTTCTCTTGCTTGGTTAGAGTTTCACCAAGATATTTTATATTATTTGTAGCTATTGTGAAGGGTGTTGTTTTCCTGATTTCTTTCTCTACCCATTTATTATTTGTATGGAGGGCTACTGATTTCTTTGAGTTAATTTTATATATAGCCATTTTGCTGAAGTTGTTTATCAGCTGTAGAAGTTCTCTGGTAGAATTTTTTTTTGGGTTGCTTATGTATACTATCATATTGAGATTTTTCTTATTTGCAATTTCTTGAATTTGTGGAAGGTGCCTTCTAGCCATTGTTTACTAGGCAATTTGGTTATGAGTGTGTTGAAGTTTTGTAGATGGTCTTTCTGTGTGTTTTTTTTTTAAATGTACTACTATGGGAAACAGTGATTGGTTTTCAAGTGCTTAATCACTCTTGTATTCTTTGGTAAAATTCTTCTCGATCAAGATATTATCATGCTTAATATATATTTCTGGGATCTGTTGACTACTATTTTGTCAGGGGCTTTTGTGAATATATTTATTAGGTATGTTGAACTTTTTATGTAATACATTTTTAGCTACAGTAGGAGTTATTCTGGACTCATAAGCTGAGCTGGAAATGTTCCTACTTGGATTTTGTACAAAAATGTACATGTGAAGACTTGATATTATTTCTTCTTAAAAAGCTTCATATAATTCATCACTTAAGTCAAGGGTTTAAACCTCAGAGTTAAGTGTTAGTTTATTTTCTTTAGTAGATAAAGTGTGGTATAGGTTATTTATTTCCTCTTGAGCTAGAGATGACAATTTAAAAGAAATTTCTTCATGAAATTTTCTTATATTACTTGTTATGTTTAGAATGTGTAGTGTTACACTTACTTCCATTTCTAATAGTGGTGATTTTTATTTAAGCTGGTTTGTATTCATTCTTAAAATTTGATTCTTGCCAGTTATATGTTTTCATTTAGTCTATAGATAGCTACTATTCTACTTAAAATTCTTATATTGATACATTATTTTCTTATCATTTTTGGTTAGAATATACAGCATAATATTGATTAGAGTCACGGGGATGGAGAAGTCCTTTCTTATTCCTGCCTTGAGGAACACTATTTCTAATATACCCCCATAAGCATTGGATTTGTTGTAAGTGTTTGGTAGTTCTCATTCATCAAATGAAGAGTGCTTTACTGTATTTATAATTTGCTAAAATTTATTTTCAAAGCTCAAAGAATCTAGTTGCATGACCTTTTTAATTTGAGATATTTATGTACTTATTTTCTTAGAGCACATAAATATATTTTAGTCATAACTATGCTGTATTTGATACCTTGCTTTTCATTCTTTTTTCAGAATTACAAATCACATTGCTAGACTATTTAATATTGGACTATCCCTTATTTTTTCAACCAGTCTATTTGATCTTAGATTATATGTGGCTGGATTTATCTTTTCCTTCTAAAAACTATATTCGTGTTGATATATTAATTGACTTTGTATTGCTACAATGAAATATTTGACATGGGTTATGTGTGAAATAAAAGTAAGTTTATTTAGTTCACAACTTTGGAGATTTACCCCAGAGTGTAGCACATGCTCATTAAAGAGCATTCCTTGGTTATATCAACTCATGTCAAGTGGTGGGTATCAGTCAGAGGAATTTATGTAGGAGTTATTTTTTGAGTCAAGACCTCTCACTGACTGAACCTGAAGCTAAGGTCCAAGGATTCTCCTGGTCTATGCCTCCCCAGCACTGAGAGTCTAGGCATAATTTCAACATTTGTTTTTATAATGTAAGAACTGGAACTAGAACTCAAGTCCTGACTCCTGCTTGTGTGGAAAATGGTTTGCCTGCTGAGCTATTTCTCTTTCAATGCTTTTAGTTTTAGTTGTTTTTTGAAGTCTTATTTTATTTTATATGTATGACTGTTTGTCTGCATGTATCTCTGTACACCATGTACATGTAGTGACCATAGAGGCCAGAAGATGGCCTTGGATCCTCTGCGATGGTTGTGAGACACCATGTGGGTGCTAGGAATTGAACCCTGGTCCTCAGAAAGAACAGCCAGTGATTTTAACTGCTAACTCATCTCTGTAGCACCTCATCTTGATGCCTTTTTTGTTTGGTTTTTCAAGACATGGATTTTCTGTGTAGCTCTGGATATCCTGGAGTTCACTCTGTAGAACAGGCTGGCCTTGAACTCACAGAGGTCCACCTCTGCCTTCCAGATGCTGGGATTAGAGGTGTGCAGCACCACATCTGGCCTATATGCTTTTAGTAATATAACTTTCATGATTTTTTTCCTTTGTAGAGTATTTGCTTTCTAAGTTTCTTGTTGCTCTTTGTATGTTCATGTGTGCAGTTTCCTGCTGCATTCCCTTATGTGTTCTTATGTGCAGCATCCTCTAAATGGAGGGAGAATGTTAAGGGTTAAGAAGTTAAGGGAAGTTATTTGGCTCAGGAAGGTCAGAAACATTATGAAAGCAATAAACAATGTCTGGGGAACACATACTCTCTGATTCTCCTTGTGGAACTGCCTGCCAGACACTGAGCTCCAGAGATGCAGCTTTTATGGCTCTTCATTCATATGAGGGTGGGTTTTTAGGGATGCAGCTACTTTTGAGTCACCTGTGCTCTTGAAACAACCTCTCACCCCTGCTCCTGTAAGCTGTCAAATAAATCCATTGTTTTACCAAGTTACACTCTGATAAAATAGTGTCTACCATTGGTGCTATATTTCTCAAGGTTTTTGTCAACTTGACACAAGCTAAGGTCATTGGGAAGAGGGCAATTCAATTGAGAGAACATCTCCATCTGATTGCCCTGTAGGCACGATTGTGGTGTCATTTTCATGGTTGTTGATTGTTAAGTATGAGTCCAGACCTCGTGGGTGGTGCCACCCCTGGATAGATAATCCTGGGCTGTATAATGAAGCAGGCTGAGCAAGCCATGAAGAGCAAGCCAGTAAGCAGTGTTCCTCCATGGCCTCTGCTTCACTTCCTGCCTCCAGATTCCTGCCCTGAGTTCCTGGCTTTCTTCTGTGATGCACTATAGGGTCTAAGCTGAAATAAACCCTTTCTTCTAAAGTTGTTTTTTGCCAGAATGTTTTATGACAGAAACTAAAAAGGAAAAGGTGCCCTCTGTGGGGTAGACATTTATTTGTGTTTTCTCAGGAAAGATTACACAGCACACTATGAGTAAAACATGAAATACTGACTAGAATTATTAGAATTATCATAACTGCCAAAGTTGGGCTTTTAATTTTTTGATGTAGTGTACATATCTTTAGATACTTTCTCTTGAATCAAAAGATTCAAAATATTATGGATAATGCAAGTATTATCATCAGAGGAAGCGACTTAATTTCTTGCATTCTTGGTGATGAGATTTGAGATGTTTTAAGCACTGTTTTTTCTTTAAATGTTGTTCTTGATGTTGTTTGTTTCAATTTCCTTCCCCTTTATCCTTGTTTGTGAATTAAAATAAATTGATTTACTGCCACTTCAGTGCAATTTTATCTTGAAACAAGCAATTTCAATCAACTGTTGTTAACTACAGATGGTTCAAGATTTCTAGTTTGTTATGTATGCAAGTGTCTGTCTTTTTGCTACCACTACTTTTGCATAATTTCTAAATCATCTCTATACCTACTATTATTTTCTCTTTCTGGAACTCCTATTAGTCTTTGGTTATTCTGTCTAAGTCTTGTCTAGATACCTTAATTTCTTGTTAATTTTATCAGTTCTTCAATGTGTTTGTTTTAATTCTATTCTCAAATAGGTCTTAAAATTAACTAATTCTTTGGCTATATTGAATGTGTAGTTTAAACTGTCATTTGAACTTTTGTGTCAGAAACTACAACCTTGATTTAGAGTATTCATATTTTTCATTTGAAAATGAGCATTTTTTAAAAAATTCCTGTGGCTTTCTATCTTAAAACCTATTGTTCCTGCTTCTTGTGGATCTTAGTTCTTTAGTTCTTTGATGATGCAAAATCTATTTACTGTTAATTCCCTTTAAAAATGGTTGTTTCTCCAGGATTATAATTTCATATTTTTGACTATTATTTTCTTAAGACATTTTTTGACAGCCTTTGCAATTTTAAATCACTGCATAGTTATTCTGAATGGAAAACTTCATGGTTTTCTTTCCCTAGGTAACCCTATTTTCCCCAGGTCTGTCTAGATGATGTTTTATTCAATCAGCCCTTAGTTCAGAAGCATTTCTTATACTCACAGCTTGAGGCCTTTGTTCCTTCAGGATAGCACAAGTCTAGGTTTTGAGCTAGTGGGTAGTGTGATGTGAGCCATAGTTACATAATTATTTGTCTGATCTCCTAGGTTGCACCTCAGTTGGCTCTCTTGGCTTCTTATACTGTTCATAACATATTTAAAGTTATTCTGTATGGAAGCCCCTGCCTTGTCTCCTGGTTTCTTGCAATGACTTAGTTTTCTTAATCTGCTACTTTTTCAATAGCACTGGTTCATGATACCCACTGTGCTGTATTCTACAAGGGTGGAGTGAGCAGTTAATATTTTCTGGCATTATAGATATGTTTCATTTCATTTTTCTATTACAATTGTTATTATGCTTTGGTTTTTAATGTATACCTTTTTATTTAGCAATAATCACAAATGTTTGGAGCTGAGATAGGCTATTTCTCCCGTGTGAAATGTTGCTTTCTTGATGTGATCCTGGGATTTCTAGGTGAATAACAAATTCTTCAAATAATCAGGATTCATTACTTGAGTCATGAGTGAAGGCAAACTGCTCTTGATTAGTTTTCTGTGTTGAATTTGTAATTACAGATTATACTGTTCATATATCTGAGTATTTATTGTTCTAGGGTATAAAACAGCAGAGACATGAGTGCACTGAAGTTGAATATGACAAGCAAGTGTTTTTATTTATTGTTTTTATCATGGAAAGAGTATTGGAATTGTCTAAAAGTTGGGGCCCAAATTAGTAGCAACGAATTTTTGTAGATTGGATAGGTGGCAATAGGTACCCCAGCAGGAAACATTTCTGTGGAAGGAAGAAGAAATGACAAGAGTGTGGGGAAAATCATTGTTGGAGCTTTAAACAGAAATAGATCTGAAGCAACTAATCCTTTGGTTGAAGGTAACAGTTCTGGTTGGTTTGGAATGGGTGAGTGGAACTAATAGAAAAATTTTGCTATGGCTTGAAATAATTTCTAAATTGGCCAGACACCATGCTGTTGCATTACAGAGAGTTAAAAGAGGCTGCCATGAGACCCTGATACCAGAATTGAGGTTGAAGATGTAAGATTTTGCTAATTCTTTAAGGACTTTGTAGACCAGATTCGGGACTTCAGTTTTTCTTTCAGGAACAGTAGGGAGCCTTCCAATTGTTTTAAGCAAGAGAGTAAAGCAATCTGATTTGCATTTTAATGGTCCCTTCTGGTTGTTCTGTGAAGGATGGATTAATGCAGCAGAAGGATAGTTAGAATGTATGTGAAGAGACCAGTAAGGCTGTTTTGGCTAAGGTGCCATGTGGAGAAAGAAGGTGGGATTGAAAGGTATATTAGAAAGCTGGTGGCAATATTGGGTGGATAGTTAGCAAACACTAGGATGTCTGCTGTACCTGAACTTGCATTTTTGCTTGCATTTTTAAAAATTAAGTTGATTTTCTACCTGATTTTTTTCCTGCTCTGTCTTTAGCACTCATATCAACTGATTTCTTGTTCTTTTCTGTCATTTAATTTGATTTTTTTCTTTCAATATCAGCCTTTTGCTTTCTTCCACTGACATAAGGACTTGGCTATAATTTTGTGCCAGGATCCAATTATTAACATATTTATTTTCTTTTGCTGCTTTTTACATTGCTTCATTAATAATGCTGTTCATTTTCAGTGGTCTTTTTTGTTGTTGTTGTTCCTGACTTTTGTTTGTTTTCAATTCATCTTTCTCAGTTTCCAGCTGGAACAAGCCTTGAGACAAACTCTCTTGCTCTTAGGGAGTGGGTGTGTGCTTGCCAAATGTTTACAAGAACTATCTCATTGTATAAGTGCCATTCTAGCTCCTTAACACACTGGCAGGAAGAACTAAATACTCAATTTTAGAACCCACTCTCATCTTTACATTTGGAGTGATTTCTTCCTGTTTTCTGAGTGCTTGTGCAGAAATCTGAAACTACCAGTCTCCAGAAGCTACAAAAAATGCCTCTGGTTATATGTTCAATGGGTACTAGAAGCTGGAAATTAATACACACACACACACACACACACACACACACACACACACACACACAGAGGCTAGTTTTGTGTGCCAACTTGACACAAGCTGAAGTTATCACAGAGAAAGGAGCTTCAGGTGAGAAAATGCCTCTTTGAGATCCAGGTGTAAGGCATTTTCTCAATTAGTGATCAAGGGAGGAGGGCCCCTTGTGAGTGGTACCATCTGTGGGCTAGTAGTCTTGGGCTCTATAAGAAAGCAGGCTGAGCAAGCCAGGAGAAGCAAGCAAGCCAGTAAGTTACATCCCTCCATGGCCTCTGCATCAGCTCCTGCTTCCTGCCCTGCTTGAGTTCCAGTCCTGACTTCCTCTGGTGATGAACAGCAGCATGGAAGTGTAAGCTGAATAAACCCTTTCCTCCCCAACTTGCTTCTTGGTCATGATGTTTGTGCAGGAATAGAAACCCTGACTAAGACAATATACAATATATATCATATATTATATATATGTATGTATAAATGCATATTTCCTTTCTTTTGTGTCAGGTCTGCAGATTTCCCAGTTTTAGATAAATGCAGGTTTCTTGAACTATATACATTACACATTCCTGTTTATAGATCCCAAAACCTAGGGAAAAACTACAAATATGTAGTTGCTCTTTAGTCTACAACTTTGTCATCTTCCCTGCAGCTCCAGGGACTACTATTGAGGGTAGATCTTTGGAATGGAGGCAGGACACCACCTACTGTGTAGGCATAGCTGCCCCAGCTCTGAATCAGTATATGCAGGGTGAAAGCATATGTTGGAACCCCAGTGCTAAGCCCCAAGGGACTATGAGTCATTAAATTCACTCTTAAGAGGAGACCAGTGGTAAATCAGGTCAACAGCCCAAGGAGAGTGTACAAATGAGACAGGGTGTTGCTTCTTCTTTGGTAATTTAGTTCTTGAATTACTGTTTGTAATTCCTGGGCCTATGAGTCTATAGATGGTTTCCTTGCTCCACTAATATGAAGATATACCATGCAGTATATCAAGATATTTTGATGTGTTGTCCCCCAGTCAGAGCTTGGCCGTGAATATTATGGGCAGAACTGACAAAATTAATGTTTGTGTTTTGGAACTCCTGTGCGATTAGTTTCTACCAAACTTCTTAGAATGCTCAAGTTCTAACCACAGTCATGAAATTTTTCTTGGTCAGGACACACAGACTATTTCTCCCCTTTCATCATCTCTTCATTATGTGAAATATATCAGGCCACTGTTAACGTTTGAGAAATTAATGGTAAATCAGATAGACCTGCCTTCTTTCTGCTCCCTGGATCTTAATCATCTAAAATGGGACATTTGAACACAGGGTTTTCCAGTAATCTTAGTGCTTTGGAGATGTAACAAAGGGTGCTCTAAAGCAACATAAATTTGGACCTAGTCTAGCTGGGACACAAGAGACAGCACCGTTTCCTTACTGGAGTAATAATCATAGAATGTAAAGATCTGTCGTTTCTAGTAATTCTAGACATGGTAGAAAAGGAAGCTCATAAAAAGTATTTCAGGGAGAAAGCCCAGTTGTGGGAAATACAGATTACATCCTAGGAGGTAAGAGGATGAGAACATATGGAATGGCATGGTCCAATTTGCAGTTTTCAAAGCTAATTATAGCAGCAGGGAACGGATCGGTTGTTAAGGAAGTCAAAAGTAGAAATGGGGAAAAATTAGCTGATGAGAGCCACAATGATACTTCTGTGTTTGGTGGTGCTAGGGTGGATAGAGAAGAGAGAGATATTAGAAGCTACTTGTATCGAATATTTTAACCTACCCACCTAACAGAGTTGCTGTGAGGGTTTAGTAACCTAATAAATGCAAAGGGATTAGAACCGTGTCAAATACAGATCACGTTCCATCAGTTTTAAGAAGCACTATTTCCTCTTACATTTTAACATTTCTAACATTGGAACAAAACTCAAGTACCAATGACATCAATTATTAATTAGAGAGCACATTTGCTTTTTTGGGTGCTATATAAAATATTGGCGTATCTTAAGTTGGTAGAAACTCAGAATAGATGAAATATGATAGTAAATGGTATAGACATGTTGCTGCTGTCATTATTTTATTCTTATTATCATGTCAAAATGTGGTGACAGAAAAAATACAAAAGTGACAAGAAAGTACAGGGAAAAGGAGTGACAGAGAATGAGGGTGTCTACCCACTGATTTAGAGACACTGTTCTTCATTTAAAGAAGCTTTTAGAAGCAAGATAGGATTTGTCATTACCACCACAGTGCTGAGTTCATAAAAGAAATAACTGTGAAGAGTTGACTCCGGGGACATGAGTTCTCCTGGGAGTTAATTCACCTGTACTTGTGAATGAATAACAAGCTAAGCAGTATGATTTGTAAGAATGCTTCTTATAAAGACTGAATATCTTTTAATCCAGAAAGATTAACCTTGTCTGTCATTTATGCAACTTCTTTTTATGTGCTAAGCATTATGCTAGTTTGTTTTATAAGAATTTAATCCTAGTAATCCAGTAAGATATGTGATGGATGGTGTCTCTTATTCTCATATAAGGAAATTCAACCTCTTGATAGTTCAAAGTCAAATGTACCTACTGTGATTTGTAATTTGAATTTGTGAACTTGAATCTTTGTGATTGCACAACCGCTCCCCCATGCTAAGCTGTGTTTTTTTTATATTTTATTTACATTTCAAATGTTTCCCCCTTTCCAGGTCTCCACTTTGGAAACCCACTATCCTCTCCCCCTCCCCCTCCTATATGACGGTATTCCCCTACCCACCCATCCACACACTCCCATCTTCCCACCTTGGAATTCCCCTATACTGGGGCCTCTAACACCTTCAGGCCCAAAGGTCTCTCCTCCCCCTGATGGCCAACAAGGCCCTCCTCTGCCACATATGTGGTCCAAACCATGGGTCCCTCCATGTGTATTCTTTGGTTGGTGGTCCAGCCTCCAGGAAGACGGGGGAGGGGGTCAGGCTAGTTGACACTATTGCTCCCTCCATGGGGCTGCAAACTCCCTCAGCTCCTTCAGTCCCTTCTCCAACTCCTCCATCTGGGTACTCACTTTCAGTCCAGAGGTTACTGTAAAGTGAAACTTGGGCATTCTGAACTTGTGGGCTAATATCCACTTATCAGTGAGTACCTGCCATGTTCATTCTTTTGTTACTGAGTTACCTTGCTCAGGATGATATTTTCAAGTTCCATCCATTTGCCTGCAAATTTCATTAAATCATTATTTTTAATAGCTGAGTAGTACTCCATTGTGTAAATGTACCACATTTTCTGTATCGATTCCTCTGATGAGGGACATCTGGGTTGTTTCCAGCTTCTGGCTATTATAAATATGGCTGCTATGAACATAGAGGAGCATGTGTCTTTATTACATGTTGGAGCATCTTCTGGGTATATGCCCAGGAGTGGTGTAGCTGGGTCCTCACATAGTATTATATTCATTTTTCTGAGGCTCCGCCAAACTGATTTCCAGAGTGGTTGTACCAGCTTGCAATCCCACCAGCAGTGGAAGAGTGTTCCTCTTTCTCCACATCCTCACCAGCATCTGCTGTCACCTGAGTTTTTGATCTTAGCCATTCTGACTGGTGTGAGGTGGAATCTCAGAGTTGTTTTGATTTGCATTTCCATGATGACAAAGGATGTTGAAATTTCTTTAGGTGCTTCTCAGCCCTATGAATTTCCTCAGTTGAGAATTCTCTGTTTAGCTCTGTTCCCCATTTTTTGATGGTAGGTTATTTGGTTTTTTGGAGTCTAACTTCTTGAGTTCTTTGTATATATTGGATATTAGCCCTCTATCGACGGAGGATTGGTAAAGATCTTTTCCCAATCTGTTGGTTGCCATTTTGTCCTATTGACAGTGTCCTTTGCCTTGCAGAAGCTTTGCAATTTCATGAGATCCCATTTGTCGATTCTTGATCTTAGAGCATAAGCCATTGGTGTTCTGTTAAGGAACTTTTCCCCTGTACCCAGGTGTTCGAGAGTTTTCTGCACTTTCTATTCTATTAGATTCAGTGTAACTGGTTTTAAGTGGAGGTCCTTGATTCACTTTGACTTGAGCTTTGTACAGAGATATAGGAATGAATCAATTTGCATTCTGCTGCATGTAGACCGCCAGTTGAACCAGCACCATTTGTTGAAAATGCTGTCTTTTTTTCCATTGGATGGTTTTAGCTCCTTTGTCAAAGATCAAGTGACCATAAGTGTGTGGGTTCATTTTTGGGTCTTCAATTCTATTCTACTGATCTACCTGCCTGTCACTGTACCAATACCATGCAGTTTTTATCACTACTGCTCTGTAATACAGCTTGAGGTCAGGGATGCTGATTCCCCCAGAAGTTCTTTAGTTGTTGAGAATAGCTTTTGCTATCCTGGGTTTTTTGTTGTTCCAAATGAATTTGAGAATTGCTCTTTCTAAGTCTATGAAAAATTAAGTTGGAATTTTGATGGGGATTGCATTGAATCTGTAGATTGCTTTTGGCAGGATGGCCATTTTTACTATATTAATCCTGCCAATCCATGAGCACGGGAGAGATTT
>CM052722.1:111838659-111906665 GCA_028551405.1 Uromys caudimaculatus | reverse complement strand
TGTTCGGAATACCCAAGTTTCACTTTACAGCAATCGCTGGACTGAGAGTGAGGTCCCAGATGGAGGATCTGGAGAAGGGACTGAAGGAGCTGAGGGAGTCTGCAGCCCCATGGAGGGAGCAACAGTGCCAACTGGCCTGACACCCCCCCTATCCTCCTGGAGGCTGGATCACCAACCAAAGAATACACATCAAGGGACCCATGGTGCTGGCCACATATGTGGCAGAGGAGGGCCTTGTTGGCCATCAGGGGGAGGAGAGGCCCTTGGGCCTGAGGGTGTCAGAGGCCCCAGTAAAGGGGAATGCCAAGGAGGGAAGACAGGAGTGGGTGGGTGGGAGGTGGAATTCCCTCATAGAGGTGGGGGAGGGGGAGGGGATAGGGGGTTTCCAAAGAGGACACGTAGAAAAGGGAAACATTAGAAATGTAAATAATCAAAAAATAAATAAATAAATAAAAAAAAACCTTACTGTTGCTTGATTTTTTTCCCCCATCACCCCATTCAGTTGTGTGACTCGTACAAAAAATCATGGAACACACACAGTTTAAGATACTATGATTATGGGGAGATACCTCAGTGAGTAACAGTGTTTGCTATGTAAGCATGTTTAGATACTAGCACCTATGTAAAATTCCACACATGATTATATGTATACCTGTAATCCCCACACTAGGGGGTGGGGGAAAGTTCAGTAGGAGACTGTGGCCAAGAATAAGGCAAAGAGTGATAAAACAGGACATCCAAATGTTCTCTCTGTCTTCTGTATATGTGCACACATGTGAATACACCTCTGCACACATGTGCATATATATCACAAACAGATAAATACAGACTTATACATCAAAGATACACAGAAGAGTAAAAAGGAGCGATAGCTAAAAATGTGATCAATGTATGTAACTGTTCTATGTTTCTAAGGAGCATAGATTATCAGTTGGTCAAACATATAGTCACCACATGGAGCATCCTTTACTGCCTTTCTTTATACTGTCTTTATACTGTCAGTTGCTGAGAGATAGATATTAAAGTTTTCTAGTATAACTTTGTATTGTTTATTTCTTATTGTGGCTTGCTTAGCTTTTCTTGATTTCATCTTACTTCATATCTTTTGAGGCACATATACAAATTTAAAATTGTTTTTGTCTTCCTCATGAATGACACTGTCATTCTTGAGTGTCTGTTTTTATTGCCAGTGATGATTTTACCTTGATGTCATCTGTCTGATATTGATTTAGCTCCATAAGCTTTCTCTGGATTAATTTTGGATTGTTATAACTTTATAGTGTTTATTTAAAATTTTCTTCATATAGATATATTTCTTATATGCTGCACATAGTCTTCCTTAAGCCAATTATCTTTATTCAGAGCATTTAATCAGCACATATTATAATTATTGCTATATGTAATTTTAATTATTAATTTTCACAGAATATTTTCTACTTTTCTGAACACCTTTATGTGAGTTTAGTGGGCAAAGGACTACTGTGATCGTTGTTCAATGTTTGTGTAGGATGCAAGATATGGTCTATTGTAGAATCTGGAAGGAAGCCCATGTGGCTTAAGAGGCTAAACAGGGAAGCTATTGACAAATCAGATTTTTAAACCTGACCTTGGCTATGACATGTAGGGTCAGAAATGAAGAATGATGTATGGAATACTGGAAAAATTTTTATCTGATTTTAGAAGAACCTAAGGACCTAGAAAAAAATTGCAAATAAATTTGCAAATTCATTTGCAAAGTGCAAAAATAAGATAAGCTAGACATGGCACATTTCTGTAATTTCACAGTCTGTAAGCTAAAGCTAGAAGATCACAAGTTCGAGTCTAGATGCCTCAAAATATAAAGATACCAACAGAAATGCTGCCTATATCACAGTATGCATGAATGGCCCTATCATAGCTAACTCCCATGTTAACATAAGATCATTTTCCAGATTTAGAATTCAAATGTCTGGTTGAAATATTTCTGGTTGTTATTGAGGCTGAATACATTTTTATATTTATGATATGTTTGCAATATTCCCTTTGTTCATTTTGCATTTTGTTTCATCTTCTAATTAGTCATTCAGATTGGCTATGTGTTTGCCAGAAATAGTAATCATTTAATGCTTTTTTTTTGAAATAGTTTTATTTCTCATTTAATGTGTCCTGATTTTGGTTTCCCCTCTCTCTATTCCCAGTTCCTCTCCCTCTCCCCTCATATGCAGATCCACCCTTTTTCTGTCTCTCATTAGAACACAATCATGTTTCTAAGGGATAATAATAAAATAAAATATAAAGATAACTAAAAAGCAAACACATTGTAATTGGACAAAACAAACAAACTGAAGGAAAAGAGCCCAAGAGAAGGCATAAGAAACACAGACCCACTTGTTCACACACTCAGGGATCCCATAAAAGCACTAAATGGAAGTCATAATATTATATGCAAAACCTGGAGAGAGATGAAAAATATGTATAAATAAGATTAAAAAAAACCATGATAAGATAATGTTCAAAACAAGCAAACAAACAAGCAAACAAAAGTCCTGGCATGCCTTGTGAGAAAAAGAACCTCCAAAGTATGCTGTTGAATTAGTTTTCTGTTGGCCATCCACTGCTGGGCATACACCCTACTCTTAAGAGTAGTTTGTTTGATCAGTGAGACTCCCTTGGAAAATACTAAATTTTCATTTGCAAGTAGTTATCAATTAGAGATTGCCTCTAGGTTAGGAATAGGGGCATGTGTCCACTTTCAGCTCTAAGACCCCATCTGGTGCAGACCTGTGCAGGCCATGTTCATGCTACCTCACTCTGTGCATTAATATGTGTAGACCAAGATGATTTAGTGGGTCTTGTTTTCTTGTCCTCCATCCATTCTGGCTCTTAAAATCTGTTTCTTCTTCCACAGTGTTCCCTAAGGCCCTGGGGAGAAATTTTATGGAGATATCCTGCTGAGGGCTGAGTGTTCCAAGGTGTCTTAATCTCTGTATATTGTCTGGCTGTAGGTCTCTGTATTTGTTCCTATCTGCTGCAGGAGAAAGATTCTTTGATGATGGCTCAGCAAGGGACTGATCTATGAATGTAACAGAATGTCATTAGAAGTCATATTATTGCTACATTTTTATTGTTGTTGTTTTTATAACAGTAGTAGTGTTTTTACCCTATGTCTCTAGGCTATCTACTCTCAGGCTTTTGGTCACCCAGGCAGTTTTGAGCATGGGTTCCATCTTGTGGAGTGGGCTTTAACTCAAATCTGATATTGTTTGGTTACTCTCACAATCTTTGTGCCACCATTGTTCTAGGATATTTTACAGGCAGGAAACCATTGTACATCAAAGGGTTTGTAGCTGGCTTGGTATTTATGTTTTTCTTTTGTTACCATTGGGAGTATCTTCCTGTTCCAAAGAAAATAGCATGTAGGTATGAAGGCTCTCTATGTGGGCACTCAACTATGTGGGTGTGATGGCATTGTCAATTTGTGCAGAGCAAACTTTAGACTTTGGAACAACCGAAATTATTTTGGGATTTACATGGGATCCCTTTGGCCAATAACTCACTCATATATAACCCAATCTTGGTACTGGAAGGTTAATTTGGTGACAAGTGGTGGCCCATTATTTGGTGATTTCATGTCTTTATCCATTTTTCTGTTGAGAGACATGTAGGTTGTTCCAGTTTTAGGCTATTATGAGCAGAGCAGCAATGAACATAGTTGATCAAGTATCTCTGTGGTTGAATGAAACATCCTTTGAGTATATACCAAGAGTGGTATAGCTGGATATTGGGATAGATGAATTTTCATCTTCCTGAGGAAATGCCATACTGATTTCCACAGTGACTGTACAAGTTTGCACTCTCACCATCAATGAAGGAATGTTCCTTCTGCTCCACATCCTTGCCAGTATGAGCTGTTATTTGTCTTAATGATCTTAGCCATTCCGATGGGTGTCAGATGAAATCTCAAAGTAGTTTTGATTTGCATTTCCCTGGTGACTGAGGATGTCGAACATTTCTTGGTTTCTCAGCCATTTGAGTTTTCTCTCTCTTTCAAAAAAATTGGATATTTATTTACATTTCAAATGTTATCCACTTTCCCTATGATTTCCCCTCTGCAACCCCCCTATTCCCCCCTCCCCCTGCTTCTATGAGGATGCTCCCTTACCCACCCACCCACTCCTACCTCACAGCCCTAGCATTCCTCTACACTGGGGTATCAAGCCTTCACAGGACCAAGGGACTCCCCTCCCATTGATGCCAGTTAAGGTTCCTTCAGCTCATTCAGTCCTTCCCCTAACTCCTCCATGGGTGTCCCTGAGCTCAGTCCAATGTTGGCTGTGAGCACCCGCATCTGTATTTTTCAGGCTCTGGCAGAGCCTCTCAGGAGACAGCTATATCAGGCTCCTGTCTGCAAGCACTTCTTGGCATCAGCAATAGTGTTGGGGTTTGGTGGGTGCATGTGGGATGGATCCCCAGGTGGGGCAGTCTCTAGATGGCCTTTCCTTCAGTCTCTGCTCCATTCTTTGTCCCTGTAATTTTTTTAGACAGGAGAAATTCTGGGTTAAAATTTTGGAGATGGGTGGGAGACCCCATTCCTCAATGGGGGGGGGGCATGCCTAATATCTGGATATGGTCTCTACAGGTTCTTCCTCCCCTTTGTAGGATATTTCAGCTAATGTCATCCCTGTGGGGTCCTGAGAGGCTCTTGCTTTCCTGACATCTGGGACTTTCTGGTTGCTACCCCCAGCTCCCTATCCTCATTGCTAAACATCGCTGTTCAATTTTCTGACCCTCTGTACATCTCCATCTCCTCCCATACCTGATTCTTCTCCTCCCCCTCTTCTCTTCCTCCCAAGTCCCTTGCACCCTCTATTTCCCTTGATTATTTTGTTCCCACTTCTAAGTAGGACTGAAACATCCACTCTTTGCTCTTCTTTCCTCTTGAGTTTCATGTGGTCCTTGAGTTGTATCATGAGTATTCCATGCTCTTTGCCTACTATCCACTCATCAATGAGTGCATGCCATGTGTGTTCTTTTGTGACTGAGTTACCTCACTCAGGATGATATTTTCAAGTTCCATCCATTTCCCTGTGAATTTCATGATGTTCTTGTTTTTAATAGCTGAGTAGTACTCCATTGTGTAAATGTACCACATTTTCTATATACATTCCTCTGTTGTGTGTAAGATGGAATCTCAGGGTCATTTTGATTTGCATTTTCCTGATGGCTAAGGGTGTTGAACATTTCTTTAAGTGCTTCTCAGGCTAGTAGAGATTCCTCTGTCAAGAATTCTCTCTTTAGATCTGTAGCTCATTTTTAAAATTGGGTTATTTGGGTTTGGGTGTGTAATTTCTAGAATTCTTTATAAAGTTTGGATGGATGGATCCCTTTGTGGGATACAGGGTTGGTGAAGATCTTTTCATATTTTGTAGGTTGACATTTTATCCTATTGATGATGTCTTTTGCCTTAAAGAAGATTTTTATTTTCATGAGGTTCCATTTATTAACTGTTGATCTTTTTTGCTGAGTGGTTGGTATTTTGCTCAGGAAGTTGTACTCTGTTCCAATACGTTCAAGGCTATTCCCTGTTCTCTATGATATCAGATATAATGTATTCGGTTACACGCTGAGGTCTTTGATCTACTTGGACTTGACTTTCATGCAGGGTGATAGATATGGGTCTATTTGTATTCTTCAAAATACAGACATCCAGTTAGACCAGCACCATTTGTTGAAGATGCTTTTCTTTTTCTATTGTATTATTTTGTCAAAAATCAAAAATGTGGGTTTACTTATGGGTGTTTGATTAAATTTCATTGATCAACCTGTCTGTTTTTATGCCATTCCATGCTGTTTTTTATTACTATTGCTCTTTATTAGAGCTTGAATCAGTGATAGTGATACTTCCAAAAGTTCTTATATTGTACAGGATTGTTTTAGCTATCATGGGTTTTTTGTTTTTTCATATGAAGTTGAGTGTTGTTCTTTCAAGATTTCTAAAGAATTATGTTGGAATTTAATGGGGATTGCATTGAATCTGTAAATTGCTTTTGGTAATATGGTCATTTTTATTATGTTAATCCTACTCATCCATGGGCATAGGAGAGCTTTCCATCTCCTGATATCTTCCTCAATTTCTCTCTTCAGAGACTTGAAGTTCTTGTCATACAGATCTTTCACTTGCTTGGTTAGAGTCACACCAAGATATTTTTTTATTGTTTGTGACTATTTTAAACGGTGTTGTTCCCCTAATTTCTTTCTCAGCAAGTTTATTGTTTGTATAAAGGAGGACTACTAATTTTTTTTGAGTTAATTTTGTATCCAGACACTTTGCTGAAGATGTTTATCAACTTTAAGACTTGTCTAGTAGAATTTTTGGGTTTATTTATATATACTATCATATCATCTACAAATAGTTGATAGTATTGTTCTCTTAGTTTCTAATTGATTTCTGCCCTGAGTTTGATTATTTTCTACAGTCTACTCCTCCTCGGGTGTGTTTGCTTCTTTTTGTTCTAGAGCTTTCATGTTGATGTTAAGTTGCTAGTATGATATTTCTCCAATTTCTTTTCTTTTCCTTTTTTTTTTTTTTGGTTTTTGAGACAGGGTTTCTCTGTGTAGCCCTGGCTGTCCTGGAACTCACTCTGTAGACCAGGCTGGCCTCGAACTCAGAAATCCGCCTGCCTCTGCCTCCCAAGTTCTGGGACTAAAGGCATGTGCCACCACTGCCCGGCTTCTCCAATTTCTTTATAAAGGCACTCAGTGCCATGAACTTTCCTCTTAGCACTGCTTTCATTGTGTCCCATACGTTTGAGTATGTTTTTGCATTCATTTTCATTGAAATCTAGAAAGTTTTTAATTTATTTCTTCCCAGTGGTCATAGAGTTATTCAGTTTCCCTAAGTTTGTAAGTTTTCTGTTGTTTCTGTTGTTATTGATACCTAGCATTAATACATGGTGGTCTGATTGTGGAGGGTTGTTTTATTTTTCTTGTATCTGTTGAGACTTGTTTTGTGACTGAGTATATGGCCAATTTTGGAGAAGGTTTTGTGAGGTGTTGAGAAGAAGGTACATTCTTTTGTGTTTTGGTGAAATGTTCTATTGATATTCATTAGGTCCATTTGAATCATAACTTCTGTTAGTTTCATTATTTCTGTTTAGTTTCTGCTTGGATGATCTATCCATTAGTGAGAATGGGGTGTTGAAGACTCCCACTATCAATGTGTGTGGGTCAATGTGTGATTTAAGCTTTAGCAATTTTTTTTTTTTTAAAAAACAAATGTATGTGTCCTTGTATTTGGCGCATAGATATTCAGAATTGAGACATCATCTTTGAGGATTTTTCTATTGATGAGTATAAAGTTTCCTCCCCCTCTCTTTGGGTTAATTTTAGTTAATTAATATATAATAAAATAAGCCTATTTTATTAGATATTAGAATGACTACTCCAGCTTGCTTTTTGTTACAGCCCTTTACTCTGAGGTAATTTCTATATTTATTGCTGAGGTGTGTTTCTCGTATGTGGCAGAATGATGGATTCTGTTTATGCATCCACTCTGTTAGCCTGTGTTTTTATTGGAGAATCGAGATCACTGGTGTTCAGGGATATTAATGACCAATGATTGTTAATTTCTGTTATTTTGATGTTAGGGGTGGTAGTGTGTGTGTGTGTGTGTGTGTGTGTGTGTGTGTGTGTGTGTGTGTGTGTGCTTTTGGTTTTACTTGTGTGAAATTATTTATTTCTTGTGTTTTCTAGTGTGATAGTTAGCCTCATTGGGTTGGAGTTTTACTTTGTGTATCCTATGCAGGGCTGAATTTGTGGATAGATATTTTTTAAATTTGGATTTATCATGGAATATCTTGTTCTTTCCATCTGTGGTGATTCAAAGTTTTTCTGGGCATAGTAGTCTGAACTAACATCTGTGGCCTCTTAAAGCCTCCAAGACGTCTTCCCAGGACCTTTTGGCTTTTAGGTTCTCTGTTGAGAAATCAGGTGTAATTCTAATAAGTCTGCCTTTATATGCTGCTTGGCCCCCTTTCCCTTGTGGCTTTTAATATTCTTTTCTATTTTCTGTACATTAAGTGTTTTGATTATTATGTGGCAGGGGGACTTTGTTTTCTGGTCCAATCTATTTGTGTTCTGTAAGCTTCTTGTATGTTTATAAGCATCTCTGTTTTTCTATGATTTTGTTGAAAATCTTTTCTGGTCCTTTGAGGTGGGGATCTTCTTCTTCTATTCCTATCCTTTCATAGTGTTCCAAATTCCCTGGATGTTTTATGTCAGAAACTTTTTAGATTTAAAGGTTTTTTTAATCAGTATATTGATATTTTCTATTGTATCTTCTACGCCTGACATTCTGTCTTCCATCTCCTGTATTCTGTCGGTGATGCTTGCATCTGTTGTTCCTGTTCTCTTCCCTAGGTTTGCCACCTCCAGGATTCCCTCATTTTGTATTTTCTTTATTGCTTCCATTTCCATTTTCAGGTCTTGAACAGTTTTATTCATTTTCTTCACCTGTTTGATTATATTTTCCTGAATTTTTAAAAAAGAAATTTGTTAGTTTCCTCTTTAAAGGCCTCAATTATCTTAAAGATTGGATTTAAAGTCATTTTCTTGTGCTTCAGCTGTGTTATGATATCCAGGACTTGCTGTAGTAGGATAGCTAGACTCTCCTGACTCTTATTGTTTGTGTTCTTATGTGGGCCTTAAGTCATATGGTTGTCCTTGGTGATGGCAGGTCTCAGGGCGTGTAGACACAATTGTGGGCTGGAAAATGGAGTTCAGGAGACAGGGTGCAGCTTACAGCTGTTGGGCATGCTTTAGGGAGACTTGGTATGTAGGGGGTTGAGGGGAGAGATTTAACCTGATTTTTCTCTGGTGCTACAGGCCTTGGGAATGCAGGAAGAGTTATAGGCTGGAAAATTGAATGTAGGGGACAGGGTGCAGTTTGCCACTGCAGGGTGTTTCCCAGGAAGACTTGGCAGGCAAAGGTTCTGGGGTGGGGTCCTAGCTGGCTGTCCAGGTGCTGGCAGGCCTACAGAAGTACAACCAGAGCAGTGAGCCAGAAATTGGACCTCAGGGAATAGGGCAGAGCTTACTGCTGCTGAGTGTGTCCCTCCGGGGGGGGGGGACCACCTGGCCAGGATTGTGGGAGCAGCAGGGGTCTCACCTGGTTGTCTCTGGTGCCAGCAGATCTCCAGCAATGCAAGGAGACCGATTTTTTTTCTTTCATGTCAAAATTTCCTTAGGTTTTAGAAAACAATGCTGGCTTAAAAAACGAATGAAAATAATTAGTTGTACATTCTAGAAGACATTATGTAATATAGTGAGGCTATTTATTCTTTGCATGTGTAGAGGAACTCACTGTTAATGCCATCTGGACTTCAAGTTTTCTTTGGGGAGTATATTTAGTTACATAGCCATTTTTTTTTTTTTATAGAGTTGAAGGAATATTCAGATTATATATTTTATTTTCTCAAGTGTTGTATTAGTCAGGGTTCTCTAGAGTCACAGAACTTATAGGTAGTCTCTATATAGTAAGGGAATTTGTTAATGACCTACAGTCTGTAGTCCAACTCCCCAGCAATGGTCAGCAGTAGCTGTGAATGAAAACCCGAGGATCTAGCAGTCGCTTAGTCCCACAAGACTTGAAGGCGAAGAAGATGGAATCTTCCTCCTTCCAATGTCCTTATGTAGATCTCCAGCAGCAGGTGTGGCCCAGATTAGAGGTGAGCATACCACCACACCTGAAACTTGTGTCTTCCAGACTCAAGATCTAGATCCCAGGTGAGCCTTCTAGTTCTGGATTGTAATTCACTCCAGATATAGTCAAGTTGACAATCAGAAATAGCCACTACAAGTGTTGTTTTTTGAAATGTCCACTCTAAAATTCTGCATTTATTGCCATAAAGATATCCATTTCAAATCAACTGGATCTACAAGTGTGCCCTCCTTCCCATCCCCAATACTGGGTTTTGTTTGTTTTCATAGTTATTTATCAGTCTTTAAGATGACTTTTCATTGTCATTTGTTCTTTTCTATTTTAGTATAAGATTTTTATTTCATTAATTTAAATTTAATATTTATTGTATTTTCTTTGCTTTTAGCTTGATTGTATTTTGTTACTTGAGGTACTTAAATAATAGGTTTTTTAATTCTTAATTTTCAAATATACTCCACCATGACAATAAACTTCACTCTCATAATTAGTCTATTGTTTCTCAGATGTTTTCATTTGCTATATATCTACTTTCATGTCATACAAGATATTTTTGGACTTCATTTTTATTTCTTTTTAATTGCTTACTTTCTTATTCAAACTTATTTTATATTCAAGTTTTCTTTTTCTGATGCAAAATCTTGCTTTGTAGCTCAAGGAAGCTTCAAACTTGTTTGTAATGCAGGCTAGTTTTTAAGTTGCAATCTTCCTAACTCAGTCTCACAAATACTGGGGTTACAGGTACGTGCCACCACAAACAGTTGTATATTGGAGATAGCTTCTTGGCTAGTAACAGGAGTTCATTTCATGTCCATTTCCCCCAATCAGAAGTAGAGTCTGTCTGACTTGCACCTATGTAGGCCCTGTTCATGCTGTTGCATATATATATACATATATATATATATACATATATATATACACACACACACACATACATACACACACACATAGAATATATATATATATATATATATATATATATATATATATATATATATATTCAAGAATATATATGTATATATTCTTGTGTCTTGGAAACACTGTTTTCTCAGTGACATCTATCCCCTCTGGCTCTTATGGTTTTTCTGCCTCCTCTTCTGCATATGTCAATGAATTCTCATTATTTTGTAGGATATCGGGATAATATAGTACCTGGATTACATGTGAGGCTTTGTTTTTTGTTTTTGTTTTTGTTTTTTTTTTTTTAAAGATTTCATTTATTTATTTTATGTATATGAGTACACCGTAGTTGTCTTCAGACACACCGGAACAGGGCATCTGATCCCATTACATATGGTTGTGAGCCACTATGTGGTGGCTGGGAATTGAACTCAGGACCTCTGGAAGAGCAGTCAGTGCTCTTAACCACTGAGCCATCTCTCCAGCCCCGAGGCTTTGTTTTTAGTATATCATAATTTTATTAGTTTTAAATTATTCTTTGTAAGTTTTGTTTGAATATGTTACTTTAAATAAAAATGGAAAAGGTCCTGGCTTATGTTATTTTTAACTTTTCAATTTTGAAATAATTCACGGAAAATGAATTCATGGAAAGATATATAAACAATTCATAGATATTTATGAACTCCATACCAATTTTGCATTAGCATATGCATCTATATAAGAATACTTTATATGTAGCCAATTTTGAGTATCTGTGGGTATACTTTTATGCAGACTAATCATAAATATGCACAAAGACATATATATTTGTGAAGAAATTCCTACAATCAAAGTATAGAACTGAAACTTTGTCATGTTACCCAATTCCAGTAGCATCCATCCATCTCTTAAATTCAAACCAGTAATATGTTCTCCATCTCTATAATTTTGCCAGTTTAATAATATTATAAAATTTTAATTACATATTATATAACCTTTGAAATGGACTTAAAAAATTAATAGACTATATTTTAGAGCAATTCTAGGTTTACAGAAAACTGAGCAAACAGTACACGTTTTCTGTAATTCTATGTTTTTTCTATTGAGTATTAGTGTGGTATATTTATTATTATTGATACATCAGTTCTTAATGTACTATTGTTAACTACATAGCTTGTGATGTATAATGCCATATTTGCAAAATTACAGAGCATTTTCACTTATTAAAATTCTGTGTCCTCTATTCATCACTCTTCTTCTCTTGACATTTTAAACTTTATAGTCTTTGCTAGAATGTCATATAATTGGCTAGCTTTTTTTGACTTAATAATAGACATTTCAGGTTCTTTCGGGGTTTCCTTTGTAGCTTCACAATTCATTCATTTTTGGTAACAAATGATATTTAATTATATGAACGTGCCACAGGGCATTCATTTCTATAAGTATGTATTGATTACCTCCAACTTTCAGTCATTATGCATAAAGCTGATGTCGACATTTATGTATAGACTTTCATATGCACACAGGTTTTCAACTTACTTGGATAAATATCAAAAAGTGAAAAAGCTTAACTATATTTAGGAGTGTCTTAGTTAGGGTTTTACTGCTGTGAACAGACACCATGACCAAGGAGAGTCTTATAAGGACAACATTTAATTGGGGCTGGCTTACAGGTTCAGAGGTTCAGTCCACTATCATCAAGGCAGGAACATGGCAGCGTCCAGGCAGGCACGGTGCAGGAGGAGCTGAGAGTTCTACATCTTTATCTGAAGGCTGCTAGCAGAATACTGACTTCCAGGCAGCTGGATGAAGGTCTTTAGCCTACTCCCACAGTGACTTGCCTACTCCAACAAGGCCACACCTCCTAATAGTGCCACTCCCTGGCCCAAGCATATACAAAACATCACAAGGACTATGTTTGGTTTTGAATATAACTGCCAGTTTTTGAAAGTTATCCTCTCATCTTTCATTTTCACCAGTAATGAAGGAGAACTGCTATTTCTCCATACTCTTAATAAGTATTTGGTGTTTTCAAAGTCTTTGTTTCAACCATTTTTATGAAGGAAAAACTAACTCATGGATGTTTGAATTTGCATTTTCTAATGACATATGATGCTAAGAAAATTATCTATTCTCTGTGATAAGATATTGATGTCATATGCATTATTTCCCTGAGTTACCTGCAAATTGGTACATTATCAGTAATTTTTTTCTCATTGCTGAGCTTTATTCTGAAGAAGGAGAATGGTTGAATTTGGTTATCTAATGAAATGGTTTTTTTTGTGTTGTCCCAATTTTGGAACTATTAAGAGTAGAACTAGAGGAAGATATCTGACATTGCTCTCTGGCTTCCACACACAGACATACAAATGCTTGAATATCCGCATGAGCAAGCATACATACTTGTGTATACATTACATACATGCACGCATGAAGTCTAAATATATGTTTGCATGTTTGTAAAAAAACACCATAAACTTTCAAATACCTACTGGTTATCATGTATAGTGATAGAAATCTTCAAATATTTTAAATTATATAGTTACATTTACATATATATATATATATATATTTCTGTTAACAACTAACTGTTGCGGAAAATATTAAAAAAGAAAGGAATGTATAGCATGTTCCCACGCTACACTCTGGTTCTCTCATTCCCTTCGACCTGGATGACCATGCACTGGTGGGCAATGGCCGACCTGCTTTAATCTCTTGGAGCTCTGAGTCAAAGCTCCACGATCTCTCCACCCAGTTCACTAGGTTCCTACTTCTGGGTCGCTACCACACCAGCCCCATGCTTCAATACCCCCATGGCCTCTGTGGTGCAAATCAGGCAAACCCACACTTTGCTGGTGTACCTTTCTCTCTGGAACCCAGATGAGCCACTGCATGAAGGAAAACGCAACACAAACTTAGCTCAGAAACAACAGTAACTCAATCTCTGGGTGCAACAACCAAAACCTAATTTTGTAAACCCTAACAAAATCTGCTTCCTCTGGTGTCGAATCTTTGCAGATCTACCATGATACCAGGAGACCCTAGTAGCTACATCTTACCTATCTGCTGTCCCTGTTCCAAGAAGACCTAACTCTCTCCTACTTTCTCTCTTCCTCCCTCCAACTCGGAAGTCCCTCCTACACACTCAGTGATTGGCTCCTTTATTCATTAGGGGATTAGTTCACAAGAAGTCACAGGTGTAACTCACTCCTTGTCTGAAGCCCCTCCCACGAGGACAGAATTAGCATCAAATTACAAACAGCCCCAGGGCTATCCACAACAACTAACTATTACAAAATTGTGTTCTTAAAACTTACTGTACTGAGAAATTAAAAAAAAAAGAATAGGGCTAGTATGAATATCAGTGTGCAGATTTTTGAGTATATGTAAGTCTGTTTTGTTAGTTGGATATAGGAATCTGACCTTGCTTTACTTTAAGCCTTTCCATTTCCCCCTTTCCACTATCGTTTCTTGTTATACTGCTTAAGATTCCAGTGTCATGATAAGAGTATTGAGAATAAACACTGTGACACTGACTTTAACAAGAAAACAGCCATTATTCCAACATTAAAAAGGCTTTTGGTTAAACTTTTCTTCAAATATTCTTTATAATGTTGACTATATCAAACATTTGTAGTTTGTATAATTTTAAAAAAGTTACTAACATCTTTTGATTTACTTGCGTGTGTGTGCGTGCATGTGTATCATGATATACTTGTGGAGGTCAGAAGGCAAGTTGTAGAAGTTAGTTCTTTGCTTTCACTATGTGGGTCCTGGGGATCAAACTCAGGTGATCAGGCTTTGCAGCAAGCATATTTAATGGTGGAGCTATCTTGCTGGCTTACAATCTCATGTTTCTAATTTTCTTCTGTTTTGGTCTTTCAAATCATGACTGATTTATTCTCCAGTTGGCTAATAGCTCAATGCTTATAGTGTTGTTTCAGTTATTTAATTCTGACTTGAAACAAATGTTAGTTGTTCTTTTCTGTCCCTGGAAAAGATTTCACTTTGAAAAAAATCTTTAGTTCTAGTTTTGGCATACTATCAGTTACTTTCTATAAAGTCAATAGCTATGTGTAATGGGTTATCTTGTTTATAATTTGTTATTATATTTGGCTGCCTACATTTTTAATTTTCTTTAATTATGGCCATATAATTGTTTGAGTTGGAGATTTCTAATTCTAAGGATAGCTTTGACCTAGGAAATAAGTGGTCATATTCTTGTTTAATACTCAGTTGATATTCCTTTGACTTATATAATTTTACATCTGGAAGTTTAGTCATTATATTAACTGATTTACTCATTGCTATGACCAAATTACTGACAAAAGTGTCTGAAGGAAGATATTTATTTTGTCACTGGCATGATAGGAGCTTATAGTATGGCTTGCTCATGTTTCAGCAAGAAATGTCTCAGTCAGAAACAGGAATTCTCTAGCAAGAGCCAGAAGAAGATATATTTGAAACTCAACCTTAGTAACCCACTTCTGCCATCTGGGTCACAATCTCATAGATTCTACTTTCACATCAAAACAATGTTACCAGCTGAGGACTAAGTGTTAAATCACATGAGCCTCTGCGGGACATTTTCCACCATTGTCTAGTTTGACTCATTCATCCTTCAAACAAGAAAACTGGGATCTATTTGCAAATGAAGTGCTTTAAACTCAGAGATAATATATAATCTACTCCATAAATTTATCTTTGCAGCAAAAGAGATACCATCATATAGGAATAAGCTTGTCTTTGCTATGTGGTGATTTTCTACCTGGGTAATGCAGATGAGGTTAGGGTAGTATAGAGATCAGCATTTGCTTATGGCATTGATTTAGTCTGCATAGAGGCAAAGATGGGGTGTTTGTTTCCCTCTAAACATCAATTTCTGGCATAGCAAATGTGCTTGGTTCACCATTTACTTACATGCAAATAGTATTCCTTGGGATGAACTTTTAGTCTTGAGTTTCTTTATTTGGATATATATATATATATATATATATATATATATATATATACCTTAGATAACCTTTGTTTTTGTTACCCATGGTTGCTTTCTAATTTCAAGTATCATGCTGGGTTTATTTCTGAGATACTTGAACTTTGAAATTAACTGAACTATAGAGCTGTTGGGAGGGGTATGTGAGTGAGCTGAAGAGGCAGGAAGCAGAGAAGAGGATTAATGGCTTTGGCTGAAACCAAAGCACCCTGGGTTTAAGAACTACATGGTATTTTTGTTCTTTGGACAGCTATATCAGAGTTTTAAATCCCTTAGTGCTGGTTTGTACATGACCTTATCCAAATCTCTCTATCGTGCAGTCTCTGCTGCTCTCCTAAAATGCTTTCCCAGCAGACCCATTGTGAAATTATATTTCCTGCACACACTTAGGATTGGTTTCTAGAAACAAGGCTGGCTCTTTTATATAGGAGATATCAAATAGCAACTTGGCCAAGAAGTATTTCTTTCCCTTCTAAAAATATAACTGAATTCTCCCCAATCCTATGAACGCCTTCAACTTTAAATGAACTATGGAAATATAGTTCACTATGTGACCACAAATTATTCAATTTGGACTCATTTTTTTCTCTAATGTTTAGGTATTGGTTTCTGAGCAAGTAAAAAATATCTTCATGTTTTAGATTTATATATTTTTAGGTTGAAACTTTATCATTACATATTCTGACTGGGTTAAGAATAAAATATGATAACAGATGCCAAAGTGTATCATGAATATACAGAAATTGTTATAAGGATAACATAATTTGTAAGTACTAATTGCATACCTATCATATATTATTTACTTTAATCAATTATATATAATCAACAATTACATTTATCTTTTGTCTTTCTTTTAAATTATCTTGAAATAAAAAAGAAACAGAAAATTACCCTTCTCTCAGAGATGAAGAAAGCAAGTGTATTAATTTTTTATCACTGATATAAAAACCTATTACAACTAGAATGCTTTAAAACAATATACATTTAAAAAATCTGTAACGTTAAAACACTATCAGCAGTGTGTTGTTTCTGGAAGCTTTGATGACAAATTTGCTTCCAAGATTCCTCAGATTATTGATAGATTTCAGTTTCAGTGATTGCTGAACTCAGGTCCCAGTTTTCTTGCTGGCCATTGGCCAGAGCACTTTCTTAGCTTTTCAAGGCTACCTGTATTTGCTGCTCGTGGTTCTCTTCATTTTCAAAGCAGCAGTTAGTTCTCACCACTCTTGACTCTCTTCAGGTTTTTATTCTGCATTGCTCTTCTCCTTTAAAGGATTCATGTAAGTATACTGGACCCACTTGGAGAATACAGGGTAATCCTTACATGTTAAACATAGTAGATTATCATTTATTACCATCTGCAAAGGCCCTTTGGCCATGTGATGTTTACATATACACAGTTGTAATACTAGTGGATAAAGATCATGGGAAATAAAATCATGATACTATGCTAAGAGAACCATTTTTTGTTCAATTTTAATATGTATGTTTGTAGACAGATAAAATAAAAGTAATAAAAATAATTAATGCCACTCAACACAATGAACTATGATTGTATATTAAGGTACTTGGCTCATCTATTTAAGTACTTTTTGCCCCCCCCCTTTTCCCTCATTTTCCTCTATCCCTCCCAGGTCCTTCCCTTCCTGTACCTCCCATGATTATTTTGTTCCCCCTTCTAAGTAGGATTGAAGCATCCACACTTTGGTCTTCCTTCCTCTTGAGCTTCATGTGGTCTGTGAGTTGTATTTTGGGTATTCTGAGCTTTTGGGCTAATATCCACTTATCAGTGAGTATATACTGTGTGTTATTTTGTGCCTGGATTACCTCACTCAGGATGATATTTTCTAGTTACATATATTTGCTTGTGAATTTCATGAAGTCAAGTACCTTTTGTTTTGTTTGTTTTATAATTTTCTTTCTAATTGTGTGATTGACAGCTTCCACATAAAGACTGTCTACCCCAGTATTATGGTTGTTTATTACTGTGGCTTTCTATATATGATGTTGCAGTTAGTGTTCATGTTTTACTACACTTTTCTGTTTCTGACCCTTCTCTATGGTCTTTGAGGTATGCTTATTTGCTTGTATTCTGCTATTTTAAACAAGTTTCTCATCATCAATAACACCAGTGTTACTGCACCATAAACAACAAAACAAACAGACATTGTGTCTGATCATATAGTGTTGACTGCTACTAGTGTGTAGCTTCTCTAACATTTATAGTGACATGATTTTATGGAAAGCTTCCTTGTTCCTCTGGATTTTACAGTATTTCCAGCTCCTCTTCAGAGATGATCCCTGAGCCTTAGCTGTAAGGATTGTATTATAGATGTATCAACCGGGACTGGACAACCTACATCTTTATTACTTTTAAAATACCAACTTGAACTGTTGGATCTATAGTTACATCACTCACTCATTTCTCATATTAACTTGTATTAATTTGTTTTGTTTTTCTGGTTTAGTCTCGTTTATCAATTTTGCTGATTTTTAATTTGTGTGTGTAATATATGTGATATATGTGTATATATATATATATATATATATATATATATATATATATATATATATATATATATATATATAGAGAGAGAGAGAGAATCTGTGTGTATCTCTGTGTGTGTGTGGTGATCAATTCTGGGTGTCCTGTTCTACCACTCTGAATTTTGGAGATGGTCTTTTTACTGAACTTGGAGCTCCTGATTGGCTAGGCAGTCTGGCCAGCAAACTGTAGGGAACAATCTGCTCAACAGATGTGTGCTGCCATGCCCTGCTTCTACATGAGTGCTCAGAGTCTCAACTCACATTTTTATAGTTGTATGACAAGAGCATTGCTGATTATCTCTCTTCAGAATCTGGTTGACCTTTAGGAGCATTGTGGTTTGGCTTTGTTAATTTTATATTATGTTCTTGTGTTTTACTGATTACTAAAAAATAAGAACTTATGTACATGACATATGCATATATATGTATATATATATGTGTGTATATATATATGTGTGTGTATATATATATATATAATCAAGTTAAAATCTATCTCCTCAAATATTTATTGTTTCATTAGGATGAATAAATTAAAATTAATTTAATCAATCATTTTTAAATGTACCTTGCATTATCATTATACATATTCATCCTGACGAGCACAGAACATGAGAACTTCTTACTACTATCTAACTAATTTTGTAATCATCAATCAACTTTTTGCCCTTTCCTGCCCCATCTTTATTTTAGAGCAATAGTATTTTTTTCTACATGTAAGAAATATTAACTATAAATCAGCATGCTGTGTTATGCTGGCAGCAACCTCAAATTCTTTGCATTACTGCATCTCTTGAATGCATTGCTTTCTGGTGCACAACTGCAATTTAATGCATATCCATAACTTCTCATTCTAATACATGATTGTTAGTATAGTGCAATATGGATGTCAAGTTACTGATCACATCACAGGTGCTGGAGTTTGTCTTTTGGAACAACACCATTCACCATTGTCTCCAAAGGCTCTGAAAACAAAATATAATTGTACCCTTATTTGCTCATATTTCTAGAGGCTAGAACTGCAAAATGAAAATATTGGCAGGGCTATGTTATTTTTGCAGGTTCTATGGAACAATTTAATAGCTTTTGTTAGCTTCAAGAATTTTTGGCTTGTGGCATCATCACTAGCTCTGTTGACATATGCTGCTATCTTTTTTGTTGTTCAAATTTCACCCTCTCTTTTTATACAGGTAGTAGTAATCATTGGATTTGTGGTCCATGCAAACATATTACTACATTTTCTGTTGATAAAACAGAATAGATGGGATTAAGTTATTTATAAATAAGAGAAGCTTATTTAGCTCATAGTTCTAGAGTATGGAAGTTCAAGAGAAGATGTGCATAGCTGAAGATAGCTTTAGGTTGCATTGCAACATGATGGTAAGACAGTGGGGATATGGAAACATATAAAAGAGAAAAAGCTCTAGGAGCACATTCAGCTCAGGACCCAGACTTGCAACACCTAACCACTTCCATGAGATCAACCCAGTCTCTAAAGAAAAGAAAAGAACCAATCCCTTTCAGCCTCTTAAAAGGCCACGCATCCTAACATTTCACAGTAACATTCAGATTTCAACATGAGTTTCAGAGGGCAAGACATACTCAAAAAGTTTATAGTATACTTTCATGTTGAGTTTATTACTACATAAGACTCAGTTCTTTCTATATAAGATCACAACCACAGGTATTGAGTATTATAACTTCAAAATCTCTTTGGAGAGGACATAATTCAATCATAATAGCCTTTATACTTGAAGACATGCTTTTGGATTGTGGCTTTTAATTTTTAAATTTTATTAAGTTTTATTTGTATACATTCATATACTCTCAAACAGATATGGTGATTTTGTTCTTTGGAAATATATATATATATATATATATATATATATATATATATATATATATACACACACACACACACACACACACACACACACACACACACATACATATATATATATGCATTTTGCCTGGATGTATATCTTTTACTACATATGTGCAATACCAATGGAGGCCTAGAAAAGGGTGTCAGATTCCCAGGAAATAGAGTTATAGCTAATTGTAATTAAAAGATATGAATCATAACTAAGTACTCAAGGTTAAGATATTCATCTGAACATATGGAATAAGGTTTCATTTTGTACCATTGGCATGACTGAAAACTTTATTTTGTTTGTGGATGGTGAATTGAGCGTATCTTTCTGTCTAGACCTACTACTGCAGTTTATCTAACTGATTGTTTATTCTGTGTGTACACTATCAACCACTATTGTTATCTGTAGATACATGATGGATACTACTCATCTATCCTGAGTATAAAAGACAAAATATCTTGATTGCCTTCTGAATATAAAATGATTGCTTTAGTGTTAATATTAGTTGTATTATTGTGGCCATTAGATCTTGTACAGGGAAGGAGCCTTCAGTTTCTGCTGACTCTCACATACCATTTCTATTAACTGTATTAATAGTTGTTTCTTCATATAATGGGATAACTTTGATTTTTACCAGAAACAAGCACAAATCCACATATGCCATGGCCAGGTTTCCTAAGGATCATGTTCATGTAACTTGCTTTTTGTTTCATTGTCATCTTCTTAAAACAGAGTTTTTAATTGCTTGTATATTTTTCTTATTAGCATAACATGTCTACCTGAGTAATAATCATATCACAGTTTATTTCTGTAATATTTTTATATGTATTAGTATTACAATTGGTAGCCTGTGTTCTGTAGGTGTGTGGCTGTATATCAGAAACATATATTCCAATGACTTTTTCTTACATTTTAGTCATCTAAGCACCCTACACTATTCAGATATTCTCTTAGACCAATGGCATACATTCATTCTTTTAATAAAATTCAAATGGATTTTATTATTTTATTATTTGTGACATCACATGCATTTCATTTTTCATATGTGAATTGACACATTATCAATAATAGTAACCTATCTAAAAATTTTCAGTCGTGTACTGTGATTGATGTTGTTATAAGATTCGTAAAAATACATATTGACAGTCTAGTTTTTTTCAGAAATGGAATAGTTTGCTCCTTTCATGTCAATCTGTGCACTGTATACTTTGCTACTAATATGAGTTTCTCTCTCCTTTGTCTTTGATGTTTACTCCTGTAACATGGCATTAACACCTGTTGCAAGATGCTCTGTGTGTGCATTGTAGTCAAGTTCTCAGATGCCGGTGGTGGCTGCTTATGCACCACGGATGTTTGAGCATGTGCTATACTATCGACTTTTACAACATTGCCATCTGCTTCTAGAACAAAGCCATTCATTACTCTGTTTTTAAACCATGTTCCATGTCTGTCTGTCAGGTGACTCACAGCATATTGTCATTTATTATTGTGCTTAAAAGGGTGGGCTGTCAAGCCAAATTATTTGTGTTTGAATTTGAAAGTATTGATTGTTAACTCTGAGGTCTTGAACACCTCAATTTGTATTTCTGCTCTTTCATTTCTATAAAATGGCAAGGATATCTCAAAAATTTGTACATATTAATACATGATTGGATTTCAAACACTGAGTAAAATGTCGTGAAGTATATGTGACAACAGTAATGATGGTGATGATATGGTATTCCTTGATTTCTTGTCATGAGTGCCATCCTCAATTTTGCAGCTAACATGCAAGTCTTTATGGTCAAATAATGATACTTGCAATAGTATTAAAAGACTGTGGTATAAGTGTATGCAATGGAATGCTGACTCTCTTAGAATCAATGCTATCTGGAGTATTCTATTAATCTTAACATGGTTATTTTCTCCTCTTCTATCATCATTTTCCCCCTAATATACTTGACCATCTACTCTTAGGTTGTAGTTATCAACTTATTTGCTTGTAATGTCTGGAAATATACCATGGTGAAATGCTCCAACATCAGAGAATTGTATGAATATATGTCATGTTATTGCCTTTAGCATCATTGGCATGTCTTTGTGGCCTAATAATAGTCTCCTTATGAATGTTACCTTTATTCCTATATCTTGTTCATCTTGGTATATTCTTAAGTTATTTGCTCCTGTATCACATCTACCTACTTTTGCATTATAGAAACCACATAGGTTTTTCTCATGCACCATGGTTGTCTGAGCATGCAGTAGGAATCTTAACTGTCTACTGCTCTAAAGGAAAACAGTTTTACGCATTGCCTATATATCAGTTTGTATTTTCTGGTTGTTTTTTCCTAGTACATGGATCTCTGCTCCCTCAACATGCTGGTATTTTCCTGTACCATCGCTATCTGTTCCAATTTTATAGATGTTATCTCATGTCACTAGTCTTCTTGTGCATCATAGTCCAGTGCTCAAATGTGTCCAATGCACTATGACTGCTTAAGCATGTAACAATAATTTCTCATGTGTTTTATCAGTGTGATCTGCTCCTAGACTGAAGGGAACCATGATTTATTAATTTCAAAATGATAGCATGTCTACTTGTTACAGCATAATTTTAACTCACATCACAAAATTGTATAACTAAGCAGCATGATCAGATGCTCTAGTACAAATGATGACTATTTGTATATCATAGTCACATGGTTTTCTGGGCATATGCTGCCAGGTCTCCCTTGATATATGTAACATCTATTCATACAGTAAAGCTCTTTGCTCCTGTGTGATAGCTCATTTATAAGGCATGAAACCATCTGTCTGGGCATCACAGCATGACGTTCTTCTTCTGTATCATATCTATGTATCTTAGCTCTCATGGCGTTAGTGCTATGTCATAGTATAGGTTGCTTTTGTGAGATCTTATCAAATGTACAAACACTGCTCATGGCTTTTATCACCTCTCGCTTTCTATGGGATTTCTCTACGTGTCTTGGCTAAATGTTTCTGAATAAATATTCATGTATTGAGATTTTTTTATCTTTATAACATATGCACCTGTGAATTAGCTACTCATGGCTATTTTCTACTATATCTTGTCTCTTGTATCTATGTGGCAGGCTCATTTTCAATACTTTTATGACATATTCTGCTGTTTTATTGTGTTGGAAGTTCTACTGTGATCATGCATTCATTCCTCATTATTGAATTGAAAATGCAACCATCATTGTCTGCTTTGTAATAAAGTTGGAAATTCCTGTACCTTGACTATCACGTTTGGACACTATAATTATTTCTTACTTCAATGTTTTTACCTCCTTCTGCTTCCTCAGTATCTACTACTATATGCTGGATATCAGCTCATGTTGTGGAACCTTCAGTGTGCATAGTGGTCAAATGCTCACATTCCTGTGGTGGCTGCTCATGCACCACAGATGTTTAAGCATACACTATGGTGTCTACTTTTGCTACATTGCCTTCTACTTCTGGACCTAAGCCATTTGTTTCTGTGCTCTATGATTTTACTTTTGACACATTGCTCTAAGGAATCATGATGTCATCAGAGTAGCACACAGTGTTTACTCTAAAACTAGATTCTAGTTTTGAAACCTGGTTTTGTCATTTAATAGTTTGGTGTTCTTGAACAAGATATTTTTCTCTCCATTGTCTATGTTTTGTCCACTCTAAAATAATAATATTACTTTCTTATAGGGTTATTATGAGTACTTAACAACTTGAATGTAATATGCTAACTTAGTGCCTGGCACATAGTAAATTCCAAATACTTCCTGATATTGTTATATTATTTGCATTATATCTTGTTCTAGATGATCTTTTAATGTTATAACTTGGTTTCTTATTTTAAATAAGTGTCATATACTCCTTCTGCAAAGTTAATCACTGCTTTATTAATAATGCTTCTCTGAGCAGGAAGAGCACCATTGTTGACTACCAGTTTTACTTGTATCATAATTGGCAACACGTTTCAAGGTATGCTTGAGTGTATTATAATAAAAAACTGTTTTTCTTGCACATGGACATTTTCCCATTCATCATTGAGTCTCACTATATTCTTTGCTCCAAGACCAGCATATACTTCCCATATTATGGCTTCTTGATCATGTATTGTGATTTAACTAGCTCATTTTCTAGACACTATGACAATATCCCTGACAGAAGCAACTTAAGGAAACTGAGTTTATCATGGCGGGGAAAGGATGGCAGTTGTAGCAGCCTGATCTGTGGTTGAGGGAATTTATAGAGTAGTTTGTTCTCATTTTGGCAGCTCAAGAAGCAGAATGAACACAGTGGGAACCGAAACCACATATAATCCTCAAAGACTCATCCAAATGACCAACTTCCATCATTCAGGTCTCTTGGTTTCCCCCATTCCCCCACAAAATGCCTTCATCTGGGGACCATGTGTTCAAGAATATGAGCCTGTAGGTGACATCATGGGCAAGTGGAAACTCATGTTGATTCAATGTTCCTGTATTATGGCCATCTTTTGGAAAATTGGGGGTTTAATTTCATTCTCTATTTCTGCTGATATTGTTACCTTGGTGAAATGAAGTCTCCTAATTTCTTTCATTTATAGTGATGACTCATTGCTTATGTTGCAAATTTCAATTTTAAAGAAATATATTTGTGTGATCAATCTTCATTATGTTTATTAATGAGGAAAATAGCCTTTTATTAATAATGGTAACATGGAATCACTGTTCTGGGAAGTGCATTTTCAAGTAATTATTTTTGTGATACTCAGCATGTATGGCAAGAGCTTGTATCACATGCTAGGCAAACATGCTTTACCAATTCTTTATTGTATTTTCTTGTTCCTCATGCATTTTGTACTGATATTTCTTAGTGCTCTTCTGGACTCCTGTTTCTTTTCAAGAACAAAGTTCTGGTTTTTAATGTAGTCTATCTTAGAAATTGATTCTTTTATAGTTAGTGCTAATTCGTTCCTACTCCAGGTTTGTGAAAGTATTCGATTAAAATGCATGGGTTTTATCATTTTTTTTTTAATATTTAGACCATCCACTCAGATGTAGTGAGTTTCTGAATACTGAATTTTCTAGTGTATATTCTCTCTTCATCTCTCATGACACCAATACCACTCTGCTCTGAATGCAGTTTAAATTTTTTTCTTCTATTTCTTTTCTTCTATTTCTGGTAAAGTGCCATTGAAGTGTGTATAGGAAGTATATTGACTTACTTTGGATAGTATGGGTATTTTTCTAATAGTCATTCTTTCAATTCATAAATAGAAGTTATCTTTCCATTTATTTGCATTTTCTTTTAACTGTTTTTCATCAAAGATTTATTGTTGTCATTATATAAGTATTTTACACCCTTGGTTAGATTTATATCTCAGTAAATTTTGTTGTAAATTTTACTGGAAATTTTTTTTTATCTTCAGAGTTCATTATCAGTGTACAACAAGCCAGCGATATATGGAAGTTCCATTTGCACTCTTCAAACTTATCAAATTCAATTATCATATTGCAACAGTTTTATTGTGGAGCTTTAGGATTTTATATGTGCAAGATTACATTGTTACCTAATGGAGCCAGTTTAATACCTTCTTTTCTATCAGGATACATATTATTTATTTCTCCTGCCTCATTGGCCTTATTTAATCCGAGTACTACATTTGACAGAAGTGGTGAACATGGGTATCTGTGTTCTTGATCTTAGAAGAAAAAAATTACCTTTTCCCCATGGAGAATGGGATATGAAAGCATATTTATTTTTTTCAAATATCTTTTGGATGCTTACTGACACACTATTTGGGTTTTTACTTATCATTTTGTTAATTTGCTGTAGTATACTTACTGATTTGCTTTGTTTTGAGCTATCTTTGTATCCCAGAGATCCTTTGATCCTGGTGATTGACACTTTTAATGTGTTTGAATTTGATTAGTTGAAGATTTGTGATCAGTAAACTTGACCTCTGATTCTTCATTAATTAAGTATTCATATATAGTTTTATATCTTTTAATATAAAATTATTACTATATTTGTATGCAACCACAAAAGATTGCAAATAGCCAAAGAAATTTTGAGAAGGAAGAACAAAACTGGAGGTATCATACTACTTGATTTACAAAGATTGTTTCACAGCAGTTATATTGGCATGATAATAGCATAAAACAAATACATAAAAATGGGACATGATACAATCGAGAAAAAATTTAACCCATGCATTTATAGTCAATTGATTTTTAGACAAAGCTAATATTTTAGTCAGCCATCTGTTACTATGACATGATTTGTGCCATAAACAACTAGAAAGGAGGAGAAAATGGGTGATAGTTTTAGGATTTCAGTTCGTGGTTGGATCATTCCATTTTTGTGGTATAAAATGAAGCCAAAAATGTAGTGAATAGGGCCAGATGATGCGAAGCTTATCACCATATGGTAGCCAGGAAGTATAAATAAAAATGATGGGACTTGTGACAATAAATTATTTTCAAAGGCATAACCACCTTCTTTGAAAGTTTTTATTACCAACCCTTGAATTATGAATCTACTGATGACCAATTTATTGGATCAAAATTATCCTAATCCTTCTATCTCTCAAATATTGGACCTGCCAGCTTGGGACCAAGCCTCCCATGCATAAGCCTCCAAGGGACAATTAATACTCAAACCACAAGTAACTAGAATGTATGAAGATGTCTGATGGTATGCATAAGAATAGCCCCAATGGGCTAAAATGTCTGAATATTTGGTCCCCATTTGGTAGAACAGTTTGGAAAGTATTAGGAGGTGTGGCATTGCTGAAGGAAGTGCATCACTGTTAGTGAGTTTTGAGGTTTCAAAAGACTTATCTCTCAGTAAGTATCAACCTGCCTCATACTTGTATCTCAAGATGTAAGCTCTCAGCTACAACTCTAGCACTATGCCTGCCTGCCTGCCTGCTGCCTGACTCTTTGATATGATGGTCATGGATTCTAACCATCTGAACTGTAAGCCTGAAATCAACTCTTTATTTTATAAGTTACACTGATCATGGTGTCTTATCAAAGCAATAGAAAGTTAACTGAGACAAATCTGGCTATCTCCTTCTAAAAGAATGAACCTGGATTCTTCCTTTGCACTATGTACAAAAAATCAACTCCAAATTGATCTCTGATTTAAGGCCACCCAAACTTTAAATGTACTTGTTTTAGTTAATTTGCCTCACTATGCCCAAATAATTGGGAGAATAAATTAAAGAAGGAAAGATTTAACTTAGCTCACAGTTTTTCCCCCATGGTTGCTGCTTCTGCTTGGTTTGACAGCAGGACAGTTGATTGGATTCTCAAAGCAGTTTTAATTTCTTGTAAAACACATTATTGCCTCATAGATTTAAAAATATGCATAGTGAGTAGTGATATAAAACTCATATCTTTTGCCATCAGTGAGTACACTGCTTTATAGATTTTCAATAGATCTGGTGTGTTAATCAATCACATTGAAATATTTATCTACACTAATTTTTTAAATTTTTCTACTCTTTAGAAAATGTAGGAGTATTAAAATATTTTGGCTCATATTTATAAATATCTTTAACTTTCAGACATATATATTCCTTTACTTTTACATATAACTACTTTAAAATAGTATGAAAATGCTTTAGTTTTTGCTATTTTTCTTTTATTGAATACACATCTTTTCAAACAATACAGTCTGATAATGATTTCTCCTACTACTACTCTTGTAAGATTCTCCTCCCTGATTCCCTCCCATCTAGATCCATCCTGTCTGTCTCCTGTTAGAAAACAAACAGGCATCAAAGGAATAATAATAAAATAAATAAAAACAAACAAGTCAGAATATTACAAAAAAAAACAAACAAGAAAAAGAACCAATGAAAAAGCATAAGTGATGTACATAGATGCATAGACACACACAGGACCCCCAAAACCCCTCAAATCTGAAAGCTATAATGTATATGCAAAGAACCTATAAGATAAACTAGATAAACAAACAAACAAACACATAAACAACCCGTGACTTAACATTATTAGACGGAAGCCCAAAGATGCCATTATGTTTGTTTTCTTGTTGGCCATGTACTTCTGGGTATGGGGCATACCATTAAGAGTAGTTTTCTCATTGAGAATCCCTTGAAGAAAACTAACTTTTTGCTTACAAGTGACTAACAGTTGGAGATAGATTCTGGGTTAAGAATAGGTGTTAATCCACTTCTTTCAGCTCTAGGACCCCATCTGTTGGAGACCCCTGCAGGCCCTGTGTATCCTGGCACATTATATGTTAGTTCATATGTATACCAGCCTTGTTGTGTCTAGAGAGCTTTTATTTTTTGGTGTTCTGTATGTCCTCTGGCTCTTACATTCTTTCTACTTGCTCTTGTGCAGAATTCCTTGAGCCAGGCATGGTGGTGGTGGTGGGGAGTTGATGGAGAAATTCCTTTTAGGGCTGAGTGTCCAAGGTATCTCATTGCCTGTACATTGTCTGAGGATCTCTGTGTTTGTTGTCATCTGATGGTCTCTGTATTTCTTTGTGTCTGCTGCAGGAGGAAGCTACCCTGATGATGGCTGAGCAATCATGTATCTATGAGTATAGCAGAATGTTATTAGGAGATATTTTATTGATTCATACCTTTAGCAGAATGGTAGTGTTCAGTTTTCCCCTAGGTACACGGCCTATCTAGTTTTAGGTTCTTGGCCATTCAAGCAGTGCTGGGTAAGGGTTCTATCTCATGGAGTGGTTCTTAAATCCAATCAGATATTGGTTGGTTACTCCCACAAACTTTGTGCCACTATTACACCAGTGTATCATGCAGGCAGGTTCATTTGTAGACTAAAGGGTTTATAGTTTGGTTGGTAGCATACAGAGGAGCTTCTAGTACCATAGACACTAGTCAGTAGGAGTGAAAGCTCTCGATAGACATCAGTTTGACCTCTCTATGTTCAATGAGTTGTGTAGGTGTTGTCTTCAACAATAGGGACTTACCATGAGTTTTTAAAGAGGCACCAATAGCCTTGGTAATAGCCTACAGTCTTTGTGGGTTTTCATAGGGTTCTATTGACCAACAGCTTGATTACATGTAACCAATTCCCAGTACTAAATCTTTCATTTGGTAACAAGAGATGTCTAGTGGAGCCCTGTTTCCATTATTTGGCGAACTTAACCAAGTCTGATAACATTTTTATTTTAATTAAACATTTGGTTTATTTACTTGTAAATTATTGTTGGTAAATTTAGGTTTTAATAAGTCATCTTCTTTTAAGACATCCATTTAGGTTCATTTCTCATTTGTTTCACTTTTGGTTGGATTGATAGATTTCAGTCTGTTGGGGTTTTGTCTCATCTAATGTACATCTAATAATACATATGCTTTACTATTCAAAGTATTTTTTATTTTGAGAATTATGCTTTTAAGTCATGCAGATTATTATTTATAATGCTATTTTTGTGGCAGTCATAAGCCCTTTATACTATTGATAATGATGAATTCAGTATCTGAAATATGTGCTGTTCTAGTACTTTTTGTTGCTTCTCTTTTATAGTACCCAGATTCCTTGTGTGTGGTTGTGTTTGAGAAATTATCAATGCCCTTGAAGTTCTTGGAATTCTTCAAAGTTGTGTATGAAGATGTCATCGTCCAGAGATGATTTCTTTTTACTCTTGCATGTCACCGGGACATGCATTATAGTCATTTTAAATTAATTTCATGATTTTAGTTTTTTAACCAAATAATGTGATGGTGGGTTTTATTCTTTCAAGAGTGACTTGTTGGTTGTTTAATATGTTTATAGTTCTTATTTGTTCCCTTATAAGCTCTGTTTGAACTAAAGTAACATTTTTACAGTCTTCTGAGGAGAAAGGCACAGACTTGCTTCTAAATTCATTTATTAAGTGAATTTATAGCACTTGGAGAATCTGACCTGTATGCTAGAGAGTGAGTGTGTGTGTGCATGTGTGTTATTACATTAGCTACCAGTGGAAATTTTCACTCTCTGCTTTTTACCCATCTTGCTCTGAGACTGTCAAAACCACAATTTGGCTTTGAAAATATTTTTGTCTTTATTTTCTCACTTATTGTTCCTTTTAAAAAAAAATTCTTGAGTTGTTTCTCCTTTGGTCTTAGTCATAAAGGCAGTGAATAAAAGTAGTGTAATTATGTATTTATGTAAAACTATATACATATACCATGTAGCTTTGAGTTAATTTTCACTTGAAATACAAAGTTTTGCTTAGCTTAACTTCCTTAATATTTGTATTGGGAATAGTCTTTGAAATATCAATAGTATTATCTGTTTTTTCTATTCACTTATATTAATTGTGATATTTGAATTTATTTTTTGCTGAGTTTTTGCTAGCTTACTCTCTTGAAAACTAAATGCTGTGGTAATTTATTTCAACAGTTCAGGTGTATTTCAAAGAACAATGTCACCTTTGGGTCTTGTATATGGTGTTTCAGAGGAGGGACTATGTTTTGCATAGTCCAAAAATATTTATCACAATCGATCCTTTTATTTGTGTGCGTGTGTGTGTGTGTATGTGTGTGTGTGTGTGTGTGTGTGTGTGATGTATGCAGGAGCCAATGCAGGGCCAAAGAGGATGTTAGATTTCTATAACTGGAGTTTCAGATGATTGTGGGTGCTGGGAACTGAACATGTATGCTTTGGAAGAATTGTAAGTACTCTTCATCACTGAGACATCTCCTTAGTCCCTTGAGTCCATGACAGTGCTTTGAGTCTAGGCAGGATTGCATAGCCTTAGAAGAAACTCTAGTGTCAACCTAGGGCAAGTAATTAATAGTTTCTTTTGTAGTATCTGGGAAAATTCCAGTAAATATAACTTTAGATTATAAAAACGGAGGAGTTGGTGGGAAAATTTTAGCATAATCTGGTTGCTAAGTAATGAGATAAATACATTTTAGGGATTCCTGTGGAAGTCTTGCCTGTATCTGTGTTGTGTCCACAGCAGTTTCTCAAATGTTCATAAGACGACCTTGTATTTGGATGGGATCTATCAGTATATTCATCCTGGTAACAGGTATTAGGCTCAGCACATTATGTGTGTGATCTTATCTATTCTTTATAGTACTTATATTGCCAAATCTAATTTTCATTGAAGAAGAGGGGGTCTTTAAAGCCTAACACAGTTAGAATTTGTCAGTTTCCAATAGCCTCTGGATCAAGTAGTTTGCAAAGTCTACTCTATAAGCCTATCTTTCATAGCATCTTACCTCATTTAGGGTTTTGCCTGTGTCACGATAACATCCGTTTATTCCTTTGCTGTTCTTAAAATACCTGTTATTTGTCAGGCACTCTGCTATGCATTACTCATGCAGCAAGCCCTATGTTGTATTGGCAAGTTCTGAATCTGAAGATTCAATAAACCACAGATTGAAAATATTTTTAAAAATCACGTCTGTGCTGAATATGTGCAGACGTTTCCCACAGATTCAACCAACCATAGACTGAAAATATTTTAACAGTTCATGTCTGTGCTGATTATATGCAGATATTTTTCTCATTATTCCTTCAGCAATATAATGATGTGTTGAATTAACATTGTATTATGTATATGCATGATCTAGAGAGATCATTTAAACTATTTAGGAGGATGTACATCAATTCTAGGCAAATGCTGTGCCTTTCTACGTAAGAGACTTGGGTGTCTGAGGATACTTCATATTTGAGAATCCTGAAATGAACCCCTCATAGATACCAAGGAAGAATTATATATCTGTGAATAAAATAAATATAAATTGCAGTTCATACTGACCTTAAACTGTACTGTAGACAAGGACAATAACAAAACAAAATTGCAAAAGTTATATTTCAATAAAAACTTGAAGGTCTCAAGGAAACAAACATTCTGGAAATTGCATAAAAGCAAGCTCTAGATGGGATACAGAGCAGTGCAAATGCATTTTGTTAGGCGCATGCCTGACATGCTTGAACTCCACAGTGGCTGAAGAAAAGTGCCTAATAGGATGGTAGGCTAGGGTCAGGTTTGCAAACGAATATATGCAGTTTAGCTTGAGCACATCTACCGTTCCTCTTCTCCAACTCTTCCCAGGTACCCTCATCTTATTACCTTCTTAACTTCATATTTTCCTTTGTAAGTGCTTGCTTATTAATTTTTTGTTATCCTTGCTGTTCCAATTAATAAAACTATCTTTTTCTTTTTTAAGTTAATTTATATGATTTTTAAAAATCTTGAAAATAGCACATTTATTTAACTGTGGACAAATATATGCATATATTTTTTAAATTTTTAATGCTATAATATAATTACATCATGTTTGTTTTCCCTTTTCTTTTTCTAAACCCTACCATGTTATCACTTACTCTCCTTTAAATTTATGGCATTTTTTTCCTTCATTGGTTGTTGTTGTTGTTGTTGGTGGTGGTGGTGGTGGTGGTGGTGGTAGTGGTGGTAGTGGTGGTGGTGTGTGTATGTGTGTGTGTGTGTGTATGTGTGTGTGTGTAGTCAGCTCTGAAAACATACAAGCAATATTATACATAGTGAGGCTTTTGGATTAAGAAGAAATTGCCAGGTTTGGACAGAGTGAAGCATGATCAAACTTAGCAACTTAAAAGTTTACCTTGCTTGCTAAGTGGAGAACAGATTTACTGCTTAAGTGAGTAAGGACAGTCTTTTATTTGATAAGACGTAATGAAGTAGGTTGTATTAGAGGAGGTGATTACTACTGACTTTATTCTGGATATGTTTCATTCAGAATAGAGTAACAGTTGAGTTTCTAATAGATTGAATGCAGACTATGAATGCAAAAGAAGTCCAGAACAGCATCAAAGTCTACACACCGAACAAATGAAAGGGTGAAAAGCTACTCATGGAAGGAGAAAATTGTATGAGAATCAGAACTGTATAGGTATGGGCGGAGGGTATCTGAATATCATGTGAGCCCATATGACCTTACTGTCTTCTATTTGCATTAGATGAACATGCTCCATTCTTGTTTCCATCTTGCAATGTGGTTGATTGACTTTGACACACGAATTTAAAAACAAATATGATATTCTACTTTCCTTCATTGAATCTTAGTTTTCTGGAGGTTCATAGCATTGTATGTTGCACTACTATAATCACAGTTCGTTCACTCTGAGTTTTTACATTTTAATTTTATGTTTATACACTATAAGAAATTATTCAATATATTTATTATTACCCTAAAATTATCATTGTTCAGTGCAATCACTTTTAATGTATATCTTGGCTATTTTCGCTAGTGAAAAAAATGACCATGGTTGCCCAATCATGGACACTGAGTTTTTGTTTCTTGCTCATAATTGTCTACTGTCATGCCTCCCTGCTCCTATGTCAAGTTGCCTAACTCCTGAGTTTTGTTACAGTGATGAACATAATATATTCCTATATCATCATGGTTGAGAACAAGTATACCAAACACCTCATAGGTCTCAAAGTTTTCAGTTTATTCACAATGCTCACTTGAAAAAAATCACCACATATATTGTAAAGATTTTGGTTATTTTTCCACAATCATTTTCTGTTTCTATGTGATGGTTATCTTAGCATGTGCTTTGGGTATATGTTCATCTAATGCTTACTGCTAATGTGAAACATTTCTCTAGCCGTATACCAGACATGAGTTCTGCTCTGTGAATATTTGCTAACTTTAGCAGCAGGCTTCTTATGGCTTTTACCCTGAACTATAGTTAAAATCTCTTAGCATTAAATGTGCCTTCTTAACTGTTTTAGAGAATAGAAACTCCCTCCCTCTGTCCCTCTCTCTCTCTCTCTCTCTCTGAGACAGGGTCTCTCTATATAGCTCACTATCTTGGAACTCACTATGTAGACCAGGATAGTCTCAAACTCCTAGAGATCCACATGCCTCTGCCTCCCAAAGGTGTGTACCACCATATCTTATATCATCTTAATCATTTTTATTTACATATTTCAGCAATGTTGAAATATCTACATTGTTGCCAATAATTTAATTGCATGTTTTAATCATACATCATGTCTCTGTGCATATGTTTTTGATTTGTTCATTTTTGTGTGTGTACATTATGTTAATTTGATCTATTCTTACAATGTGTACTAATCAAGCAATTATAATAAACACTTTTTATAATCAACATCTAATCACTTTTCCATACTGGAAATTTTATATTTGTTTAGCCATTTAGAAACATATCATAGATTGTTTGAATTCATGATTATCCTACTATGATAGAAAGCAAGCTGTTTCTCTTCTCTGTGCTTTTGTCTCTCCTCCCTTTGCCCTTCCTAGTCTCTAGCGACCAGTGCTACATATCTTTTTTCTGCAATGCCCACTTACTGCCTTCCAGAAATGAAGTATGTGTGCCATTTGTTTGTCTTTGTCTACCTTGTTTTATTTAGTATAATTGCTTCCCATTCTATTCTTGTTGCTGCAAATGTCAGGATTTCATTTCTTATGCCTAAATAGTATTCTAATATATAAGTATGTACTATTTTATTTATCCATGCATCTATCAAGCCATATAGGTTGACCCAGTATTTTTTTAGCTTCTATAAAGCTAAACTTCAACAAATGCATGAGTACAAGTATCTCGTATAATATCTCATTTCCTTTGAGTATATATCCAGTAGTAAATTGATTGATCATATATAATATCTAGTTTTGTTTTGGCAGAACCTCTATTTTGTTTTCCATAGTGATTATATTAATTTATAATCCTACCAATAGTATACAAATAATTCCCTGGCTTTTGCTCCATGGCCAGAGGGGTTTTTTGTTTTGTTTTGTTTGTTTGTTTGTTTTGATGATGGTCATTCTGAAGTTAAATAATACCTCATTATCTTGATTCTGATACAATTTTCTTTGACTGTCAATAAAATAAACCATTTTTAAAAAAATTGCTGGCTCAGTGAATGTCTGTTTAGTTATAAAACCCACTAATTTTAGTTCCTTATATATGTTGGATTTCAGTTCTTTGTTCTCAAATATATTGTTCCCATTTTGAAATTTTCTTTCAATTCATTGACTTTTCTTTGTTATCTACAAGTTATCTATTTTTTGTTTTTACTTTTGGGGCTAGTGGAAGGAATTTTTGTATAGTAACCCCTTTTGTTTTATTTATTTTTATGTGCACAATGCATAATGGTGAATTTAACATGTTTGTTACTTATGATTTCACATGTGTTTATGTATTCACATGTGTTTATGTATTTTATTCTGTGGTTTATTTGTACATTCTGGACTTTATTTTCTGTTATCAATAGAAATGTTTGAATTTACCAGTATCATGCTAAGAGCTAATACCATGATGATTCTCATGTCTGATGTACACATTGGATTATATCAGAAGTCCATGTTATACAGCAGTATGTTTCTTCATATACCCATACCAGATCCATACAGACAGCCTAGAATAGGACCTAATGGCTCTCTTTATAAGATAGAGTACATTTAAAAGGAGCCTTATTCCTTGGGCAGTGTTCGTGCATGCTTTTAATCCCACCACTCCTTAGGCAGAGGCAAGTAGATCAGAATATTTCTCCAGATGGGATATCTTTTATGGATAGGTCTTTTACTTAAGATTTCCTCAAACAGTGTTTCATATACTTCTGTTGTCTCTGAAAATTAATCTACTGATAGGACCTTAAAAGATTAGCTTTGGTCTGGAATGTTTCATGTCTCAAATTAAAATATCAAGTACAATTTGATTGGCTGTTTTCTTAACCTCATATCTTGTATACATTTTTTATCATATAGGGTCCATGAAAACGTTTTTGCCTTCTGTACATACTCCAAATCACTAATTTTAATCATTGGTATAATTTGATAATTAAAGAATGTCTATGCTGCGCAACTGGGCTTATATTCCTCTTATGTTGTTACCTCTTCTTAGAGGAGTTGACCTGTCCTTGAGTAAGGCTTTATAGGGAGATGCATTCTTATTCAAGACACATCATACTGTATCGCTCGGCATTCTTTCCTACTTGGGGAACGTCAACTCAAGGCTTGCAATATTTTGGAAAATTGTTTATCTCTACCAAGAAGTGAAATGATCTTTACAATGCTATAAAGAGACTTTAGATCTTACTATTGTAGAATTTTTGTAGTGTTATATAGTTAAATAGATCAAAGTCCTCTGTGATGTGAAAGATCCAACAAGTTATTCACAGAAATAGAATGGAGGCACGAGAAACTATCTTTAAAAATTATTTGTAATTTTATTGTGTTTTATGAGTATTTTGGCTACGTGTCTGTGCACTGTGCACATGACTGGTACACACAGAAGCCAGAAGAGGGTGGCAGAGACCCTAGAACTGAGCTTTATAGACAGTTGTGAGCTACCTTGTGGGTACTGAGTGTTGAACATGGGTCCTCTGAAAGTACATTAAGTCCCGGACCATCTCTACAGCTTCATAGGAGACTATTTAAAGCCCTTATATTACAAGAGGTAACTGAGGCTTAGGGAAGTTCTATAACTCACCCAGTCATGCAGGAAGCCAAGGAAGGAGATGCTGCTGATTACTGTTCTACAGGAGATTTGTTCTGCCTTTCACTATTCTTGGGAGAATTCTGGTATGTTCAGAAGAAGCACGTATTGGGAATGAATGTTTTGACCTTGATTAGGTTGTGAGCATCAAATAACTGGGTGAATACTAGACAGACTAACTAATTTCAAACCTTTCTAACCCACTTTTCCTCTTTATTTTCTACCCTTTTGTTGGTCCCTTTCCCCTGTACTGTGGATCTCAGAGGTCTCTCCAAGTTGCTGTCTAAGAAGATGATAATCACACAAATGTGGCACTTCTATGTGACCAGAGTTGGACTTCTTCTTCTGGTTAGTATTCTCCCTGGAACCACTGGCCAAGGGGAATCAAGACGACAAGAACCTGGGGACTTTGTGAAGCAAGATATTGGAGGGTAAGAAAACTTAGTCCTTGGAATAAAATATGAAATGTTATGAATGCTTACCCCCCAAATTTTTCTCAGAGGCCCTAAAATACTCTGATCACTGATACTTATGTTACATTATGTTACATTATGTTACATTGCATTTGGAAAACAAAACAAAATAAAACATCAGGATCAAACTGTTATGTTTGAAAGAACATTTGGAGTTCCTCTTAAATGACTCTAAAGATGATATTGTGGTATTAACTTTATAAATTTTCTTAGATTCTTAACCTGACCCCTTTAGGGGGTCATGTCTATTTAGCATTTAAACATGATCATTAATCTCTTATCTTAAATATCTTCCTTGTAGAAAACTTCTCAAGTTTTGCCCATGTTCACACCTACATTTCTTGGAGAAGTAATATTTTTGTTATTTATACTTTCCTCTCACCCACTCTTATACGCCTTGATGCCAAAATTCTGACTACAGGATTAGAAGGCAACTTCTGTAACTAAGATGGTTAATGTTAACTCTGTTGGTCAAATGAACAATCGTATACTTCTGTTACGCGATTTCTTTAGTAACAAGTAGCAATATTTAATGGATTTTCCTTCCTTAACTTTTTTCTGTTATGAAATGCAACATGCATATATAAACATACATAAATATTCCCATAGTGTAAATATAATTCTTTCTTTGATTTATCTTTGACACACTTCCTGCATGTTTAGATTAGGTTCTCTAAAGTACAACATCACTCAATGTCCTTTGAGAAAATGATTTGCTGTCAAGAGGAAATTAAGTGGGTAAGGACGGCAACATACAGAAAGGAGAAAATTAAAAGGAACATAGCAACATAACATAAATGTCAAAGTGTTACATTTTATTTTCCATTTTTGATTTTATTATATCTATATCCACCTTTTTATTTGATATGTTCTCTTAGGTATTCCACAAACTCCTCAAACTAAGGCTGTCTAAAGTATTCCCTCTCATTCTTTCTCTAAGAGCAAACATAGTAAACATCCTTTTTCTTTTTTTCATGTTTGAGTCCATAATGCTACCATGTATCCAGTTGTTTAAGCCAAAAAAATTATAGTCATCTTTGCCAATTTTCTACCTTTCCTCTCTAAATTGAAGCACTTTACCAAATCTGCAGTTTTTACCCTCCATGGCTCTTGAATTATTTTATTTTCCTTTACTAGCCCAAGTTTCTTCAATGCTGTTTTCCACTTACACTCCAGAAAGAGCTTCTAGTTAACTTACTGCCTAAAATTTCACTCTCATTCATCTCTATTCTGTAGTTATTTTCTTCTATAATGCAAGTTAAATCATATATTTGAAGAATTAGTGCCATCTTCTTGCCTTGAGAGTAAAATCAGTACTCTTGAACTCACCTTCTTAACCTTATTTCTTATTTCTCCTGCCCAATCTCGGTGTTCTTCAGCACTTAGTACCTTCCTTTTTCAGGTTTACTAATTTATGCTTAGTTATATAAAGCATGTTTATTTTATTTTAATTTTAAAATATTTTAGTATAAATATAATTACATTACTTTCTGTTTTCCAGCCTCTCCCAGGTCCCCTCACTCCAACTCCTTCCACATCCCTCTTCTCAAATTGATAGCCTCTTCTTCTCTAATTATTTGTGTGTGTGTGTGTGTGTGTGTGTGTGTGTGTGTGTGCCCAAGTATATAAATACAACCTGCTTAGTTATTTTTATTGTTTATATATGGTTTCACTTTGTGTTGGACAACCAATTAGAGGACTTATCCCTAAGATGACTGTCAGTAGTCTTCAGTTGCCTGCAGTTCTTTGTTCAGAAATGTGACCCCTTGAGATCCCCCCTTCTTCTACATTGTCATGTTCATTGATATTGCTATTCTGGTCTTGTCTATGCAGCCATTTTTAGGACAAACTTTCACATCACACTTCTTAGTATTCTGGATCTTACAATCTTATTGTCCCCTTTTCTTAATGTTCCCTGTGACATACCAAATTCTTTTTTTCACTCTTACCTGATAGGCTGAGAACACTCTATTTTTTATTGGATATTTTCTTTATTTACATTTCAAATGTTATCCCCTTTTCCGATTTCCCCCACCCCCAGAAACCCCCTATCCAATCCCCCCTCCCCTGCTTCTATGAGGGTGCTCCCCTACCCACCCACCCACTCCCGCCTCACCGCTCTGACATTCCCCTACACTGGGGCACTGAGCCTTCACAGGACCAAGGGCCTCCCCTCCCATTGATTCCTGACAAGGCTATTCTCTGCTACACATGTAACTGGAGCCATGGGTCCTTCCATGTGTACTTTTTCGTTGGTAGTTTAGTCCCTGGGAGCTCAGGGGGATCTGGTGGGTTGATATTGTTTTTCTTCCTATGGGGTTGCAACCCCCTTCAGCTCCTTCAGTCCTTTCTCTAACTCCTCCATTGGGGACCCCGTGCTCAGTCCAATGGTTGGCTGCGAGCATCCACCTCTGTATCTGTCAGGCTCTGGCAGAGCCTCTCAGGAGACAGCCATATCAGGCTCCTGTCAGCAAGCACTTCTTGGCTTCAGCAATAGTGTCTGGGTTTGGTGACTGTATAGGATGGATCCCCAGGTGGGGCAGTCTCTGGATGGCCTTTCCTTCAGTCTCTGCTTCACTCTTTGTCCCTGCATGTCTCTTTCTATCTTTTATTAGCATTGCATAGTAAACTCTGGGCTTAAGGGATACTGGACTTATGTTTATAGAATTTTGGCATATTAGATTCCTTGAGTCTGATTTCCCTGGGCTAACATAGGTAGAAATTCTAAATGAATGAACATCACATATTCAAGTGTTAAAGCTTTTATAGTTTCACTTAGGGGATCAAGTTTCTAAAATGCATTGCATATTTTCCTATAATTTTAAAGATTTTGAACAGAATAGTTCCTTTCCTTGGTAAATTTTTGTTATCAGAAAAAGCATTTATTATATTTTTTCCACAGCTAGCTGCTTTTTATTTTTACCCTTAGTGTTGTCACTTTTCCTGTTTATATTGTTTTCTAACTTCCTACTCAAACTTAGAAAAACAAGTATTCAAGCATTTTAGCAATTATGTTAAATAGGAGGAAATGAAATCCTGAAACAGCAGAGTAACGTATTTGGTTTTAAAGCAAGGGCAAAATGACTGCATATCTCTTGAATTAGAGACCTTTTCCTGTTTATTCTCTTTCAAGTTAAAAATAATTCATGCTTTATACACAGGAGACTAGTAAAGACTTGACTCTGGATATTAAGTTTGGCATTCTTTGTATATTTTAGAAATAAATTAACTAACTCAACTTAAACTACATGCTGCATATGACAGTTCTCATACTTAAAGGAGCTATTGTTTGCTTTTTTTCCATATTCTCTTAATTATATGTTTGAAGAAATCTATTTGCTATATTATTTTATGCTTTATTGTAGAAAATCTCCCAAGCAGGATATTCTAGCAGTTTTATCAGTCAACAATGGCATATTGAATAGTATTTCATTTAAATCACATGTTAATATTAATGATTCTCACTGTTTGCTGTTACAAGCCAGACTGTGGTCTTTACACCAGAATATTGTAATACAGAAGCACTGCCTAATAATTAATATTTGATCAAATGTTCCAGATCATTCTAGTGTAAGGAACTTTAATAAATAGTTTGGAAACACAGTTAATATTTTCTAGGAATACCATATTCTGGAACTTTAGTAGGGGGGTTGTTGAAAAACCCATATACAACATCTAGTTTAATTTCTCATTTTATATTCAAATAAACTGAGGTCAAGAAATAAATTATTTTCCTAATACCTTGTAGCAATTTAATAGAAAAATCAGGTGTAGAACAGTTTTCTGATACTTTGTTATGTAGCGATTTTTTCCTGAGATTAAAAATCTTTGATCTTTGAGGGAAGCTTGTTACAAAATAAGCTATCAAAAGGGAGGTAAAACAAGAGGGTGTTCTAAAGACAGGTGAAACCTTACATCCTTCACAGAAGTTCATTAAGGCCAGGACGTTTAATAATTTAATCGTTTCACGACATCCCTGAAACTGACTCGAGTCACTAGGCTCTACTCTTCTTAGTATATATAAGCTGTAAAGACTGCTAAGAGATACCCTCAGACAATTGAGATATCTGGAAAAAGAGACTAGCTCAACTGGCTGGAAGGGGTTCAGACCAACATGTTGAGTTGCCTGTAGGTTGAGTAGTGTGCTCCAAGTTTCCAGTTTTTTTGAACTGTTTCCCCTGTTGGGACGGCTTTTGGTGATGTCAATATGTTTAAGTCATTTTTTGCTCTTGTAAGTAACTCCCATTAAACTCATTAGTTCTCCAAGTTGAACTTAGGTGGTATTCATATTTTGGTCTGTTTAACCATCATGTAAGTGTACTTTTCTGGGTAAAAATGATTGACTAATGGTTCAACAGGAATATTCCCAGCTAGTGAGTACCAAATGAATATTATATTGAGGCTTTATAGTTTGTTGAGTCAGTCCAGTTCTCAAATGAGGCACTCCATTGGAGACTATTTGACGAAGGCAAATTTGAAAGGTGAGTCACTGTGGTGTAGGTATAAGGAAGCCACAATGAATACATGAAGAACGCAAAGAAAATGGATGACAGCTCATGTAACGATTTCATGCTTTCTTATGAAATATGGTGATCTTTAGTTAAGGAAAAGAAGGACCTGAAAAGATTTGAGAGCCCAGCAATTGTGAACCTAAATTTTACCTTTCTTTATGTGACCTTTAGCCATTGTGGACAAACTAAGTTAAAATTCAGAAGACCAAGGAGCTTTATAGTTAACACATGTCAGAATTCTGGAAAGAGAAAAGAATGAAAATTGTATCTGGTACTGTGTATAATGGTGCATGCCTGTAACCTCAGCACTTGGGAGATAGGAGCAGGAGGGTTAGGAGTTGTACACATGGCCTGAATTATATGAGACTCCACCTCAAAAATTTTATCCAAGAGGGTAAAGGAAAAATACTGGTGAGTAGGCCTCAGACTTGCACAGTTCCGTGTACATTACACGGTGTGATCTAGAGAGGTGTAACACTTATATTGGCACAGTTTTTTCTGCCTCAAGCTTATACAGTAGTGACAATGGTGATGGCTGATATTTTAAATTGAAGAGAAGATGGTGGGGAAGTTCATTATTTCTTGTTACATAACATAGCCTGACTTTAGTGTCATTGTGCCAAAGATCTTGAAATTTACATTCTCATGGCTGGAGAGAGATCTCAGTGGTTAAGAGTGCATATTGCTCTCACAGAGGACCTGAGTTCAATTCTCAGCATCAACATACAGAGGCAAGTTTAGGGATTGTTGGGATGTTTTTCTGTAGGGTAGGGGCTTAGCAAGGCTGTTACAGTCATTAGAGAAAAGCCTTTACAACTATTAGGGAAACCTGGAGCCAGGACCTGACAAGTGGAACTCCTCCAGAGTGAGGCCTAGCAGGTGGAGCTCCTCAGGTTGGGGTCCTGGGCAGATATTCCCTTTGTAAACTTTGTATACTTTGAAACTTTGTAAACCCTCAAGGCACACAAGTGTCCAGGTACCCACCTAAGGAGCTCCAGTGGCCAGGTCCCACCCCTAGATTTCCCTAACAGCCCTAAAGGCTGCTTTCTAATGTTTGTAATGTCTTTTCTCAGCCCAGAGGCAAGAAAGGGTCCCTACAAGAAGAAGAAAATATCACCAATCCCTGAGCTTGCACCAAGATCAGGCCACATAATACCTTCAATCCCAAGCTCCCTGAAAAGCTCTCTGTCTCTCTCTCTCTCTCTCTCTCTCTCTCTCTCTCTCTCTCTCTCTCTCTCTCTCTCACACACACACACACACACACACACACACACACACACACACACACACACACACACACACACGAAACCCCTCATTCTGCCCAATTTTCTCCTGCTTTTCTCTGGAGCAGAGGTAGCTACCTCCTGGATTTTTCTCTCCCAAAAGTCTCTTGTGTGTGTTTGTTGTGCAGCATGACTTTGTGGTATTCCTTGGCTCCAGACTGCTGGAATACCTTTTCCGAGCTGCTCCTGTGCCTCAAGAGGTTCAGGCACTGCCTCAAGGACTCCAAGCTGCTGGCAGGCAGAGGTCTCCAGCAGGGGCAGGGCTTACAAGGAGTCTGAGCATGGCAGGGAAAGCATTCCTGCTGCCTAAATTGGCATCATGTTAGTTTCAAGCTTAAATTTTGCTACATATGAAACACTAATCTAAGCACTTTCTATGTGTTCATTTGTATGTAATATAAAACATAAGTTTGACAATCTTGGTATCCTGTTTTACAGATAACATGTAAAACAAAGACAGGTTAAGTGATGTGTCAAAGTTAACATAACTAAAGAGTTAGAGAGCTCAGACTGAAACCCAGAGTCTGGTGATGGTTTCCATTCTAACAATCGTGATAAACATTATCTGATAAATAGTTATCTTTCATATTTGACTACTTACTAAGTCTTAGCCAAATGACTGGGTAGATTGTGCATTTTTCTTATAGCACCTAGAGATCTAGGAAATGCCATTGATCATTTTCACCTTGTGATGCCGTGAATTGCATAATGTCAGTTTTAGCAATGTCATACTTTTGATCGTTCAGTTAGTGTGATGACTTTCAGGAATCTGCAGTATGCGAATTTCAGCCTTTAGCATGGCCTGAGAAACTTTACACTGGTGTCCAGCTTATTGTTTTAATCTGAGTTGTGAATATCAGATAAATGGAAAATTGGAGTAGGCTAGATAATATTCCTAACATTGTAGCTTTCCTATTTTATATAAAAATTGTTTCACAGAAACAGTATTATAAATCATTTATAGATTGGCTTATGAACTTCCTATTATCAGAACATTGCCTCATATATTGTTAAAATAATTCAGATAATATGAGAAACAGACTTGAAAAATTATGTAGCACCTCATGTCACTGTTTTAAAGAAAGCAAACTCTGACTTCTTCATAAACTTTGTGAATTATTTGAAGTTCAACTCTTTTGTGTCTGTTATTTTTGCTGTTCCCCATCTATGACAGTGGATTTCAACCAGGGAGTTGAACAACCCTTTCACAAGGGTCACATAAGACCATTAGAACACAGATATTTACATTACAATTCATAGCAGAAGCAAAACTACAGTTATGAAGTAGCAACTAAAATAAATTTATGGTTAAGATCACCACAACATGAGGAACTAACTGTATTAAAGGGTTGCAGCTTTAGGAAGGTTGAGAACCACTGGTCTATAACATAAAGTAGTTAAGTTGTCCAAGGGCTTTGGCTTCCTCTTGACCATTTCTCAATCCTGGAGATGCCACTTGGGCACTTTCTGAGTCTTTCTGAATCTTTTCTTAAAGTAAACTCAAATCATAACAGTAAATTTATATGAGGTATCATACTTTTGTACTGGATTCTTGTTTATTTACTTTGAAGTTGACTCATGAAACTGTTTAATAATGAATAACTTGTATTTATTTTTGTCAGTCTGTGTTTTGTGCAGTGATTCCTTTGAGGTGCTTAAGAAAGCATGAAGGGCCTCATCTTTATTTTAAATAAACTTGGAAAAACAAGTTAATCTGAACAGGTGGGGCACATGTTGAGTAGGTATGTCTCAAGCAGAGAATTTTCTAGTTTACCAGTACATGTAAGCTATTTGTGAAAAGAACAGCTGTCTCCTTGAGATAGATCATGTGGCACTTTTGGTCTCTATGAAAATAATTCTCAATGAAACAATTTCAGAGCAGAATGATTTATTTTGTCAGAGTTTTTGGTCTGAGGTCACTTGGCTCCATTGCTTCTAGGCCTGTAAATAGTGAATTAGAATATCATGGAAGCCACTTATTTCTTAGTTTCTATGAAAGAACAGAGAGGGAGGGGAGAGGGAGAGAAGTGATGTAGAGTCAGAGAAATAGAGTGAGACAGAGAATACACACACACACACACACACACACACACACACACACACACACACACACACCCTTCAAGGGGATACTCCTAGTGATCTGTTTCCTAATAATACATAATACAAAGTATTGTATTGATTCACTTGATAAAGTTATCTCCCTCACAGAACAACCACGTCTCAATATAACCATTAGCTGAGGACAAAGCCTTCAAAATAAGAGCTTTTGGGAGGATACTTTATATCAGAACCACAATAGATTATATAGACATGCCTTAGCCAAATCCCATTCCTTATTCATTAAGTACCTTCTGGAAAGACAGTACAATGTGTGCAATTGTATTGTAGGTGTTTTTGATTACTACCTAAATATATAATGAATATTATAATGGTTGAATCTTTGTTTGACATCCCACTTCTGGGAAAGACTGGTCTTGGAGAATGAAAAGCTTGAGGACACTAAGAAATGAAATAAATTGATCTGGCCATAATTTCTGATCCAAAAGTGAAGTAGTGGAATTCACAACTGTAAACATATATTCAGAATATTTTATATAATGCTATGAATGCCAGGCTAAGGACTTGGAATTCTATTTCGTAAGCCTTCAAGATTTATGGAAACCTTGAGTGCAGTAGAGAGAGATGATCTGTCGAGCATTTTAGATTTCTTTTTTAAAAATTCTATTTTTCTTCTAGTAGACATGCAAAATTAGGGAAATTGCCATTCTTTTAATGAAGTGCATTTCTCTTCTCTGTGGGTTGTTGTATGAACTGCATCAGCAACTCTGCAGCTGTGCTTCTCTGGCTTTTCCTGAACGTAAACACACTGGGATCTTTGATGAGGTTGAACTAATGCTGGTACTACTGATATCCTGTACTGAATCTGTACATGATCCATGAACTTTTTCTCATAGCCTAAAAGTACACATCTTTTAAAGGTTTCTCATTTCATAATTAGAAGTTTTTTAAAAATTTATTTTTTAAAATTCTTTAATCCTTAGGGTAGGAATTAAGAAACAGTCCTCACTTGAAAAGCAATTTTCTCATTCCCTCCCAAAGATTTCCAAGGTAGGGAATATTGTTTTACATGCAGTTGACATGCCAACATGAATGGGGGACATGTCACAAGGTCCTACCCACAGGTGAAGAGCTACAGACAATATCTGATAAGAGAGGGAGAATCAATCTTCTTCAGGGACAAGCCCCACAATAGGTTATCCTGTTTCAATTTTTTTTTTACATTTAAACACATGCACAATTAAGCAATACTAGATGAACTTAGAAGAATGTATGAATATGTACATATGTTCATCATATTTTATACAACATAATAAAGAGTTGAGAGGGAACAGGGAGGACATGGGAGGAGTTGAAAGGAGGAGGGGTATAAATTATTTAAATACAGTGCTTAGACATGAAATTCTCAAAATAAACAAATTTTAAAAAAGAAATAAGCCATCTATATCAAGTGGTGGTGATAGAACTGACACTTCAATTATTTGATTCTAATTTTCTGAAAACACTATCAATATATTTTTAGGATTAAATACATTACTAAATTTGCTTGACTCACTGATGGTGCATTGGCAGACTAGGTCTGAATAACAATGGCCATAGCTATGGGATCCATCTCATCAATTTAATACATATATAGTTTTGTACAGTTTCTTTCATTGGTACTAATGTCTTGAGATGTTTCCTAGGTAAATTAAAAGGGAAAAGAATTATGTGATTTCTTAGGTCTTCAACTATCATAATGTACTTTTTTCTTAAAGTACCTTTCAGTAAGCAAAAGCTACAACATCATGTTCTACTTCAGTTATTGAAAAGAAAGTTTCGATGAACATTCTATTACAAATCAACATTTGGTTCTCTATGCAAGAGAAAAATGTATCAGTAACCAAGTAAAATCATAAAAATTTTCCTGAAAATATTTTTGACTTGTACTTAATATTAACTTTTTATTAGTTCTTTGAGAATCCTGATCAAGTGTAAAATCATAGAAAAATTTACTAAGAATGTTTTGAGGCTGCATTTAGCATTTTTAAAAAAGTTCAGTGAGAATCTTGAACAGTGTATCTTTCTTATACCCACTTCTTACTCCAATTCCTCCCAGATCCACTCCTCTTTTCTGTACACATTCAATCTTGTGTCTTCTTCTTCTTTTTTCATTTTTACAACCTTCAGATGAATCTGTACTGCCTATTTATTGATGAATATGTGGTCTTCCCCTAGAGCATCATGGACCTATCGGGGCCACCTTCTGAAAGAAAATTGGTTTTCCCTCTCCCAATATTCACTGACCGACAATAGTTCCTCAGATAGGGGTAGGTTTAAGTGTTACAGCTCATATGGAAAGGTATCCTGGAAGTCAGGAGCCAAGGAATACCACAAAGTCACATTGCACAACAAGCATCAAGTAAAATATTTATTTGGAGGGAAAAAACCTGGGAGGGTGGCTGCCTATGTTCTTGTGAGAAGCAGCAGAGAACTGGAAAGAACATGGGATTTATATATGGTTTCTTGGGTAAGGGTGCCTTTCAGGGTGGCCTCAGATTGGAAGAATTAGGTGGCCTGATCTTGGGGCAAGCTTTAGTCCTTGTAGCTTTAGTATTTTCTAAACTCCTACTGGCTTGGTTGCTCTGTCTTTATATGGTGGCAACTGAGAGTAGATCAAGATTTTGTCTGACTTCTTCTGTAATCATGTGTCTCTCTGGACTAGATTGGAGGTAAGTTCTCAATACTAATTTTCTTCTTTAGTTTGATCAGTCAAATGTCTGCCACTTACTGTTTCCAGTAACACTGTGTCTGGGATTTCTCCGTGCGTTTGTGTGTTGCTGAGATGAAGCTGGAACATATACCTGGCAAATTTCATGCAAGTGTAGAAGGAAGACTTCATGTTTTGAGTGCTGTTCTTTTCCTACACAGGCAATTATCATAGCAAATAAGAATTGTTTACTCTGTGGGTCAAGATGTACAGCTATTAAATTTGCCTGGTCTACTTATTGAAATCTTCTAGAATTCAAATGTTTAGTCATGTAATTGTTTCCTATTAAGAACTCTTATTTTCCTTTGCAGACTCTCTCCCAAACATGCCCCAGATATTCCTGATGATAGCACAGATAACATCACTATCTTCACTAGAATCTTGGATCGGCTTCTGGATGGCTATGATAACCGTCTGCGACCTGGGCTTGGAGGTCAGTTACTCTTTTAAAAGCCCTCTGCTAAGATATTGCCCCTTAAAAATGTAATAATGTGCCTTCTATTGATCGAGGGACTTAGTCTATAGTTGAGTTTCTTCCCTCTGAGCATCAGGATTTTATTCTGATCCTTTACTTCAGCAACTGACCTATCATCTGTGTTTGGAGAATTTCATTAAGCAAGACAAATACATTATGCTATGAACTATGTTGAATGGAAAGTATGAAGGTGTATGTTTTTAATTCTCTCCAAACAATTTGATAGTCACTTATTCTGTACTCTCTTATTACTAAAGACTTATAAAAAATATTATAAATAATACACACATAACTTAACCTAATCTAATTTGTATTCCATATTAAAATTTTCAAAATGTTCCTTAGAACAATCTCCCATCCAGGCTTGAACATCATCATTCCTTTTGGATCTTTCTTGGAGAATTATTCAAAGAGACATTGTGTGTGTGTGTGTTTGTGTATGTGTGTGTGTGTGGTATATGTAGGTATGCGTGCATGTGTACATGTGTGGTATGCATATGTTTGTGTGTATATGTGTGTGTTCGATTTTCTAGGTTGATGTCTACCAAGTTACACACCCTAGAATTACCATTTTAGCTTATATTTAATAAGCAATGTATGGTAAAGTGCATTGAGACTATTCTGTTTGCATTTTCCAACTTGCATCCAATATTTTAAACAACTATAAATTATCTTGCATAATGACAGTGAATTCCATTATTCCTGTACACTTTCCAGAGGGCATTTTAAAAGGCACAGTATTTCTTTTCCTTTATCTAGTTAGCTAATCACTTGTATGAATTTTCTTATCTTACCTGATAAATTTAAAAATGATATTCATTTTGGTGAATAACTTTGCTTCCAATTTGACATATTTTTCTACTGTAAATCATTTTGGTTTGGCTTCTGTGTTCTTTTAATATGTTCCTCTATATTTTAAACAATAATAGAAGTCATTCATTTTAGATTTATCTTGTGTGTTGTCTGGTTCAGCCTACTAATCAGTCACTTTTCCAGAAGAGATCTTTTGTGAGGAGTTATATTTAGAATCTAGGTGTTCTTTTTGCTGTAGCAGCATCATTGCTTCTTTTGTTTCAGTGAGCAGAACTTAGAAAATGGTAAACACACATGGGTGCATACACACATATGTGAATAGACGTGCCATGTATATCTTTATATAGTTATAGATACATTTATATACTACACACACACACACACACACACACACACACACACACACACACACACACACATATATATATATATATATATATATATACACACACATATACAAATATGTGCCTAAGTATATACATGTTCTGGCTAAGCATAGTAGTTTTCATCGTTATGTTTACTCAGACTTTCAATACACCTTCAAGCCATTTTTGGAATTACTACACCCCTATTATAATAGACATTTGCTAAATAGATTAAAAGATATATTTGCCGGGTTTTGTTATTTGTTTTTAGAATAAGTCTATATGAGAGTTGTAGGACACAAATAATGCACTGAGGTAGGACAGTATTGGAAGAAATCCACCACACATTAACTGTATTTATCCTTGATTGGTGATTATGGGAAAGAACAAAGTACGTGACAGATTAGTGTATAGAGTTAGAAAACTTGGGTGTAGGGTGAAGAACCACAGCTTTTTATCTCATTCTTTTGGAGTTGTTGAATAGGAAAGGTAATATAAAGGGAAGGAATTATGAAGTGGTGGAAGAAGATAACCAACACCACAGAAGGTCCCCTGACCTTCACACACATATTATGTAATACGTTCTCCCACTCACAAAATATATAATTGTCTGTTAAAAATAAATGTCAATGAGACGGTTACTAAATTAAGTTACAGGGACTTGATTTTTCTTCTCATCTTACACAGCAACTGAGAAGTGATCAAACGTAATGTTCTTCAGAAACTGAACAAAGGTAGCACGTGTAAATGATCATTAAACTGGGACGAAACAAATAAAGTGAGCTTCACCTGGGAGCTGCCAACTGCCTGTGAGCAGCCCTAATGACGCTGCCTGCAGGAGCTCCTTAGTGACAAAACAAAGGGGAAAGACTGGAGGAACTGAGAATATATTAGTCTCCTCAGTTTACTACCTGGAACATAAGGAAGTAGCATGAGAATAGGGAGGAGGTAGGTAAGGCGAGAAAAAGGAAGAGAAAGAACAAGACAGAGAACTAGAGAGAGGTCCAGAAATCAGCAAAGGGTTCTCTGTGAGTTTTCAGGCAAGCTTGAAAAGAATAAAAATAACTTAACACGATACCATAAGAGATGTCAAGAATATATGTGTTTTTAACATAAAACCTAATGGCCAATATAGAAGGCTTCACTGTGGCTAGTGTCCAGTCAAAAATTATTTAGTATGGAAAAAATGATTAAAATTAAAGCGACAACAATTAGTGCAAATTATGTATGTGAATGTATCAATGTTGCTGGTAAAAGAATTAGTAGGTAGAATGTGGTAAAATAGTTCTTACATTCACATTGAAAATATTAAAATGGAACCAGAAAACACGAGGAGGTTGAATAGAGATATCAGTCAACAAATAAATTAAACTTCTCGATACAGAAATCCAACATATGAAATGAAAAATATGCAGCTGAAGGGTGGGCATGAAGAATACAATAACAATATTAGAGACATAGAATAGTAGTTACCAAAAATGAAACAAAGGGGTAGGGGAAGATAGAGCATCAGTGTACTGTGGGATAGCTTCAAATAGTCTAGTATAAGTATAATTGGATTTTCTGACAGGAACATAAAATGAATTTAAAGAAACACTATTAAAATAGTCTAAATTAAATGTAATTATAATCTAACAGAATGAGAAAGTCTTAAGGAATTCTAAAGACAAGAAAATGTGAAGAACATTTCACCAAGAGAAGTGCACAAAGTGCTTAGAACCAGTGACAAGAAGACAACCGTGAAAAGAAAGTAGTTTGTCACCACTAGCATAAAGCCAAAGTTTGGCCAAGTGATTATGGACTGAAACCTCCAAACATGTGTGACAAAATAAACATTACTTCCATTTATATTACTTCATCTCAGATATTTATTGAAGTAACAGAAAGCTAACACATATCTAAAGCACTAATAATGAAAGTCAGAGCGAGTCAGGTTGGAAAAGGTCATGAATGTGAGAGAGAAAAGGAGGGTGGAAGGGCAGGGGTGACGTTGTTGCAGCGCTCATATACAAAGTCATTACAAATATTTTCAAAAGAAAAAACAAAACCAAAAATTTCTGTCTCTTCTCTTCTCCTGGTCCCCCCTTACACAGTCCCTCTCCCCATCTCCCCTCCCCAAGAAAGGTGCTTTAAAGGTAAAGGTATTAGCAGATTTAAATTAAAATAATGGGACAAGGTGCGCTATGTTAATACAAATGAAAAGAAGACTGAACTCTTTTTTAGTATCAGAATTATGCATAAAGGACAAATAATGCTGATGTAATTAAAGGAGATTATTTCATAATGCTAAAGGGGTTCATTTATAGAGAAATATGATCATGCAAAACATGCATGAAGCAATATCTCAGATTGCAGGCAAATGAAAAAAGCTGAGAAAGGAGAATGGACTACAGTTACAAACGGAACAGAGAACAGAAGTAGAAGCAGCAGAAAATGAGCACACATTGACAACCAGTCTGAGTTAATGGCATTCTAATAAGCAACAACAGAATGATAGATTTCCTGGTAATATTTACAAGACAGATCACATTCTGGTCTATAAAATGAAAAGAATGTTGAAGCTAATACAAGAGGATAGTGAGTCCACGCCACTTTGGGTACATCATAACTTTGAGACTACCCTAGGATTCTCTCTCTCTCTCTCTCTCTCTCTCTCTCTGTATGTATGTATGTATGTATGTATGTATGTATGTATGTATGTATGTATGTATATAGACCAGAAGACAATCCCCATTAAAGCCATCTATCTCTTACTGGCCTAATTAAACCAGAATTGCTGCCCAGTGAAGTACAGGGATCCCTGTCTTTTTCTCCCCAGCATTCAAATTACAAGTGTACCCCAATTATGCAGTGATTTTTTTTTTACTTGGATTGTGGGGTTTGAACTCAGGTCCTCATGCTTGGGAGACAAGTGTTTTCTTGACAAATCTATCTCCTTAGTCCCAAGACCCTGTCTTTTTAATCCAGGTTAACTATCAAAATGGAAGAGAAATTCACAATGTACAATGCCTGTTCATTATCCAAGTATAACTAAATTAGAATTCAATGATATGAATACATTTGGACAATCTGTCACTAGATGGGAACTAAACAGTACACTTCTATGTACAACCTATGAGTCAAAAAAGAGCTAAAATGGAAAAATTTCAACAATTTCCATGGAAAGATATAAACATAAGTAGTGCTAAGAGGATAGCAGCATTCAAAAGGAACCTAAAATCAATATTTCAGGCCTTTACCTTTAGTAGATAGAAAACCAAATACTGAATCATTAAATATTACCAAATAATAAAAATATACAAAGTAGAATAAACTTTATTTTTTTTAGTTCTTTGAGAATTTTTGTACAATATGTTTTGATCATATTTACTTTCCTTGGTCGACTCCTCCTAGATCCATCCCCCTTTCTGACCCACACAACTTTGTGTCCTTTTTTTCTTATACACATCACTTTCAACTTGTGTATCCATATATTCTTGGAACTGTGACCTTCTTCTAGAGTCTGATTAACTTACCAGGGGCTACATCCTTAAGGAAACTTAACTGTGCCTCTTCAAGTAAACATCATAATTCTTCAGCTATGGGAGGAATTTAATGACCAGATCCCCTCTCTGTGCAGGGATTGGTTTGGTTTGAACTTACACAGGTCTTGTGCATGCTGTCCCAACCCCTGTGAATTTATATGTGCAGCTATCCCACTATGTTCAGAAGACACTGTTTCATGTACCATCACCTGACTCTTACAGTCTTTATCTTCCCCCTTCCATAATGATTCCTGAATCACAGGAAGAGGAGATATGTAGATGTTCCATTTAGAGTTGAACATTCTGGACTCTGTGGCTCTCTGTGTTAATTACCATCAAATGCAAATAGAAGCTTCTCTGATGGGGGTTAATGGATACATTAATTTATGAGTATAATGATAAATCATTAGTAATTGGTTTAATACTATGTCCATTTAGCAGAATAGTGCTAACAGTTTCTTCCCTAGGGACTGTGACCTGTCTTCCTGTATGTTCTTTGCCCAATAATGATTCCAGTTTTAGAATTCATCTTGTACAGTGGGGCTTAAAAATCCAACCAGAACATCATTGCTTTTTTTCCCATGACATTCATACTGCTATTTTACAGTGGACATGTCTTTTCTAGGCCAGTCATTTTTGTAGCTCCCTGAGTTCACAGCTGGGTAAGACTGATGACTCATCCTCTATAATAATGTGCATAGCACCTGTATCACTCAGTAGTGATGAAGCTTTTAGTTGCGTACTAGCTAGATTTTTTTCTGTGTTCTATGATTCAAGTATATGGTGTCTTCAGCAATAGTGTCTTAGTTTTAAGTTCAGTATGATAACCAAGAGCATACCTTTAATGTCTGGAGATCTATGGGACATCACTGGCTAACAAACAAAAGAGGTTACACACTTCTGAAACTAGGCTTTTCATTTGTTAGCCTGCCATCCTAGTGGGGCCATTCATCATCCATTATAATTGGGTGATTTGGGTGTATTTTCATGTTTCAACTTTTCAGTTATTTGTGTAGTCTGGATATTAGCTTGGTGTCTGAGGTTTAGGTATCAAAAATTTTCTCCTTTTCTCTATCTTGCTTATTTGTATGATCTAGTATTTACTCTGGAGTTTTCCTAGTAATTTTGTGCTTTCAGGTAAGACTAGAAAGTCCTTAAACCCTTAAGGATTTTGAGTTGCAGTTTGTAACTGCTGATAAATATTGATCCAATTTCATTTCTGGTATCCATTTTTCCCAGCACAATTTAATGAAAATACTAACTTTGTTCCAATTTGTACTCACAACACTTATATTTCAAATCACTTGATTATACTTATCACAGTACTCTGTCTTCTGTTTTACATACCTATTTTATGTCAGTGAATTTTTTTTACAGTGATTTTATGTTGTTTTTGTTACCATAGCTTTGTAGTATCCTTTGGAGTCTGGTAGTACAATACCTCTTTTTATATGGCATTGCTTGCATACTTCCTGGGATGTTATGTGATATCATATGATTTTAGTTCTTTAAAACACTTAATTGTCATTTTTATATGGTGGGCATTGAACTTGCAGAAAATTTTAGGTGTATGGATATCTTAACTGTGATTCTTTCAATCTATGGAAATGGGATAACTTCTACTTTCTGTGTACTTTTTAATTCATTCCTCATTTTTTTTGTAGTTTTTACTTTAGTGATCCTTTGCTTCTTTGGTTGAATTTATTGCTAAATATCTAAATTTTATACCTATTACAAATGAAATTGCTCTATTACTTGTTCATTGACTTGTAAGTCACTATTGGCATATAGCAATTCTGTAGATGTCATGCTGACCATAGGGGCATTTTTTGTTTGTTCTACATGTAAGATCATGTTACTTACAAACAGTGAAAATTTGACTTCTGTATTTCCATGTTGGATGCTCTTTATTTCCTTCTCTTTCCTAATTACTCTGCCAAAGTCTTCTAATAGTATCTTGAGTAAAATTTGATGAAAATAGTCATTTTAGCTTATTCCTGATCATAAAGAAAAAGTTTTGGCTTTTTTATCATTTGGCATTTGGTCAACAGCATTATATATATCAAATTTTAAAATCAGATCATGGGTTGAATTTTATCAAATGCTTTTATGCATTTATTAAGATCTCTTATTTTTAGACAAGATCTTACATTGTGGCCCTGCCAGAACTGGAACTCACTATGAGGTTCAGACTGGCTTTTAACTCATTGAGGTATGTCTACTTTTGCTTCCTGTGTACTAGGATTAAAGAGGTGTGCCATCGTGCCTGGCCAATCTTTTAATCAATGTTCTTCTAGACCCAATGAGTTATTATGTTGTGATGTCTGCAAAAGTGCATCACCCTGCTACTATAACCTGTAGTCTCTCTCTGTGTCTTCTTAATGAGGGTATTATACAAAACCACATCCATCTGGAAGAAGAATTAGAGTACATATGTGACTCTGAGTTGTCTCTGTAGCAAACAGATTTCTTATTGAAGGTGTTTACTAGGGAATTGGAGAAACAATTGAAATCCCTTTGAGACATATTATTCTCTGACTCCTAAAATTTATTTTCTTTATAATATTGGAAAAAAATCCCTTCTTGAAACTAACTTCTGGAAATTATAATATAATTTCCTCTGGAGAGACTGAATTAGAAACCTGGGATGTTTCTAAGAGTTCAGCTCACTGCCTTTCTTTCTTTCTTTAATTAGTTGTTCTTGGAAATTTTAACTCTACTGGTCTCATTGGTTTGCTGGTTTCACTGAATTTTCTTTCATAAAGGATCCAAGCATTCATAGATGTGTAAGATGTTTAAGGAAAACATTTTCCATTGACATATTATTATATTGTTGAATTTCTGGGATGGGTGAGTGATTGTCAGGCACAAGGTTAGAAGCTCACCATTAGTGAATATTATTCTCTGATTAGTAAAGAGGAATTTTCACAGGTTTCAACAATTGCCCTTTTGGGGCCCAACAATTTTTCTTCTTCCCTGATAACAGTACTGAACTAAGAAAAAATGCTTCAAAGACTAATGCAGGTGTGGGGAAGATTGTTCAGTCAGTAAAATGCTTGTTGTGCAAGAACAATGGACTTGGTTTGATCCCTCAGAACCTACTTAGTAATCTAGGCATACAGTGCATGTATGTAAGCCCAGTGCTGTTGGGTCAGAGACAAGAGAATCCTCAGGCTCACCAGCCAGGTTTGGCTGAATTAGCAAGTATGAGGTTCAGTTAGTGCCATCTAAAAAAAAAAAACAATGTGGAAATCAAATGAAGAAGAAGACACCTGATGTTGACTTCGGGCCTCATTGTGCACATGTTCTCTCTCTCTCTCTCTCTCTCTCTCTCTCTCTCTCTCTCTCTCTCTCTCTCTCTCTTTCTCTCTCAATTGTAAAATGTGTTCTAGGTACAATATTCCTCCTAATTTTCCTTTCCTAGCTTCTCTAAGTGGTCTAGAGTGTAGCCCAATTTCCTATTAACCTTCTCATTTCCACCACCACATTGTCTTTTACCACAATTTCCCATGTTTTGTGAATGCACACCTCATTACAAATTAAGTGAATTCTTTTCTGGCACAGATTTAATATTTTCTGTTCCATAGCTGAATGTTAAACAGCAGCACATTTTGTTTGAGAGGCATCTTAATTATAATAGTTGAGCTCTTGTTTTTAGGAGTGTTAACTGTAGCCCAGATCCTAGCAGCTTAGTTGTCAGCCAAAATAAAAGGCATTTGGGACTTCAAATTTATATGTCCATTAGAGTCTCTACCTCATAAGTGGAGTTGCAGGGGACAAAGGGAACAACCCACTTCCAAGCCAAAGTTTTCTAAAATTCAGGTGAGGAACAAGTAGCATAAGCTAGTGTGAGAAATCCTGCTGTTCTATGCCCATGTGGAAAATAGCCCTCCAAGTGAGAGATGGGGCAGGACAGTTGCTGGAAACACAGGTGTGGAATGGTTTCTGTCTCACTGAGCTAGGAGGGCAATAGGTAAGAATGGCTTAGCTCTTGTTTTAAACATCATGGGTTCTTGCATTAGTAGATTTTCTTCAACATATATATATATATATATATATATATATATATATATATATATATATATATGGCCAATTCCAGAAACTTCAAATGTTTCTTTAAAAACAAATATCTAGTTCACTGGAAGAATAGGTTTGTAGAGCCACTGATGCTCTCGTGCCAGAAGTAGAATTTGAGTAGTTTTTTTCATGGATTTCATCGGATTGTGCATATAGATGATTGTCAGTTTTTCAATTTCATAATATCCCACAATCTTGTTTCCTTTTTATCCCAAAGAAATAATTATTTTGTTTGTCTTTTTAGACAGACTTTCTCTATGTATCCCTGACTGTCTTGGAAATCAGGATGGCCTAAAACTCGTAGAAATCTGTCTGCCTCTGCCTCAAGAGCACTGATTTTAAAGGTATGCATCACTACGCCCAGTTTATTATATTTTTTTAAGGATTGTTTTTTCTGTCCTCCCTCAGTTGATTCCTTGTGTATCTCAACATCTGCTCTAGGAGTATCTATCTAAAAACTGGAACTGGTGTGCCGACTGAGAATTGATTTACAATGTTAACCTGTGTCTAGAATAGCCCATCCCTTTCGTGCCTTATCTCCAACTGCAGAATTTATCAAGGATCACATCAAGGAATATTCCACAATCTCTTTTCTTTTTGTGTGAGACAGGGTTTCTCTGTGTAGCTGTAGTTGTCTTGAGACTTGTTCTACATACCAAGCTAGTCTCAAACTCAGAGATCCACCTGCTTCTGCCTCTCAAGTGCTGGGATTAAAGAGCTGTGCCGCCATGCCTGTCTGCAATCTTTTCCATCTTTAGCTTTCTGAAAGTGTTTAATGGGAAAGTGATAATTTTTCAAATTCATTTTTGTGTGTTGTTTATATATTTTTTCTTCTTAGTATATATTGAATCAGTGAGTGGAAGCACATTGGTTGGTTTCAAACATTTAAGCCTACCTTCATTTATGATAAATAATTCTACAATATATTCATGACAGGTTTGATATGTGATGATATAAGTCAGATTTGTTTTTATTTTTCAGGGTTTTTTAGTTATAAATAGTGCCTCATAATTCTAGATAAATTTTAGAATCAGCTTACTAGTTCTTGAAAAACCTTCTACAGTGGTTGGCATTTTTTTGAGTGTATAGGCCATACTGGGACATTTTCTATCTTTCTAAACTTCATCAGTAGGCAGAATTGCTTTTAATTTTTTTGTTCTTCAGCTTATTTCAATAATATTTTGGCAATATCTGTTTAGAAAGTCATGTTTTTTCTTGAGATGTGATTTAAGTGTGTTGTTTTCATTTTATGGCCATTTAGAAATTTTCTACTTGTTTGTCATTTTCTTTTAGAAATTTTAAATACAAAGTCACACCATCTTCATGAGAATCTGTCCTGAGAGCAGTTCTGCTTTTGATGTTCCAAATTTCATAGAAAGGCTTTGACGTTTCCTTGTGAACCTTGGACCAATCTCTTTCTGTTCCTCAACTTGATCTGTCAATCAATTTAAAGTTCAATTCTTTCATCCAGCATTTAAAAACTCCAAAGTGTCCAATCCATAATCATTTATTTATTTATTTATTTATTTATTTATTTATTTATTTATTTATTTATTCTTCCATCACACAATATGTCCTGATTGCAGCTGCCCCCATTCCTTCCACTCTTTCCCTTCACCTCTTCTATCCCCCAGATCTACCCTTTATGCATTTCCCTTCAGAAAAGAGAAAAAAGCAGGCCTCTCAAGGGCTATTAACCAAACATAGCATAACAAGATGCAATAAGAGAAGGCACAAACTCTCTTATCAAGGATTGATGAGGCAATCCAGTAGGAGAAAAAGGTTCCCAAGAGGAGACAAAAAAGTTAGAGACACCCTAATTCCCACTCTTTGGAGTCCAACAAAAAACCCAAGCTAAACAATCACAACATATTCATAGAAGAACTAAGTCACACTCATGCAGTCTCTATGATTCTTGCTTCAGTCTCTGTGAGACCCTATGAGCCTTGCTTAGTTGATTCTGTGGGATAACCTACTATCTTTTTGTTATACCTGGCATCTTAGTCTGGAATTCCTATCTGGTCTGAAAGTTAGGTGTGACATTTGCTGTTTCTGTCTCCAAGGAGTGTACTCTTGATGCGTTGATAAACACAATCAACACATGTCTCTGCCATTGTATATATTATGGATCATTCCACTTGAAGTTTTAATAAATCTAGATACTAGTATCAGTGATCTGGTAAATGAAGTACATAATGTTAACTCCTGAATGAGTTTCCAACTATTCTAAAGTAGTTTCCCTTCTAGAAGGACAATAACTACTTATTTATCATCTCTAAGAGTTACCTATTAAGCTTCTTTGTGAATAAACCTACCAAGAAAGGCAATGTCCCCACTTTAATAATTCTTCTTAAAACATTCTGCTTGCAGTAGGTCATGATTGTGAAGGTGCTGATTTATTCGCTTGTACTTGAACAGTACCCCCATCATAAGATGAACGCCTGAAAGCCTACTTTGAGTATCTTCAGATGTTTTTATACCATCTGGTTTCAAAGCCTTTCAGAAGCCTGAGCACTATCCCTCTCCACTAGCATTCTGAAATTGAGGTCTATTGAAGTTGATGTGATCCTGTTTAAAAAGCAAGATTTTATTCTGCCAAATATTTGGGTACCTTAACAAAGTCAGTTTGATGTTTAATGTAACAAAAATATAGATTAATTATTATTTTTTGATACTTTATTTACATTTCAAATGTTTTCCCCTTTCCAGGTCTCCCCTTTGGAAACCCCCTACCCCCTACCACTGCCTCTATGAGAGTGCTCATCACATGAGCAAATCATTTTTGGATAGTAACTCTACAGAATAAAACTTACAATTCTCTTTCAGAAAACCAGAACAATATTTTCATTTCCTTGGAGAAATAATCTGATACAGAGGCCATGGAGCACTGCTTACTGGCTTTCTTTCTATGGCTTACTCAGCCTGCTTTCTTATAGAACCCAGAAATATCAGCCGAGGGTTGTCCCCACCTACGATGGGCTGAGCTCTCCCCCATCAGTCACTAACTAAGAGAATACTGTACAGCCTTGCTTACAGCCTAATATTATGGAGACATTTTCTCAGCTTGGATTTCTTCCTCTCAGGTAACTTTAGCCTGTGTTAAATTGACATAAAATTAGCCAACACAGCCCCTCAAATGAGATATATGGGCATAGTCAGGATTAAGGTTTGTTTTTTTTTACGCTCTTATGAGTTTCTCAATTGTGTTTTGTCATGTGCAAATTTTTTGTATTCTTCCACTAGAATCTCTTGGTTTTATTCATATATAAGTAGTCTTTCTGGAAGTTATCAAGAAAATCAATGCAACAAATGCTCATGAGGATGTGGTGAAAGGGACACCTTTTTCTTGTAGAAATGTCAACTGGTGCAGCCATTGTGTAAATCAGTATTTGGGTTCCACAAGAAAATAAAATAAAACTATTGTGTAATTAAGCTATACCTCTCCTGTATATACACCTTTTAAAATTAAAGTCAGATTACCATAAAAATACCTGAACACTTATATTTATTTTGGAGTATTTATAATAGCCCAGATAGAACCCCAACCTAAATGCCCATGAAAAGATGAATGGGTGAAAACTGTGGTGTATACTATTTCCTTTTCCCAGGGAGATCCATACATTCCTCCTATACCCCTCTTCCTTATCTAACTTCTCTGGGTCTGTGGATTGTGGAATGGTTATTCTGTACTTTATGGCTAGTATCTACTTACAAGTGAGTACACACCATGTTTGTCTTTCTGTGTCTGTGTTGCCTCACTCTGGATTTTTGTTTTGTTTTGTTTTGATTTTCGATTTTTTTCTAGTTCCATTCATTAGCCTTCAAGTTTCAAGATGTCATTTTTCTAATAGCTGAGTAATGCTCTATTATTTAAATATACCACATTTTCTTTATCTGTTCTTTGACTGAGGGACAGTTATGTAGTTTCTAGTTTCTCGCTATTATGAATAAAGCTGCTATGAACATAGTTGAGCAAATGCCCTTGTAGGATAGAGTGTCTTTTGAGTATACACTCAGCAGTGCTATAGCTGGATCTTGAGGTAGATCCATTTCAGTCTTTTGGAGAGGAACCACCAAATTGATTTCCAAAGTGGTTGTATGAGTTTGTACTCTTGCTCCATATCCCTCCCAGCATGTGCTGTCCCTTGAGTTTTTGATCTTAGCCATTCTGATGGGCATAAAGTAGAATCTCAGAGTCATTTTGATTTGCTTTTCCATGATAGCTAAGGACATTGAACATTTTCTTAACTGCTTCTCAGCTATTGCAGATTCTTCTGTCAAAAATTCTCTGTTTAGATCTGTATTCCATTTTAAAAATTGGGTTATTTGGTTTGTTGGTGTTGAACTTCTTGAGTTCTTTATATATTTTAAATATCATCTCTCTGTCAGATATGAGGTTAGTGAAAATCTTTTCCCATCCCATAGGCTGCTGCTGTTTTGTCCTATTGACAGTGTCTTTTGCGTTTCAGAAGCTTTCCAGTTTCATGAGGTCCCATTTATTAATCGTTGATCTTTGTGCCTGAGCTATTGGTGTTCTGCTCAGGAAGTTGTCTCCTGCGTGAATGACTTCAAGGGTATTTCCCACTTTCTCTTCTATTTGATTTAGTGTATCTTTATGTGGAGGTCTTTGATTTACTTGGACTTGAGTTTTGTGCAGGGTGATAAATATGGATCTATTTGCATTCTTTTACATGCAGACATCCAGTTAGACCAGCAGCATTTGTCGAAGATGCTGTCTTTTTTTCCATTGTGTATTTCTGGTTTCTTTATCAAAAAGCAGGTGTTCATAGGCATGTGAATTTATGACTGGGTATTCCATTCTATTGATCAACCTGTCTGATTTTATGTCAATATCACACAGATTTTATTACTATAGCTCTGTAGTAGAGCTTGAAATCAGGGATGGTGAGTTCCAGATATTCTCTTATTGTGCAGGGTGGTTTTAGCTATCCTGGGCTTTTTGTTTCTGCATATAAAGTTGAGTATTGTCTTGTCAAGTTCTGTAAAGAAGTATGTTGGAATTTTGATGGGGATTGTGTTGAGTCTATAGATTGCTTTTGGTAGAATGGCCCTTTTTTGTTAATTCTACAAATCTATGAGCAAAGATCTCTTCATCTTCTGATATCTTCTTTCATTTCTTCAAAGACTTAGAGTTTTGTCATAAAAGTAACTCACTTGTTTTGTTAGTGTTACCCCCATGATATTTTATATTTTTGTGGCTACTGTGAAAGGTGTTGTTTCTCTGGATGGATGGGGTGCAGGTGGGGATGGGAACAGGAAGGATCAGGTAGGGAAGGGTGAGAGAGAGGGAGAGAGTATGGGGAGAGATGATTGATATAAGTTGCCCTTTAGGGCAATATGGAAACCTACTGCAGTGGTAACTTCCTGGAATGTATGAGTTTGACCCTAGAAGGACTCCTTGTAATATATGCTATGGCTCCTGAATGAGTCATCTGCTGTAACCATGCTAGGCTCCTTGTGGTGAGAGTGAGATATCAACTCAGCCACAAAACTCTATGACCCCACAACCTGCCCTGCAAGATGTCCTGGGGGAAATGGTGGCTCAGAGACTGTGGGAGTGGCCAAGCAATGACTAGTCTAGCATGAGTCCCACACTGCCAGAGGGATTTCAGACTGTACAGGATGGATCCCATGTTGGACAGGATCCAGAGGCTGAAGTTGGATGGCTCAGAGATGTAGGCTAGAACCAAACATGACTGCCAAAAGAACAAAAATGAAATAATTCCTAATGATATTTTGTTGTATTAATAGAATCAGTGCCCAGTCCAATCAGAGTCATCAGAGAGGCTTTCTATAGCAGCAGATGGGAGCAGATATAGAGACCCACAGCCAAACATTAGGCACAGCTCAGGGAACTCCTCAGAAGAGGGGTGGAAGGATGATAGGATACAGAGGGGTTGAGGACACCAGGAGAACATGGTCCACAGAGTTAACTAAGCAGGGCTCATAGGGGCTCACAGAGACTGAAGTAGCAACCACAAAGCCTGCATGAGTCTGCATCAGGCTGTCTGCATATATTCTGTGGTTCCTTAGCTTGGGGTTTTTGTTGCACTCCTAACAATGGGAGTTGGGTGTCTGTGACTCTTTTGCCTGCTTCGTGGGACCTTTTTACCTGCTACCATAGGTTGCTTCACCCAGCCCTGATATGAGGAGTTGTGTCTAGTCTTACTGCATCTTCTTATGCTGACTTTGGTTGATATCCCTGGGAGGCCTTCTCTTTTCTGAAGAGAAATGGAGGAGTAGTTGATGGGAAGGAGAAGGGTGGTGTGTGTAGGGGACAGGGAGGAGGGAAGGTAAGGGAGGGTCGGGTTAGGATGTATTCTATGAGAGAAGAATTAATAAGTAAAATGATATTTTAAAAATGTGTTATATAACTGAGAATATAGTTTAATAGTAGAGTACTTTCCAGATATGCATGAGGCCCTGTAGTCAATCTCCAGTATCTCTAATAATAACAATAACAGAAAATAAGAAAATGTGGCATATGCATGCACAATAAATTTTATGCAGTCATTATGAAGAGTGAAATTATGCCATTTACTAAAATATGTGAAACTTCAGATTATTTTAAAGAAATAAGCAAAACTCCATTATGAAATTTTTTTCTCATTGGCAACATACAGATTTATAATATACATGTCTGAAAAACATCAAATAGAAAGGAGACAATTCAGGAGTCGTAGAGAGACCAGTAGGAGAATGTCAAGGCAACACAGAAAGGCAGTGGGTGGTGAATATAAATGATGTGCACAATGATGCTTATGTATAATCTACAGTAACTAAAATAATTTTAAAATATTGTTACTAGGAGATATACAGATTGCTTCATAGTAAGGGTGTTTATCACTCCTGCAGAGGACCTAGATTAGTTCCCAGCACCCACACTAAGATGTTCACAACCTCCTTAAGCTACAGTTCCAGGTATTATGACACCCTCTGACCTCTGCAGCCATCTGCATGCATGAGGAGCACATAAACTCGTGTAGGCACATTGGCATACACATGAAAAAGAAATATTTTTGAAAAGGTTCACTAAAGAAATAAAATCAAAAGCCTTCAGAATGGAAGGGTAGGCTAGGTACAAGCAATGAGAAAACGTCCCCTGTTGTCCAAGCTACTATGTAGTCAGTACAATGGAGCTGGGAAACGGTTTCTGAGATAAATACCTCTCTGTAAAGATCAGGTATTAATGTGGCTCTGTGGGCCATCTTCTTTATTCTTTTTTCACAGCAAGACAATTGTAAGCAGGATCTGTGTCCTGCCTGTTTCCCTCTACCTTTCTGATGCTTAGCAGAGCTTTGCCTATAAAAGAGGTATAAGAAAACTGAACTGGACATAAGTTATAAACTCTCATTTTAGTTTATCATGCAGGGGTTGCTTTGCTTCTGTTCCTTATTATTTTGAGAGTGCATAAAACTCTGGTATAGATCTTTCTTTACTGTGATCCTATAGTATTACATTTCTTGTTCCTGACCCCCTACTCTTTTCTGTCTTGGGAAGCTTATTATTTCACTGTGTGAAATGTGGACTGGCACATGTTTTAGCTCATCCTGCAGCAGGGACACCTGCTTTTCCTGCCTTTAATGACTTGCTGTTAACTATGCTCAGCTTCCTTCATGAGCTCCAGCTGCCCTATCTTTACCTCCCATTGCTTTTATTCTTTCACTTGCTTACACTGTTATCTCACCCTTGGCTCTCATCCTTTCGTACTGTTGCAATTTTGATCCTTTCGTTTTGATTTGAGAACTTTACCATTCACCTTAAGGGCTGCATGATGGTTTAAAAGAGCCCAGTTTGGGCTTCTTGAAAGCTATGTTTTCAGGCTAGCAGGAATTTAAGTTTTTTTCTTATTTTCTTTTCTTTATTCAATTATTTTATTTTATTTTTTACATTCCAAATGTTTTCCCCTTTCCAGGTCCCCCCTCCAAGAGTTCTTCATCCCCTCCCCCTCCCCTTTGCTTCTGAGAGGGTGCTCCCTCATAACCCACCCACCTCACCCCCAGCATCCTCCTTCCCTGTGGCATCAAGTCTCTGCAGGATTAGGCATATCCTCTCTCACTGAGGCCAGGCAAGGCAGTCCTCTGCTACATATGTAGTGGAGGCCACGGACCAGCCCCTGTACGCTCTTTGGTTTGTGGCTTAATCCCTGGGAGCTCCCGGGGTCCAGGTTAGTTGATGCTGTTAGTCTTCCTATGGGGTTGCCATCCCCTTCAGCTCCTTCAGTCCTTCCCCTAACTCTTTCATAGTGATCCCTGACCTCAGTCCAATGGTTGGCTGTAAGTATCTGCATCTGTCTCAGTCAGCTGCTGGTAGAGCCTCTAATAGGACAGCCATGCTAGGCTCCTATCTACAAGCACAACATGGCATCAGTAAAAGTGTCAAGGTTTGGTGTCTGCACATGGGATGGATTCCAAGTTGGGCCGGTAACTGGTTGACCTTTCCTTCAGTCTCTGCTCCATTTTTGACTCTGCATTTCCTTTAGACAGGAACAATTCTGGGTCAAAAATTTGAAGGTAGGTTGGTGACCCCATGCCTCAACTAGGGGCCATATCTGTCTACTGGAGGTGCTCTCTTCAGTTCCATCTCCTCACTGTTGATCATTTCATCTCCATTGAGTCCTCGGAGCCTCTCACATCCCAGGTCTCTGGGACTTTCTAGAAGTTCTGCCCACCCAGTGCTGCACAGTTCCATTCATTCTCCTGACCCTCCTGGGCTTCTCTCCTGTCTCCTTCCATACCTGATCCTGCTCCCTTTCCCTTACTTCTCCCCTCTCCCTCTCAGATCCCTCCCTCCTTCTGCATACCGTGATTATTTTGTTCCCCCTTCTAAGTGGGATTGAAGCATCCACACTTGGGCCTTCTTTATTGTTAAGCTTCCTAAGGTCTGTGAGCTATATCATAGATATTCTGTGCTTTTTGGCTAATATTCACTTATCATTGAGTACATACCATGTATGTGTGTCTTTTTGGGTCTGGGTTACCTTGCTCAGGATGATGTTGTAGGGAATATTAAAAATAGAGTACTGCATGTTCCTGCGCTTGATCCAGCTACTCTCTGCCTACCAACTCCACTGTCTCCATGGCTAGCCCCTTGCAGTGACCAATTGCAGTCTTCCCAGCTACGGTTCACTTGCCTCAGAAGCCGCTAGTTCCTTCTCAGCCATAAACCCTCTGTCCCACATTCCAGCAACCCAGTAAAACTAAACTCTAGAAACTTATAATTAATCAGTCAGATTTATAAATCAATAAATTCTCAATTTAAAAGATGCTCACACAATAAATTCAGAGCCAATTGATAATGGTACAAGCTGACCACCTAGATTAGACAAGTTACCCCAATTATTTTATCCCTATATTTTTTCATATCTACCTGTGGCTATTTAAAACCAAGGTGGTTCTGAATCAACCTATCCGTTGCCCTCCATCTTGCTTTCTCCTCCTCCCTCAGGTGTTCTCTGTCTCCGCAACTCTTAGCTCTGCCTCCCTTTTCTCTGTCCAATCACAGGCCTCCTACTGCACTAGTATTTAAATTAATTGGACAGGAAAAATCCTGCCACATATCACCCTTTCTGTTTAAATTTAAAAAATTTCTCTCAAAATATAAATTGAGCACAACTATTACTATTTTGTAATTTATAAGGTGGAAGATAGGCCTAACACCCAGTGCATCATTTTTGTCAATAAAGTAGAATATTGTCCTCTATGTTAGTTTAAAAGACTTATAATTCTACACTTCACTTATGTACTAGCTTTAGATTGTATGCCATTTAAAAACCATCCTCTCAAATCTGTTCTCTCAAATGTAAATAGCTTGGGTTGGCTATGAGACTATAAGTAGTCTTTCAACCCTGTCAGAAATATGAGAATGACCAACATATCTGAAGATATAGGAAGCAGGATTTTTCCCTGTCCAATTACATTAAAATATTAGTGCAGCAGGATGCCTGTGATTAGACAGGGAAAAGGGAGGCAGAGCTAAGAGTTGCAGTGATTGAGGAGAGATGAGAAGGAAGCAGGATGGAGGATGGACAGGAAGAAGATCCTGATCCTGTGTGGTTTTAAATAGCCATAGGTAGTTATAAATATCATATAGGGATAGAATACTTGGGATAACTTGTCTAATCTAGGTGGGCAGCTTGTATCATTATCAGTTGGCTCTGAGTTTATTGTGTGGGCATCCTGTGGATTGGGAATTTATTGATATATAAATCTGACTTATTAGTTATAAGTTTCTAGAGTTTTACTGGGTTACTGGAATGTGGGACTGCCGACCACAGGGGGATTATGGTTGAGAGGGTACGGGTGGCACTGAGGCAGTGAACTGGAGCTGGGAAGACTGCAATCAGTCTCTGCATGGGGCTAGCTGTGGAGATAGCACAGTTGGTGGGCAGGGAGTAGCTGGATGGAGTGCAGGAACTTGGTAGTAAATTTTTAATGTTTCCTGTAACAGGATGATATATTCTAGCTCCATCCATTTGCCTGAAAGATTCATGATCTCTTCATTTTTAATATCTGAATAGTATTCCAGATCTCCCATTTTCATAGATCAGTAGGATTAACATAGTAAAAATGACTATTTTACCAAAAGCTACAGATTCAGTGCAATTCCCATCAAATTTTCAACACAATTCTTCATGGACATGGAAGGAACAATTTTCAACTTCATATGGAAAAGCAAACAAACAAACAAACAAACAAAAAATCCAGGATAGCGAAAACAATTCTGAACAATTAAAGACCTTCTGGGGGAATCACCACCCCTGACCTCAAGCTGTACTACAGAGCAATAGTGATAAAAACTGCATGGTATTGGTACAGAGACAGACACATTGATCAATGAAATAGAATTGAAGACCCAGAAGTGAACCCACACACATATGGTCACTTGATCTTTGACAAAGAACCTAAAAATATACAGTAGGAAAAATGAAAGCATCTTTAACAAATGGTGGTCTGCATGATCCATATTTATCACCTTGTACAAAGCTCAAGTCCAAGTGCATCAAGGACCTCCACATAAAACCAGATACACTGAATCTAATAGAAGAGAAAGTGGGGAATAGCATGGAATGCACTGGCACAGGAGTAAATTTCCTGAACAGAACACCAATGTCTCAGGTTCTGAGATCAACAGTTGAGAAAGGGACCTCATGAAACTGAAAATCTTCTGTAAGGCAATGGACACTCTCAATAGGACAAAACAGCAACCTACAGATTGGGAAAGATCTTCACTAACCCTATATCTTTTTTTTTTTT
>CM052722.1:111813811-111838159 GCA_028551405.1 Uromys caudimaculatus | reverse complement strand
TTGATTTAGGATGAAATGTTCTGTAGATATCTGTTAAGTCCATTTGGTTCATTACCTCTGTTAGTTTCACTGTGTCTCTGTTTAGTTTGTGATTCCAAGATCTGTCCATTGATGATAGTGGAGTGTTGAAATCTCCTACAACCCTATATCTTATAGAGGGCAAATATGCAAAATATTCAAAGAACTGAAGAAGTTAAACACCACCAACCCAAATACTCCAATTATAAATGGGGCACATAGCTAAACAGAGAATCCTCAACATAGGAATCTAGAATGGCTGAGAAACATTTAAAGAATTGTTCAACATGCTTAGTCATTAGGGAAATGCAAATCAAAACAACCCTGAGATTTCACCTTGCACCAATCAGAATGGTTAAGATAAAAACCTCAAGAGATAGCCATTGCTGGTGGGATTGCAAACTGGTACAACCACTCTAGATATCAATCTGGCAGTGCCTCAGAAAATTGGGCATAGTATTACCTGAGGACCCAGCTGTACCGCTCCTGGGCATATAATCAAAAAATGCTCCAACATATAACAAGGACACATACTCCATTATGTTTATAGCAGCCTTATTTATAGTAGTCAGAAGCTAGCAGGAATTTGTACTGCTTAAAATCATACAATTTCTTTCAGCATAAATATAATGCAATTTCCATCATGAACTCATCCCTCATGGACTAGGAAATCTTACTTTTCAACTTGATCTCATTGTAGCTCCATGACATTAAACAAGATGTTTATCCTCTTTTGAACTTTTAATATCTTTCCTTGGGCTACAAATGTAGGCATAATCATACCTTTTAGCTGATTTTCTCACCCGTTTATAATGCCTATACTTAAACAGTCGGTGGTATACTATTCTACTTTACTAGTTGTGATGTTTAGCATCCTCTCACTTGAATGGTAGAGTTTTTTAAGTCTAATACTAACATTGTGTATTTTTGAAAAAGGAATGCACAACATGGTTTACTGTTTTGTTTAATAACCCTATAATTTCTAAGACAATAAAGAGGTAGAACAGTTCCATCAACTTAAAATTGTCCTCTTGCTTCTTTGTTGCTATTTAGTCACTCCAACCATCTTCTAGAATCTGGCAATGACTGATCTAGGTCAAATGTTTTACAAACAGAATTGGGTAGCAATATCCTTTTCTACATGTCTTCTTTGACTTTCTGATATCTATTTAAAATTCGCCCATACTCTTGCATCTACTAGCAATTAATTAAATATTTATTGATTGGTAGTCCACAGAACATGTATATTATACTTTATTGATGCACCAATTGGTTATTATGAATAAAGAAACAGTAAATATTTATACAATATTTATTGTTCGACTTAATTTGCACTCATTTGTGACAATTAGGGAGTAGCATTGCTCATTAATATGGCAAAGGGATGTTTCCTTTTATAACACATTTTAAAAATACTTTTCAATGTGAGTATATAATTTTGCATTTTTACCAGCAGCATATGAGAAGGCTTATTCCTCCATACTCTTGCAAGCATTTGATTCTACATATAACTGCCCTCCATATACATAAACATTTTTGAAGTTTAGCTTCCAGTCATTTGCTAATGATACCAAATTCTGTTTAAAATTTATATCTGCAGCTTGCATATTTTACATAATTGATTCCTACTATGCATCCTGTTTTGTAAACTCTATAGATTATTAGAAAAATTTTGACTAGGTTGTTTGGTTTTCTTATTTAGTTTTGATATGAATTTTTGTATTTATATTCTTGATAAAAGTTCCTTGTCACATGAAACTATTCCACATTCTGACTTATTTCTTGAAGATGAGGTTTTTAGTTTTGTTAAAAGCTCTCTCTCTCTCTCTCTCTCTCTCTCTCTCTCTCTCTCTCTCTCTCAGATTTCTTTCTTTTTTTGTGCTGCATCTGTACAATACAGCTTCCTTCTATTAGGATAAGATTTTTTAAATCTATTTTTTACAGTCCAGTCATTATCCCCCTCCTGGTTTGCCCTCTGGCTGTTCCTCCTCCCATTCCTCCTCCCCCAATCATCAAGAGGATGTCGCCCCACCCCCACCCCATCAGACCTCCGTGGGGCATCAAGTCTCTCCAGGGTTAGGTTCTTCTCTGACTGACCAGAAGTCCTTTGCTGTATATGTGTTGGGGGCCTCATATCAGCTAGTGTTTGCTGCCTCGTTGGTGGCTGAGTGTCTGAGACTCCTGGTCTTCCTATGGGGTCATCCTCCTCTTCAGTTTCTTAAAATCTCACTGAACAATTTTTTTTTTCTGTATTTTGAGTTTTATGTCATATCCTAGAAAGTCTTTGTTTGACTTAAATATATGCAACTTACAACTATGGGACTCATAAAATGACTCAGTAGAAAAAGGAATTTGTCACCAAGATGACAATCTCAGACATTCATGTGAATACCTCTCTCTCTCTCTTTCTCTCTCTCTCTCTCTCTCTCTCTCTGCGTATGTGTACATGTGTGTCTTTCTGTCTCTCTCTGTCTTCCAGTTTCTTTCTCTTTCTCTCTGTCTCTCACACACAACATTCATGAACTCATGTATACAGAAACACAAAATAAATAAATATAAATATAATGAAATATTTGAAAATTTCAACTATGTTTCCTTTGTCAAGTTTTATTGACTCTATTAGATATTTCAATTGTGGCCTATTACCTATTTTTATTTCATTGTCATGTAAGGTGTGAAAAGTGGGTTGGAGTTCATGTTTTGAACTATGTCTGTGTAACAAAATTTATTGCAAAGTTTATGTAGTTTATTCTGGACTATCATCATAGGTAAAAAGTCAATTAGCAACCCTGTTCTCTGGAACATTTTGTTTACTCTATAACCAATATTGCACTCTTATCATTGATATAGTTTTATGATATTTCTTGAAACTTATATCCTGCATACGAACACATTTAGAAAATGCGTTTGGTGTTTTTAGCTCTGTCCTTTTTTGCAAACATTTTATAATTAATTTGTAAATTTCTACTAAAGAATAAAAACAGCACAAACAAAACTCTATACAAGACAGCTTTGATTTTATTTTAGCTTATTATTTGGGGATTATGTTCAATCTACAGATGTGTTTATGGAGAATTGAGTCTACCTTGGTTTAACTACCCCTTTGTATGAATTCTGAACATCAGTCAGTGGTGAAAGCCTTGTCTGATCATATGTCTAGCCATGGGCATGCGTATATTATCAATTCCCTGATATATTTGCAGGCTTCATAAAACACAAGTTCACTTAAAATCCCCCTTTTCCCATCTAGATCCACTTCCAATTTCATTCTCATTCCTTGTGCTGACAAAAATTATCAATGAAATGATTCCTAATGATATTCTGCTATGCTCATAGATGGTGCCTTGTCCAGTCATCGTCAGAGAGGCTTCCTCTCCCAGAAGATGAGTGCTGCTGCAGAGACCCACAGCTAGGGATTATGTAGAGAGTCTAAATTGGAGGTCTTCATCAGGCTCCTCCCCTCAGAGCTTGTGGAACCTCAGAGCAGAAGAAGGGGAGGAAAAGACTGTAGGAGTCAGAAGGGATGGAACATGGGGAACATGGCTTACTGAATCAACTAAGCAGGGCTCATATGGGCTCACAGATACGAAGCAGCAATCATAGGGCCTGCAAGGGTCTGGACTAGGTGCTCTGCTTATATGTTATGGTGGTTAGCTTGGTGGTTTTATGCAATTCCTAACATTGGGAGCAGGTGTGTCTCTGACTCTTTTGTCTGTTTCTGGGACTCTTTTTTTTCCTATTGGGTTGCCTTCTCTAGTCTCAGTCTGACGGCTTTTGCCTTGTTTCTTTTCCCCTTATTTATTTATTGACTTTAAATCCCCATCACAGTCCTCCTGCTCTCCTCCCAATTCTGCCCTTACAGCCCCTTTCCCCCAATTACTCTCTTCCCTTCTCCACAGAGAAGAAGACCCCATGGGTACCAACCTACCCTGGCACATCAAGTCACAGCAGAACTAAGCATATTCTCTCCCACTGAGGCCAGGCAAGGCAGTCCACCTATGGGAAAGGGATTCACAGACAAACAACAGGCAACAGAGTCAGAATCAGTCCCCATACCACTTTTTAGGTGACCCTTACAAAAACCAACCTGCACATCTGCTATAAATGTATAAGGTTTTTAAGTCTACCCCCTGCATGCTCTTTGGCTGGTGGTTTAGTCTCTGCAAGCCCCCATGTGCCAATGTTACTTGACTCTGTAGGTCTTCTTATAGTGTCCTTGACCCCTTCTGCTCACTCAGTTATACCCCCTACTCTTTCATAAGACTCCCCAAGCTCTACCTGATGTTTGGCTGTGGATCTCTGTCTCTGTCTCCATCTGTTGCAGGATGAAGTCTCTCAGAAGACATTTATGCTAACTCCTGTCTTCAAGCATAACAGAGTATCATTAATAGTGTCAGGAGTTCTCACTCTCACACATGGGAAGGGTCTCAAGTTGGGACAGTCATTTGTTGTGTTTGGTTGTTCTCTTTTGGAGGCAGGCCTGTTCTGTTCTGAAGGGAAATGTTAGAGGAGTGGATCTGGGGAGATGGAAAGGGGATGCAGAGCTAGGAGGAGTGGTGGGAGGGGAAACTGTGGGCAGATGGATTGTATGAGAGAATACAATAAAAGAAAATTACATTAAAACAAATGAGAGAATTCAATAAAACACTGTGGTTGATGGTAATTTTATAGAAGAACATCAGAGATGTGCTGCTGTCTTCTCTGTAACTTTGTGTTTCAAACATCTATCAAATATGCTATTTCTCCATAACTTCTTTATAAATTTTCATTAATTTTTCTGTTTACTAGTTTGATATGATTATGATATGTCTATGTATGTCTTTGAAAATGTTTCTCTGCATTAATTTCTTTGCTTTGGAATCACTAATGCTTTGAATAATGGCCTTACCATCTCATCCATAATTTCTAGGAACTTCATGTAATGTTCATTGGCACTTTCTTTTCTCATTTCAATTCTTCTGAGACAGTGGATCTTTTCATTATGTAATTTCATATTTTTGAAACTTCAATTTGGTTATTTTATGGTTTCTCTTTTAAGAACTTCTGTCTCTCCATTTTTGTATGTTCATTTAACTTATGGGATATAGTTATAATAAGTACTTTCAAGTCTTGACCTCTCCAACATCAGGGTCATCTTATAATTTAATCTTATTAATTATGTCTTTTTCCTTTGTATTTGGTAAAATTTTACTGGTTCTTGTTAATTAGGACATTTAAAATAATTTATCATGGAGACTGCGTCCTCTTATTGTACTATGGAGAAGTTTTCTTTATCTCCTTTGTCAAAACAACCCTGAGATTCCACCTCACACCAGTCAGAATGGCTAAGATCAAAAACTCAGGTGACAGCAGATGCTGGCGAGGATGTGGAGAAAGAGGAACACTCCTCCATTGCTGGTGGGATTGCAAGCTGGTACACCCACTCTGGAAATCAGTTTAGCGGATCCTCAGAAAAATGGACATAATACTACTTGAGGACCCAGCTATACCTTTCCTGGGCATATACCCAGAAGATGCTCCAACATGAATAAAGACACATGCTCCACTATGTTCATAGCAGCCATATTTATAATAGCCAGAAGCTAGAAACAACCCAGATGTCCCTCAACAGAGAAATGGATACAGAAAATGTGGTACACTTACACAATGGAATACTACTCAGTTATTAAAAACAATGACTTCATGAAATTCGCAGGCAAATGGATGGAACTAGAAAATATCCTGAGTGAGGTAACTCAGTCACAGAAGAACAAACATAGTATGTACCCACCGATAAGTGGATATTAGCTCAAAAGTTCGGAATGCCCAAGATTCAATTCACAGACCATATGAACCCTAAGAAGAAGGAAGACCAAAATGTAGATGCTTCAGTGTTTCTTAGAAGGGTGAACAAAATACTCACAGGAGGAAATATGGAGACAAAGCGTGGAGCAGAGACTCAAGGAAAGGCCATCCAGAGACTGCCTCATCTGGGCATACATCCCATATACAGCCACCAAACCCAGACATTCTTGTGGATGTTGGGAAGTGCTTGCTGATGGAAGCATGATAAGCTGTCTCCTGAGAGGCTCAGGCAGAGCCTGACAAATACAGAGGTGGATACTCGCAGCCAACCATTGGACTGAGCATGGGGTCCTGGATGGAGGAGTTGGAGAAGGGACTGAAGGAGCTGAGGAGGTTTGCAACCCCATGGAGGGAGCAACAGTGTCAACTGGACAGACCCCCCAGAGCTCCTGGAGACTGGACTACTAACCAAAGAATACACATGGAGGGACCCATGGTGCTGGCCGCATATGTGGCAGAGGAGGGCCTTGTTGACCATCAGTGGGAGGAGAGGCTCTTGGGACTGAGGGTATTTGATGCCCCAGTGTAGGGCAATGCTAGGGAGGGAAGCTGGGAGTGGGTGGGTAGGGGAGTACCCTCATAAAGGCAGGGGGAGAGGGGATGGGATAGGGAGTTTCCAAAGGGGAAAACATTTGAAATGTAAATAAGGTAATTATCCAAAAAATAAAAAAAAATAAAAATAATATCTCTGGGTAATAGTCTTTGTTACTTAAAGACTTCAGATGCATTGGTTTATCTCATGTACTACTTAGGAGACAGTGTAGGGCCATGGTTGAAGTCTAAGTTCATTTTAAATTCTCAAAGTCTGCCATGTAGCTATGCTGCCCATGAAGTCTCCTGAAATAGAGGCACTAAATTAAATTGTATTGTTCTTCTCAAACCTTTGCTATGCTGCCAATAAGTTGGGCCATGCACATACTGCTCAAGTGAGAGCATTATCATGCAGAACTGGTGGAGTACTTTCTTTAACAGTGTACCAGTTTCCATTTTTCTATGACCTTGCCTTAGAGTTACTGAAGCCTGGTGTATGAGTCTATGTGGCTAGCAGACTTGGCTAGTCATAACGGGGACTCATTTTCACATGGTTTATTGTCCCTCATCAGATTTCTAATAATCTGAAAGCAAACAGGAAAGTTGGCCAGTGGTTCTCTTGACCAATGCCCCAATTCCCATCACTTTACCAGAATGAATAAAGTGCAGGAAGAAGCCCATAATGCACTAGGGAAGAGTTGTCTGCTCTTGGTCATATCAACCCTTTCATTACTTACTTGTTCAATGAAGTTGTGAAACAGATCATGAAATACATTTTAGCACATCTATAAGAGCTGAGCCATAGGTGAGTGAGCAGCCAAAAGCAAGTGAAGGAACTCAGAACCACCACAAAATGGAAGAATTTAAAGAATTTAAAGAATTTAAAGAAGTTGGGGCACAGTGTGGAACAAGGGGGAAAAACACATTTCAGGCTATAATGTTCACATTGTTTGCATCTCTGCAGATCTTTCAATCTCAAAAGAAATAAGATACTCATTTTATCTTGTGTACCTAAAGGCCAGAACCAATAATAACATGCATGCCCATGCTGGTGAAGCAGGGAGAATTGGAAAGCCTGTAAACACTGTTCCAGCCACAATTCAAGGTTTTCAAGGAGAAAATGAAAGGTTTCTTGGGCATGTACTTGAAGTTAAACTAGTAAATAAAGGTTATTATGAACAACATACACATCATAAACATCATAAACACAGTAATCACTTTCGAAATGGCTAATCTTTGTTCTTTCAGATAGGTACTAGAAGGAAATAATGCAGGCTTTGGTCCAATATGTTCTTTACCAATTAGAGCACCAATGAGCATTAGTGATTACATGTACATATATATGTGTTTATATAATATATCTATGTCTGAGTCACTTCAAGCCATTGAGTAACTTCCAATCCTACAGCAAATTTTCAAAAAGAAAATATAATAAATTACCTTCTGTTTCAGAGTTATACTGAAAGGAAATTAAGTTCCTAGAACAAATGAAAATGAGACAAATAAGCCATGTGAAAAGCCTCTCTTGTCTTTTATTAATGAAAATTTCCCATTTATATCTATGGAGAAGACTACAATTTTAATACAATTAACTGTACTTTATGTTCATTCAAATGAAATTGTAACTCCCCACCATTGTTACTTCACACAGAGGAGCTGGAGTTCCAGGTGAATACTGTCCTCTCAGTCTGGGACATTGACTTCATACTTTTGTGTGATTCTAAACATCTGGTCCTATGAGTGGTTCATGTGGTCTAACTTCTGAAATAGTATAAGCTATACCAAAACAATTATATAGTGACCACTGAATCTATCTAAACTGTCTTATACATAAACTTTTCAGAGCCTTAGAGACATGCTTAGGTAATTGCTATCATTTCAGTTTTTCTAGATGGCAATGTAGGTACATAGGATTTTGATAACAAAAATGCCACTAAGGGTACTGTTAGGACCCAAATCCAACCCAGCTAGTTACTGTGTTATCCTTCTGCATGTTCTCTGTATTCTCAGGTATCACGCTTCAAGGATACTCTAGATTTCTTAGCCAGAAAACGAGACAAGCTGTTGGAGAGCATGTGAACCCTGTGTAGAATACGGGAGAAAATATCTCTGTTTACCTCTGCTTAATGGATAAGGCCAAAGGCCTAAGGATGATAGCATAAATTCAATGCACTCTCTTTATTTGCATTTCTATGATGTAAACAAATACCTTGGTTCCACAGCCCACTGCATGAGGCATCTCTGTTGAAACACATAACTTCTCTATTTGCCCTCTTACTGTCTCCCACTCTTGTTCATATTATCCTCCATTCTTGAGTTCTCTACATAGTTTCCTTTTCTCTTATCCGTTGTAGAGCCTAAGCCTTTCAATCCAGCCCAGAGTGTCAGTGCTATAATGATTCCAGAGTCCCTTCGAATTAGAGCACCTTCCTGTCATGTCACTTTTCTGCTGTGTTATTGAGAACTTGATTGGCTTTGGGAGCATTAGAAGTAGGAAATGCTGATGAGGGAACTTTTTTGGTCACTTCATATTACATATCCATGTCTACAATAAAGTCAGCTTTGGAGAGTTTCCTCACTATTTCTTTTAGTGTGTGTGTAAGATGAGTCCTCTGTTGGAATTCTGCATGACTCAAAAATTTAGTTATATTAGTACAGACTTTTTTTTCAGTTTTTGAAAATGGCCTATCCAAAGTTGGATTCAAATGTAATTGTATTCTATTTTGCTAATTAATCTATTTTGGTTAATGTAGTTTTGCATATGGAAATTAGAAATCACGGTGCAATACTATACATGCAAAAATATTTGCTTCACCAGCCAATGAATCTCTCAGGACACACTTTCATGAATTGTATTATTGGTTCTTAGGCATAGTCTCTGCTGATCCAAGTACAGAAATAGCTTAAAGAGAAGACTGTGCTCAGAATGAGAGCCCAACTGTTCGAAACATAGCTCTATTATCAGAGTCATGTTTTTGTTGATTAAGCTTGGGAGTAAATTGTGTCTTTTGGTAAATTGATTGTAGTGTTGATTGTAGTGTAGTTATTATTATTATTATTATTATTATTATTATTATTATTATTATTAAATAATCTTTATAAACTCTTGTGGAAATGGAATGATTTTGGATGAATGCAGTGCCCCAGGAGAGGCATATACTATAGCAAGCCTTAGAGATGGCTTGGACAAGTAAGGAATCAATTTACAAGTGAGAAATGAAGATAGAAAGACTATTTGGACCATACTCTACAGCTGTGTGAACAGAGTGAATATGATACAGTTGCAAGAGAGTGTTTTATGCTTACCAATGTCAGAAAACAAATACAAATATAGACTTCAAAATGTGGCCCACGTATATACACATGTCAGATCTTGTATATAATTTTTTTGTATTATCTGTGTTGTGTGTCAGCTTGTGTCAGCTATGTTGGGCTAGAATGGGACATTAGTTATGACAATTATGAGGTTTTTAGCAGGTTGAAATGGGTTTGACTGAGATACAGTATATTGCAGTGGTTTATGCTGTGTTTGAGACAAGCTGCTATGAAATGTCTAGTTGGGCTTCAATAACATGAACAGAACTGATCTAGATAGAAGAGAAACTCAGTAAAGGTGTAACATCACTTTCTGCTTATCTCTTGTGTTCTGAATGTTTGTCTATTTCTAAAATTTATGTATTGACATCTAATTTCCAATGGGGGTAATACCAGGATATAGGGACTTTTTGAGTTGAATATTTCAGCCTTCAATGGGAAAAGGGATTCTGTAACAGATTTTAGCACATTCTCTAATTCCTTCTATTATGTGAGGATACAGAGGGAATTACCCATGAAGAATAGGCTCTTAGCAGATATCAAGTAAGTCTACAGGAACTTTGATGTTAGACTTTCTAGCCTCCAGAATAATGAGCCATGCTGTTCATAAATTACTAGTCTAAGATGTATTTCTATAGTGGCAAAGATAATATCATTTCTAATGACAAATATGTGATGAGATTTAATCATTAATCTGAAAAAAGTATTCAGTGACTAACTTCCAAGCAATAATCCCCTATTCTATACACCAAAGACGCAAGGATAAAGCATGCATAGCACATTAATCCCGCACTTGGGAGGAAGAGGCAGGTGGATCTCTAAGTTTGAGGCCACCCTGGCCTACAGAGCAAGTTCCAGAACAGCCAGGCCTGCAAGAAGAAACTATATCTCAAAAAATCCAAATAAAATAAAATAAATAATAAAAATTAAAATATAAAATATGGATGGTGTCCACCAGAAGGCAGAAAAGGAACCAGATATCACAATAAGAGAAAATTGATCTATATTATATAATGTTACATCAGCTAGTTCCAAACCTTTGTTACTTGACTCAACAAAAATTTCTCTTTCATTAACAAAGTCCATTGTGGATAGACTTTGATGGCTACATAGTTGTTCTTCTTGGGCTCATCATCCTAGACTGTTCAGTCTGGTGGTAGCACCACGCCAGTGAGTATTTGTTTCCATGCTCATCATGGAATCAAGTCTATGGTATCAGACATTAATTGTTCTAGCAACTTACTATTTCTTACTGTAACTAGAACCATTTACTTTTCTCCTCCCTGCTTTGGTTTTGAGGAAAGTGGCAATGCCATTATCCTGTGTTCTAGATGTGGAAGAGCTTTAGCTTTTGGATTATTTTAATTGACCACAGGTAAGGGTAAGCTATGGTGAGAGACAAGCAGATGGAGATATCAGGGGTCTTTTAACAACTTTCTGGAGGTTTTGATGTTTGGGAATTCTACTACCATCTTCAGTGTTATGTAAAATGGTAGAAATTATACTTGAACCTAACATGTACTCTGCAAGGGAATGGCCTATGTGAGACATAGGTATTTTGGGGGATAGAAGGGTATGTGACAGTGTTAGATGTCTCTTCTCAGAAAAAGCATGCTGGTTACAGTTCAGAACACATCTGCATTACACTCTCTGACCTAAGGAGACACTGCTTCCTGATACATTTTTCTACTTTATTTTGCTCAGATGCAGTGACTGAAGTGAAGACAGACATCTATGTGACCAGTTTTGGGCCTGTGTCAGACACTGACATGGTAAGTATAGTTCCTGAAAAAGGAAAAGTGAAAGATGATTCAATGGTGAAAGAAAAGAAATTGCCATTTTCTATAGTAGATCCTTAGTTTATTTTCTAAAGAGATATCTTGTCCCATGAATTTCTTACTAGCATTTTTTTGGACAATTTTACTTTTTCAATGCTCCCTTTACCTGTTTCCATAAACTACACTTAGCCACATAGACATACCTGTCTCTTCTTTCATATCTTTAAAACTTGACTTCATTTTCTATTGGCAATTATCTGTCTCTTTACATTGTCTGGCACCATATAGATTTGTCATTTGAATAAAGTGAGGTGATAGTTACTATTGTTGCTTAAGTAACCAGTAAAGTGATCCAAGAAGTCTGTTCCGTTAACTGAGGACATGCTTGGACCAAGTATTCCAGATCTTGGATCTAAATCACATTAAATGTTCATCATTTTATAGATGTGGGCAGAGGGAGAGCTACAATCAGGCCCAAACAATAGGGAAGTGGATAAATATCCATTGTATGACTACTTTTAACGTGGCATGCCCAGCCCTTTTTGTGGGTTCTGAGGATCTGAACTTACACCCCCCTTGCAAGCACTTTAATAAACTATCTCTCAGCCCTAAGAAAATTTAACTTTAAAATTGAATTTTAATGTATTTTCTCTTAAAATGCACACACACACACACACACACACACACACACACACACACACCCCACATTTACTCGTTGCCTCTCATTTATCACCATCCACAAATGCATTCACATAAATGTAAACATATACTCCAATCACACATAGACTCCATACAGCTGATGCACTATCTTAACTAGCCCATGGGCACATACCCAGATACAAACAGCTATCTGAACCCAGAGATGCCAATGACCCATACACATAGTCTCTTCACCTGGCTTGTTGTTTTTCCTCTTTTTCAAGTCTGGTTATTTCATTTGTTTATATCCTTCAAAAGGATTAAGTTAAAGCAGTAGAATGTATAGATCTTTCCTGATCAGGAGGAAATGCTTGGGCCAAACAAAGTCAATGTTCTTTTAGCAGCACTTTCACCCCTTCTTAAGGCTGTATAGTTCATCTGAGAGAGGCACATTGCTGTTGCTTTTTAAAGATCTCCTCTCTGTGTTCTTATGCAATAGTTGATCCCAAGCTGACTTTGGTGATAAGTTGCAGCAAGAATCTTAGCACACCAACAACAGAATATATGAAAAAATAAATGAAATTTAATTCAAAGCACAAAAAATGAGTTGGAAACTGGATGTAATTGGGATTTTATAGACGTCATGATTGAACAGGTCATGATAACTCTGCAATAAATGGGGTGAAATAATACATGGCTCTTCAGTAGTTATATCAACACTGTGAGACATCAAAAGACTTTGTCCCAATTTGAGTGAATTGAGGCCATGTGCCTTTCTGTCACTATCTACTATTAGGAATGATTAGGCCATTTTCATGGTCAGATTTATGGGAAGGTGGCACAAAGGTGGCCATGGCAGACAGAATGGCTACAAATGATTTAGTGAAAAGGCACTTTCAGATTGAGACTGTCTATCCCTTTACAGTGAAAACCAGATCTTGACAGATGGAAAAATTCCTCATAGTACCCCAAGATACTTTTTAAAAGTTAGTTGTTGTTATTGCTGTTATATAATCTGTTTTCTTTCTTAATTTTTTGTTTTATACATTTTAATTAAAATATAGTTACATCACTGTTCCATTCTCTTTCTTCCCTTTCTGCCAACTTCTTCCATGTGCCCTTCCCCACTTGCAGAGTGATAGCCTCTTGTTCCCCAATTATTATTGTTAAGATCCTTTGAATTATCATGTCCATTGTGGAGGCTGAGGAACTGTTAAATAGGAAAGTTTAGATATTAGTTCTAGGAAAGGCTCACCCTTTCATGAAGGATGCTTGACTCCTGAAACTCACTAAGGAAGGTAACAAGTACCAGCTGGAAATCTTCAACTGAGAAATTTTCTAGGAACTATGGTGTGCATCCAAGTAATGATACAAGTAAATAATGTAGTCCTAGAACTGACCACCTAGGCAAGCTTAATGAAAAACAAAACAAAACAAAACACCCAGAAGGTTGAGGAAAGGAGATACATATTCAACATTACAGTCATTCTTGATAATAAATTCAAGTAATATACATTCTGCTTTGACAAATGCTTATGGAAATTGTGCAAAGATATCAAAACTTCTAAATATTACAAAGAAAAAAGTGGTCATTAAGAAGAAAACAAAAGTTCAGGGAAGGGTTACTTTATTGGTAGTGGTATACTTGAAAGCTGTTCCTCCCTAGTATTGCAAAGAGGACATAGCCACTTAAGCTCCTTCCTTACTAGTGTCAAGGATCACAGTGGATTGACTTATTTTTAATGCCTCTCATTTCATTGCCATAAGTATATTTTCAGATGTAACCAAAAAAGGTCTATATTCATGAATTTCTTCCTAGGAGTCCATGATCAGTTCTCTCCTGGAGTTTGTGTAATGCATAGCCAGACCACATGCATATACTTGGAAGACCATTTTAAGAGCCACACCTCACTGAAAGAGTGCTGTGGATTAGCATATGCATAATATCTTCAAATGCATAACGATGGAGAGAATGGAAATGGAAGAAGGAACTCAAAATTGGAAAAATGACAAGACTTTCACTTTAATTCATTTGTCATGGTTGTCGAACCCCACATTCTGCTATGACATTGTTTGAGAGTTGAAGCCCATGTAGGAAAAGTATTAAGTGCTTTTCCCAGGGGGCAAACTTAGTCTTATTATCTGGAAGATTTGATTTAAATGCCTCATAAAACAACAGAATTCATTTGTCAGTTTGGAGGCAACCATCCTTAGAGAGTATGTAAGGGCTCAATTTGTAAGGAAGTAATTTATTGCATTTTTAGAATGCTTAGGTCAAAATCTGATTGCTTTTGGTCAAAGGTTGTGGAATACCTAATGAACAAAGAGTTACTGTCTGATTTTTCTCTGGCAACTTTGATTCTGGATTAAAATCTATAAAAATAGATTTATATAGCCTAACTTTTAAAACTGATTAATTAATGGGAATATCCTTAAAATATGTCATCTTATTAAAAATAACTATTAGATACTGATAAAAGTCCTTTGTACAAAACATTGAAAATACTTCCTTTTGATACATTTAATTCTAATTAGGTTAACCACTACCAGTTATTATGAGATCCACTTTCCATCCTTTCATCAATTCTCTTGTTTGTGTACACTTAGGCTGCTTCTTATTTTAAAATAGTAAACATAATGATACAATAAAATTGGACAGACGTCCAGTGAGCATGTTTGAATTTCTTTAGGGTATGTGCTTACATATAAACTTTGCAATTCATATGATCTTTGTATGTTTAACAGTTTTCAGATCAAATACTTTTGTGATGTGCTAATTTACAATTCCATTATCTTTGTACACTGGTTCTATTTCTATAAATTTTCTTCTTTCAAATTGTCACAATTTATATTTGATACTTTTATATACATGAAATAGAACCTAATTGATTATATTCACATTTTCCTGATTCACATAGGGGTTAAGAATGTTTCCAAACTATGATACCACCCCTGTAACCAAATTTCACAAATATCATGTTCCCTTGTGTTGTCACTTTTAAAAAGTACTTATTACATTTATTCATGTGTGTGGAAGTCAGAGGACAACCTGGAGTGAGTTCTCTTCGTCTCTCTTGTGGTTCCCAGGAATCAAAGTTAAGTCATCAAGCTTTGTGGCCGTTATCCTCTGAACTATAGTGCCGGCTCCCATTTTGCCACTTTCCTTTTTAAAATTAATTTATTTTTATAGAAAGCAGATTCTTCTTTCATATAACACATCCTGACCACAGTTTCCTCTCTCTTCCCCCACTTTTAAATTGAGATTTTTTTATGATTGCTTTCATATGCATGAGCATGTACCTCTCTCTCTCTCTCTCTCTCTCTCTCTCTCTCTCTCTGTGTGTGTGTGTGTGTGTGTGAGAGAGAGAGAGAGAGAGAGAGAGAGAGAGAGAGAGAGAGAGATGGAGACAGAGACAGACAGAGACAGTGACAGATAGAGACAGAGAAAGAGAGACAGGCAGAGACACAGATAGAGAGACAGACAGAGAGAGTGAGAGTTTACACATGTTCACATGCACATTCAAGTTAAGTGATGATTTCTAAGTCATTAGACTGATTCTAAGTTCAAGAAACAATGAAAATTTTGTATTGATTCTTAATCTTAAAAGACTCATGAGATTTCCAAGAAAGGTCACATGACAGATAATTCTGAGTAGAGAACATGACACACATCCACTTGATATTCCATTCTTTCAGGATGCATCTTATTTTTAAAAAATTTTAAGGGATGCATGTTTATTTATGAACATAATTGAAAATGTACAACTTCCCTTTGACCTATAATAAGGTGATTTTTCTCCTCTAATCTTTGTGTTTATTTTCATTAATCTGTAATTCAGTGTTAGACTATTTTACATTCATTGGAAAAATTAACCTTGCCTTGATATAATATTTTGCTTCATTTCTTAGTTTGTTATACTACGATTTTATGTATAGCCTATGATCATAGGAGTTCATGAATTCAAATGTTGCTCATTTTTGCTACTACTCTTGTCCAGCTCACAATTACTTTTAGCATGTGTAAGAAAGCTCTTAACTGACTTCCTTGCCTCTGTTTTTATTTAATTAATATTTAATGTACATATGAGTTATAGTGTGATAATTCACCACATACATATGATGTGCAATGATCAAATCAAACCCAATTTTAATTCCTTACCATCTGCTTTCTTTATGATTTGTTGGTGCCCTCTTGCCACAATGATTCCACATTTGTTTCTTTTTCTTCATTAAATTTGTGAGAAGTTTTAAAACTGGTAGTGTTTTCAAAGCCATCTTTGCCTGTCTGTCTGTGGGTTTGTCTGTCTTACTTGTACTATTTCTTTGTGTTTTCTATTTAATTTTGCTCTTGTATGGGTTGTCCCTTTCTTTACTTACTTTGGATGTGCTCTGTGGTCCTTCCAGAATCTTAAGGTACTTTCAAACATTGATTTTTCTTTTTCTCATGACTGTCTTTAAATCTTCTGTATCAATATCATTCCAAGTGCTTTAGAAAGGCAAAACAAGACTTCAGATGTAAATATTTATCATTTTCAATCAGAGGTAAGTATTCTTTCTAATATCTCATTTTCTCTGGCAGGCTATGAGTATTCACTAGTCCATGCATTGTCATTGGGTTTTAATTTTTTAAGTAAAAATTATAAATTTAATTGGGCTTTTATTTATTGAGAAATTATGTGTTTGTTAATTTTTCATGCAATTTAATTTTGACTTATGCATTTTGCTTATATATTGTTAATACAGAATAGAGATATACTTTTAAGTGCTGTGAAAAATAAGAAATGAAGGGATTTTTCAATCTTAATTTGTTTCAAGAATTTTATACATGAATACTATGTTTATGTAATTTTCCCCCTATATTTCTCCCTTAGCTCCTCTCATGTTCTCTCATTCCCTCTTAAATTTTTTACTCTTTTCCTTAATTGTACACACACACATACACACATATACACACACAATGTACACATATATACATATATAACTCACTGAATCTATGTGTGTGTGTGTGTGTGTGTGTGTGTATGTATGTATGTATGTGTTAAGTGTTGACCACTTGAGATCAGATTATCTATCAGGTGGCTTATCCCTGAACAAAAAGAAAATGGAAATGTCACCCATACTCATGGATTAGCTGAATTCATACTGTGAAAATGACAATCATACCCAAATCATTCTATGGATTCAATGTATTCCTGATCAAAGTCACCAGATATTTCTCACAGAATTAAATAAAAAAAATCCTAAAATCCATATTGAACCACAAAAGACCCTAGAAAGCCAGTGCCATGCCAAACAACATGAACAGTGCTGGAAGGATTAGCATTCCAGATTTCCAGCTCTATTATTTCTAATAGGATGACCAAGGAATGTCTCTGATGTAGTGGCTTTCAAAGGACTTATGTTTTCCACTTGAGATGCTCCTTTAAAAAATCTAGAACGATACTTTATTGAAAGGCAAAAGTTTTTATTGCATAGTCCATCTTCTGTGTATTGTATATTTTTGATCATTCTCAAATGCAGTGATCATCTCAGTCATATTATTTTATGTCTTCTGAGCTTTACCCTAATCTCTTCTGTTTTATTCACTTTCCCTATTTTCATACAATTGAAACACTTGTTTTCCCTATTTTTTGTAATTTATATCCTTTCAATTACATTCATGAGTGATTACTTTAAATATTAGCATATATACTTGACAATTGAATGATTTTTTTCCTTCCAAATATTATAAGACTGTATTATCTCACATGTTTTACTACCTCCTTCCAGATAACTTGTTCTAATTAGTTTTTCTACCTTATTTCTTAGCCATTATTAGCCATTTTTAAGGTTATCCATTTGCCAGTACCAATGCTTGCCATTCTATGTTACATATTCATAAGAATTTTACTTACCATTACAGGGAGATATTCTTTTAGAGTCATTTTATGAGTGTTTATTTAATCATTTACTTATAATTGTGCATAGAGAGCATACTTCATGTTAGGTAGCATTAGGTAGATGCTAAAGAAATTGCAGTGAGCAGAAAATAAGTCACTACCAGAATGGAATTTCCAGCTTGTTGGAGTGAAAGCAAGAGTAAACAAAGACATATTTTGTCAGTGCTGTGAAGAAAAATAACAAACGGTCAAGAGAGGAGGCTTACTATTTGTTCATGGTAAAATGATCAAAGACTGTCTCTTTACTGTACAGTCCAAAGAAATAAAACTCTCCAAATGCTATGGGGAAGCCAGCCATAAGAAAAACTAGAGTTAAAATGTCTCTTGAGTACTAAATTCTCTTACTGTACTTGTGTAGAATTTGCTTTATGCTGATCTAGTGCTATCAGCTATAGAATCCAAGCTTCATAGTTTCCCCCAACCTGGCATTTCCAAGATTTATTTTCATTGTCTTTTTGTCTTCTCATTACTTTGAAGAAGTCTGATGTCAACCAAATTTGGCTAGCTCTTTGTAGGTAATATGTCTTTTCAGTTTTGTTTATGTGGTCTCCTTTTTGCTGTTCTTTGAGCTTGTTCTAGCTCTACTTTAATTTATCGACTTTGCAGCTCATTATGGTCCGTGAATCTCAGGATGCATCTATTTCAACAGTTCTGGAAAAGTTCATCCATTATTATATTGGAAATCATTCCTCCCTTTTTTTTTCTATTCTGCCATGTTTCGAAGCTTCACAAACAACCGTGAACCTTTCCCTTTTATCCATGTTAAAATGTTAGGAAATATTCAGCCTCTTATTTACCACTATTTATCTTTCTGAAATGTAAACTGAACAGGTTTTCCTCATATATACACTAGTTCATTCATCTCTCTTCAGTTATAGCAAGTCTACTACCAATTAAAGTTGTATTCCTCTCACTCTTCTATAGTATGTCTTTTCAAACATTTTTTTATTTCTGTCCTCCCCCCTAAACTTTGTGATTTTAACAGCATATCTTTCTTAATCTCTATTTGGTAATTATATTGTATGAAGTCTTTGGAGTGATTCTAATTTTGCTATATACTGTAGTTGATACTGACCATTGTCTTCGGTGTTTTGTTGCATATTAGAATATTCTTTTCATTGAACATTCATTTATAGTGTAGGGAGTTTTTTGTGACAACTCCTCCTCCCTTGGAATCTGAGACTAATTTTTGGGTTAGTTTCTCAATTTTAAAATTTTAGATTAAGCAGACAATGTCTATTCATTTTAACATCAACTCAAGATTAGATGAGATGAATTTCAATAGAAATAGCTTTTCTTTCCCTCTACAACTTCCCATTTGAACTCTTGTGCTATGATGGGCTGATTCTGCCTTGCTAATTTTATCTAGTTCACCCCTTTTGCTAAGGTTGGATTATTTCAAGATTGTGGCTTTATATGGGAGTCTAGTTGTAGTTTATAGACTGGCAGAGTCCCAGTTTATACCTGTTGTCCTAATTATTTATAAAGCCTCGGGATTCTCTCAAAGGTGTTCCAGTTCAGGCAACAATTGTTGTATTTTCCCATTCTTCAGCAGGGATGTGAATGGGATGCTGGGGGCATAAAAGGACGAGTCTGTTTACTTTATAGAGATCTCAAACATGAAGGCAACAATGTATGTCAGGGAAGAATTTATTCAAAGTATGATTAGAAGCAGTTAGTGGATTAGATTTTTACATACTTCTGTTGTGGTAAATATTAAAAAAGAAAGAATGTATGGCACATGTTCCTGCACTATACCCTGGTTCTCTCTTCCCTGGCGAGCTGGCCAGCCATGCATTGGTGGGCAATGGCCAACCTGCTTTCTCTTTTTTTTTATTTTTTTGATACTTTATTTATATTTCCAATGTTTCCCCCTTTCTAGGTCTCCTCTTTGGAGACCATCTATCCCCTCCCCCTCCCCCATCTCTATGAGGGAATTCCACCTCCCACCCACCCACCCACCCACCCACTCCCATATTCCCACCTTGACATTCTCCTTTACTGGGGCCTCTCCTCCCCCTGATGGCCAACAAGGCCCTCCTCTGCCACATATGTGGTCCGAACCATGAGTCCCTCCATGTGTATTCTTTGGTTGGTGGTCCAGCGTCCAGGAGGACGGGGGGGGGGGTCAGGCCAGTTGACACTGTTGCTCCCTCCATAGGGCTGCAGACTCCCTCAGTGTGGATCTCTGAGTCAGCGCTCCATGATCTCTTCACCCAGCTTGCTGGGTTCCCACTGGCAGGTCGCTACCACGCCAGCCCCATGCTTCAAATACCCCCATGGCCTCTGTGGTGCACATCAGGTAAACCCACACTTTGCCGCTGTACCTTTCTCTCTTGAACCCACACGAGGTGCCAAGTGAAGGAAAACAAAACACAAATTTAGTTCAGAAACAATGATAACTCAATCTCTGGGCACATCAACTAAAACCTAATCTTGTAAGCCTTATTAAAATCTGATTCCTCTGGTGGCGAATCCTTGTGGATCCGCCATGATACCAGGAGACTCCAGTAGCTACATATTACCTACTACATGCTGTCTCTGTTCCAAAAGGCATCTCTCTCTCCTCCTCCTCCTCCTCCTCTCTTCTCCTCTCCATCCCAGAAGTCTCCTCACAAACCAGTGATTTGCTTCTTTATTCATTAGGGGATTACTTCACAAGAAGTCACAGGTGTAACTCACTCCTTGTCTGAAGCCCCTCCTAGGAGGGCAGAATTAGCATCAAATTATAATCAGCCCCAGGGCTATCCACAACATACTTCTAGCTGCTATTTCATGGTTTAACCTGTCTAGCTAAAGGATATCCCTGTGCTTTTTGGCCCTTTTTAGTTTAATTTTAATATTATTTAGAATTTTTAAAAATCAAAAACTGAATTAAAAAGTAGTAAAACTATATGTAGCACTCTGCCAGTTATCAATCAAATATAACTTATATAATAATTTTAAAAAGCACAATTTTAAAGTTTTAATAAAATTTAATACAAAGCACATAAAGTCTATGATATATCTTTTAAAAATCAAAATGATTTTTTTTTATCCAAACAGCCTTTTAATGTTTCGCATTATTGAAACTTTTAATTCTTACACTTTATGGATATCTGTAAGGTATTCTTATTGGCATACTCATTTTATGTAAATACTTTTCCTTCTTTTCAGCTGTAGTGACTTTTTTCTTTCGAAAAAGTTTTATTTTTTAGAATCATTTTTTCACAAAGTAAAATACAATAAGATAGAACAAAATCCATCACATCAAAGTTGGACAGAAAAAAGCCCCAAGAGTTGACATAAGAATCAGAGATCCATTTGTTTACATACCCAGGAATCCTATCAAAACACTAAATTAGAAGCCTTAATATATATGCAGAGGACCTGGTACAGACCTGTGCAGGTCCTATGCATGGTGCCTCATGAGCCTCGTTCTCCTGGTATCCTCCATCTTCTCTGTTACTTACACGCTTTCTACCTCCCTTCTACTTGGTTCTTTGAGCTCTGAGAGGAGAAGGGATTTCCTTTTTAACTTGGTTTTTAACCAAAACCAATCAAGGTTTTGGTTAGAGTCTGTAATTAGATGTAGGGGCTTACATTTTCAGTGGGTCTCTTGCTTTAAAACGCTGACCAGCAGTTGTAGGTCATGGTCTTCATCTGAACTTTTGCTGTGACACATTAAGCTAGTAAAATTTTAGAGTTTTGCCAGCTGAGTTGTGATAGGTTGAGAATTTTTTCCATTTAAACAGCAGCAAACTCCCAACCATCACCCAGTATAATTGTTTGAGTTAGTGGAAGACTGCCCTATTTTTTAAACCCCCTTTTTACAGAAACACACATTTATGGGGTACTCCAACTTTCTTCCAGGATTTGAAGTAGAAGATACACTCAAATTTGGGGACCCATCCATTCTGTGGCACTATTGCATCCAGGAATATCACACACAGAATTATAGATTTTCGGCCAACTTGGCTAGCAATGTTGTATATGCCAGGAGAATTCTAGATTTGGAGGTCATGTTCAAGAAAAAAATTTTTAAAAGAGAAGATAAAAAGACAGAAAGAAATGGCTTCCTGGGTGAAGAGGTCACTTTATATGCACAAGGACTTGTTTGGATCTCCTGAACACAATAAAAAGCTGGAGCTCAGACTCAAATGAGATTTGTATTAAAACATATGTTTTGCTTTTATGGTAACAGTTGTAATGACCTCTAATGTTCATATGAGATCATTCATAAATAAACACAAAGAGTTTTTTTTTATATTTTAATTTACATTTCAAATCTTTCCATCTTTCCAGGTCTCCCCTTTGGAACCCCCCTATCCCCTCCCCCTCCCCCTGCCTCTATGAGGGTATTCCCCTACCCACCCACCCACCCACTCTCATCTTTCCTCCTTGGCATTACCCTATACTGGGGCATCTAACACCCTCAGGCCCAAGGGGCTCTCCTCCCCTTGATGGCTAACAAGGCCCTCCACTGCCAAATATGAGACCAGCACCATGGTTCCCTCCATGTGTATTCTTTGGTTGGTGGTCCAGTCTCCAGGAGCATCAGGGGGTCAGGCCAGTTGACACTGTTGCTCCCTCCATGAGGCTGCAAACTCCCTCAGCTCCTTCAGTCCCTTCTCCAACTCCTCCATCTGGGACCTCACGCTCAGCCCAACTGTTGCTGTGAAGTGAATCTTGGGTATTCCAAACTTTTGGGCTAATATCCACTTATCAGTGAGTACACACCGTGTTCATTCTTTTGTGACTGAGTTACCTTGCTCAGGATGATATTTTCAAGTTCCATCCATTTGCCTGCGAATTTCATGAAGTCATTGTTTTTAATAGCTGAGTAGTACTCCATTGTGTAAATGTACCACATTTTCTGTATCCATTCCTCTGCAGAGGGACATCTGGGTTGTTTCCAGCTTCTGGCTATTATAAATATGGCTGCTATGAACATAGTGGAGCATGTGTCTTTATTACATGTTGGAGCATCTTTTGGGTATATGCCCAGGAGTTGTATAGCTGCGTCTTCACGTAGTATTATGATCATTTTTCTGAGGGTCCGCCAAACTGATTTCCAGAGTGGTTGTACCAGCTTGCAATCCTACCACAAATGGAGGAGTGTTCCTCTTTCTCCACATCCTCACCAGTATCTGCTGTCACCTGAGTTTTTGATCTTAGCCATTCTGACTGGTGTGAGGTGGAATCTCAGTGTTGTTTTGCTTTGCATTTCCCTGATGACTAAGGATGTTGAACATTTCTTTAGGTGCTTCTCAGCCCTTCGAGTTTCCTCAGTTGAGAATTCTCTGTTTAGCTCTGTTCCCCACTTTTTTTTGATAGTTTTATTTGGTTCTCTGGAGTCTAACTTCTTGAGTTCTTTGTATATATTGGATATTAGCCCTCTATTGGACATAGGATTGGTAAAGATCTTTTCCCAATCTGTTGTTTGCCATTTTGTCCTATTTACAGTGTCCTTTGCCTTACAGAAACTTTGTAATTTCAAGAGGACCCATTTGTCGATTCTTGATTTTAGAGCATAAGTGTTCTGTTGGTGTTCTGTTCAGGAAATTTTCCCCTGTGCCCCTGTGTTCAAGACTTTTCCCCACTTTCTCTTCTATTAGATTCAGTGTATTTGGTTTTATATGGAGGTCCTTGATCCACTTGGACTTGAGCTTTGTACAGGGAGATAGGAATGGATCAATTTGCATTCTTCTACATGTAGACTGCCAGTTGAACCAGCACCATTTGTTAAAAATGCTGTCTTTTTTCCACTGGAAGGTTTTAGATCCTTTGTCAAAGATCAAGTGAACGTAAGTGTGTGGGTTCATTTCTCGGTCATCAATTCTATTCCATTGATCTACCTGCCTGTAACTGTACCAATACCATGCTGTTTTTATAACTACTGCTCTGTAGTACAGCTTGAGGTCAGGGATACTGATTCCCCTAGAAGTTCTTTTATTGTTAAGAATAGTTTTTGCTATCCTGGGTTTTTTGTTATTCCATATGAATTTGAGTCTGTGAAGAATTGAGTTGGAATTTTGATGGGGATTGCATTGAATCTGTAGATTGCATTTGACAGGATGGCCGTTTTTACTATATTAATCCTGCAAATCCATGAGCATGGCAGATCTTTCCACCTTCTGAGGTCTTCTTCGATTTCTTTCTTCAGAGACTTGAAGTTCTTGTCATACAGATCTTTCACTTGTTTGGTTAGAGTCACACCAAGATACTTTATATTGTTTGTGACAATTGTGAAGGGTGTCATTTCCCTAATTTCTTTCTCAGCCTGTTTATCCTTCAAGTATAGG